>OX460920.1:10011615-10596667 GCA_949788335.1 Salpingus planirostris
CAAATTTCCCACCACCTTCGAGATGGCTATTGATTTGCCATCATGACGAGAACGATCCATTATTAAAATGTAAGTGCGTTTTAGATTTGGCGAAGAGAGGGCCATTACGAACATCCCACGTTTGCGCGAGCACCGGGCAAACTGCACAGATTAAGTAAGGGCGGTGCTCCTCACGATGTTCACCGCTTTATTACACCCAGTCACACTTTCCGATTGTTCGTCGAGATTCCGATCGAGAGGGGACAAACTGGCCACTGTACACGGAAGCAATTTTTAATGACCCCGGATCCCTGCTGGGAAAAAGCTCGTTTTCGCGGTCATTTGTACCCGGCGATGAGGGTTTTTCAAACTTTCCAGCCACTCCACTACCGCCACTACATCGCCACTGGCGGAGAAATCGGATTGAAAAAATTTAATCAGAGAAGTTCCGGCTCGCTTCGTCACGTCATAAACTTTGACTAGGCGATAAACTTCTCCCTCAGCTCCGAATTTATGAAAATCTCGTTGGCTTGATTATTATTTGAGGTCTCTAAGGGGGATCGGTCCGGAATCATTGGGAGGTATGGAGTGGGTGGTCGGTATGGCACCGGTGGTGTGTAAAGTAGTTCATTAAGAGGAGATAGAACGACGGGTTGGATTTATCGCCAGGTGATTTATCAGAGGGAATTGCAGATGAGACACTTTAGTGGCAGTTACCGTTACCTGAATCGCCGCGGTTTTAGGGACAAGCGCTCTAATTCTTTATCTGGCTCAGGGCCTTTCTGGCTCCATTCCAGTCCACATGTACGTTATTGCGCCCCCCAGTCGATATCGTTAAATGTCGCCCCCCAGATTCGAGGAAGCGCCAGGAACGGGGGAGAAATGATGCGGGTCACTACCTGGAACCGGGGACGCCACCCCCCTGGAGGTAATGCAAAGCCCCGAGGCGACCCATCGATTCACGGGATATCGATCACTAATTACTCTTTGAACGCCCACCTTGGCGTCGTTACGTTGATTTATCGTCTCATATTTCGGTAATTCCCGTGATTTATGCCCCGACCGATATCGGTTAAAAACTCGAGGAGGAGCTTTAAAATTAATATCGACGATTGATTTACGCGAAAATCGATTCGAATCAGCCATGGCGGTGAAAAAATCGGTTGCCTACTGGTCTACGGTTGGTTCACTTTCGGGGCAATATGTTTCTTCCGCTTGTCTCGCTCATAATGAATCGAAAGAGGCGATTTTTTTCTGTTAGCCGACGGAAAACATGAGGTCGTTGGATGTCACCCGATTATTAATATGGACGCCTATCTGCGACCCGGGGGTGGTAAATCTCTGAATTTTGCGCCCTCCGCGTATCTCCATAGCGGGATGCAAATTGCTATCCGCTCCCGCGGGTCCAATTAGCTTTCAGCATAGCGCCGGCAACTTTACTACTAACTTTTTCCGGCGGTGCAAAGTCGGAGTACCACAACGACTGTAGGTTTTCATCACCCCGGCGGCACGCGAAATTGAAACAAATCGCACACGCGGCTTCCAGGTGTAATGAAACGCGAAATGCGCCGAATCGATATCGGACTTTTCCGGATTTCACCACATGTGCAAATTTTTGGGTAAATAACGAATCCGGACTTGGTTAAAGAGCGGAAGGTTGACCGAGTACGGTCCAAAGGATAATTTTCGGGCGATGCACATTTCTGGTGCGGTTGAGCCAAAGAGACTCTGGCTCCGATATCCTGTGTGTTTATCACTGCATGTACCAGAGAGTGGAGTATAGAGGAAGAGGGAATATTTCGTATTCAGACAGATATGATTTATACGTTAGGCTCTGTGTCAACAACTTACGAAATAAATAGAATAGCCTGCCTTCCAGATATGCTAAAAATGAATAAAATATGAACGCTTTTCTGTAATGGAATACGGATTTTAATATGGGAAAAAAACCTCGAGTGACAACGAACCCGGCTAAAATCCCTCCAGGCGTTATAAAATGCATTTTTGATATGTATGGAATGCGAGAGGAACATATTACGAAAACGTATTATATCACGGGGAGCTCTTGCATGATGGGCACGGGGTACTGGTCCTTTTTCTCGCCGTTCTCTATGTTGCAGCCATTCATCAAAACGACGCCGCAGTGTGCACAGTCTGTAATGAACCCGCAACTGACCCCGCTTGCATAAATCTCAAGACTTCATAACTGCAACAAGATACATAAATCATGGGAGCGCTCTCACGGGACTCGCAAAAACTATATCAAAATCTAAATTTTAATTTTCTATGGAAGTAACTACTCTCCCATATAAATCTCGCCTCGGTTAAAAACGGGGATTCCCAAATCGGCCCCGGGACTGAAAATCTTAAAAGTGCGTGATTCGCCTGGAAACTTTCAAGGGAAATCCCTCAGGAATAGACGTTTTACGTCTCGTCTTTATCTTTATTATTCCTCAACATAAATAAATCAAACGATATACTATATAAGTTGAGGCATTTTTATTTTTACTAGGCTTCCGATAAGATAAAACAAAGTTTGTGTTTTATACAATGTAAAAATTGTCTACATAAAGCGGAATCCTTAAAAAAAAAACGAGTGAGTTATGAATCTCGTTTGGTTTTAATCTGCGATACGGTACGAAATGAGAGACAAAGTCTTAATGAAAACTCGGCGTTTTAGAACAACAGCCGCGGGGGAGTTTACAAATCCAACTATTTCCCGAACGTTAAAACTTTAATCAGGGCTGTAATTGAGTGTTTCAGCAGATTCGAACACAGGCAAACGGTTCACCCGGTGTATCTGCTATAAAGTGAAGGCCCTAACCGATCCTCCTGATCGATACACAACACTACACGAAATGTATGTGCGTTGGCCCCATGTGCTATGAACTGTGACAGGCCTATTCCTGCCTACAATTGCCCCAATTTGTTCGCCAGTCGGCTCCCGATTGCTCACCCTTTCACCCACCTTTGCACTCGCGAGTCGACTCACTGTAATTGACGAGTTCCGCACGTTATCTCTCTGTGCGCACCGGAAAATGGAAAACGGTGCAATCGCATTAAAAATAGACTTGGGAAAAGCGCAAACAATAGTCGCAATGTTTGGACGCAAATTTTTCACTGTTTATTTTCGGCGGGTTTTTCGAGGGCTCGCGGCCCGATCGCTCGTAATTTTTCAGCCGTTTATCTTTTTGTCGGTGTGAAAAATGATGGGGTGTCGTCGTGCCCTAATGAAGGGACATTAATAAAGGCCGATGCAAAACCGGGGTCTCTCTGGGCAATCGTTATTTCGATGGCTTTCGGTGTAGGGCGCAGCAGGAATTGGTCGTATTTGCCGTCATCAGTCGTCTACACGGACCGCGTTTAAATGTCCGATGATTTCGCAGTCCCGCAGCTCTGCCGGACACCGTCGAGGGAAATTTACCGTGACACCGAGGGGTAAAATGCCAACACGGTACGCTACTTTAACGGGACCGCCCGCAATGTCGCCTATTTTGAGCCAATCTACATATTTTCCGTCACTGGTATTCATTAAAAGCTTCCTTATTTCATTCGAAACGGTGGCGGGCGCCGTGTGTTGTGTGTATAAAATTCACTTTGGAAAAGAGATCAATATCGCGGATATACATAGGCGGTTACGGTAAACAAGCTTTTGCGGGATGAAATCGATATGAGGCTTGATGTATTTCGCAGTAATATTTTTCGTAGACAAGCTTGTAAAATTACATTTAGGAAGTAATCTATCAGCATTATGGGAAACACTCTAGAGAATAAGCTCTCTATATACTCCTGTTTGTATCACCCATCTTTTGCGTCTTCGCTATTCCATATACACGTCCCCATTACTTATAGAGAGACGTGAAACTGAGCCGATTATCTAGCAGAAAAGATTTCACGACGACTTAATTCAAGCCTGAACTTTATATTATAGAGCTCTGGGGTTATAAAGTTTCAAACAAAAGCTCTGCATAATTTACAATTATTATTATTATGGAACGTAAACTCTTCTCGCATCAAATTTGAAAAGAAATTCGAGTCTTTGGAGGACGAACGCCATTCTCTAATTAGATTTTTGTGAGCTTTCAGGGAAAAAGCTCTAAAACGATATCGAATCGATATCGAAAGTGTTTCATTGCCATTCCGTCGCACTTTTCGCTTTTAATTATACCGATTTCGCTAAGAGAGCACGGCTAATTAATTGAAATATGTCCCCGCGGGATCGGGGATGAAAAAGGGCACCCCGGGGGTGAAAATGTCAACGTCCTTCGGCGTAATGGCGCGGGGCGTGTCCGCATACGAGATTTACAATAGGCCGATCACACGAAACGTCGAAATAACCGAACATTAATCGACCCCGTAATTAACGAATTAGTATTTCGTTTAATTTACGGACGGGACGAGCGATATTGGCACATTATCGAAAGCCGCGTCATATTTCGCGCTCGATTTGTGAGGACCCTCCCCGATCATTATTGCGTTCGTTAGTGCACAAACACACATCTTTAAACATACACGACGTCATTAATTTTACACGAGGAAAGACTAAATCATGACTGGATATTAATCCGGCCATTTATGCACGGATGCAGTGCTGTATAAGGGTGACTTTACACATAAATATTCGTTTCGCATTATGACGGGGCCACCCCTTCCTCATTGTAGCAATGACGGGGGAGAATTTCTGACTTCGGGATGGCCACAACAAGTCCCAATTAGTAAATGACTGTACAAAAGGTCTATTTTTCGGAATTACACACCTAAAAACGTGAATTTAGACGTCTGGGCCTGTCACAGGGGTAGGTGTAAAAAAAACTTCAAACGAACGAGATGACTGCAAGCAAAGATCTCGGCTTACTCGTGCATGTTCGTATTGATTCACTGAATAATTCGACACCTGAGTACGGTAATCTCGGAAGCAGGTCCGATTTCGATAGCTTCGGGGCGCAAAACTCAACACCCGGGTGTGAAATTAGCCGCGAAGATATTATCCCGGCTGGATATTATTATACGGTGCGGATTGCGCATCGATTCCGATAGGGGTCGCGGGGTGGTCCCTTCTCCACCCTTTGCATGTTTTCGTCCTGACACTTGATTAGTGGATATACGCCATCACGGGACTGGCAAAACAGGATTGACAGCGACCGATGCAGTCGCTTTAATAGCACTTCGACGGAGAGCCCATCCATCTATTAAGCGAATATTTTCAATGGGTTCTATGTTGGCAATGGCACAGTGGAATAACACGATTATAACTTATAAACCGTTGGAGATATCAATTCGTGCAAGACTGTAATCGATATAACCTTCAAATTGGCCGAGAATGAGACTATAAATTTCAGGGACCAAATTTTGACAAGACTTTCAACGATTAGTCGATATTTCGTTGAAAAATTTGGAATTCCATCGAACTTAGTCATCAGGAGTAGGAAGAGTACTGTTGTAGATCTTAAGAAAACCTTTGAAATTTTGAAATTTCGAAGAAAATTTTGCCAAAAATTTCAAAGTTTCGAAGTTCGAATTTTAACGATTTTCGCAAACTTCAAAGTGGCGAAACTTTCTTATTAGTCGAGATATCGATGAAAAATTCAAATTGGCTTCTAATTGAGTCATCTGGAGTAGATACATGCGTCCGGTATTGGTTTATCTGAGAAAAAAAATGTTCGAATTTTCGAATTTTCAACTTTTTGAAAATTTCAAAGTGCTGTAACTTCTTTATTTGTTGAGATATCGACGGCAAATTTAAATTGGGTTCTAATTGAGTCATCTGAAGTGAAAAAATGCGTCTAATATTGCCGTACAGTTGAAAATAGAGTAAAATTTTCAAACGGCCATAACTTCGTTATTAGTGGAGCTATCGAGTCGCACGACCCGGGAATCGCTTAGTTAGCTCAAAATCTATCGGGAAAAGTGTCTGGATTTCGATTTGGACGACATTTAGTGATTTTCGATTTTTTCGAATATCCATCACTTTGGGTACAAATTTTGCTCGAAATTTTCAATCGATCATAACTTTCGAACCGAAGCTCCGATCGGGATGGGCGGCCGCGCATTCGAAAGAGCGTCAAAAAATCTACGAAATGCTTCTAAAGCACATCGGAAAAAGGTAATTTTTCATGTGAATTATGGCCTCCGAAAAATCACCAAATCATCGGTCTCGTAAAATTAAAACCGGTCTAACTTTTGAACCGATCGAGATATCGATTCGGGCGACCCGGCAATCGAAAGAGAATCGAAAAATCTATCGAAAACAGTATAGACATGTGCGAAAAGCTTTCGAATCGACCGAGAATCGTGCTTTTTAAATTTTTGACATGAAATTCTTACGAAAATTTCAACCATTTTCGCAAACTTTAAAGTGGCGAAACTTTCTTATTATTCCAGATATCGATAAAAAATTCAAATCGGCTTCTTATTGTGTCATCTGGAGTAGATAAATGCGTCCGGTATTGGTTTATCTGAGAAAAATGTTTTTCGAAAATTCATCACTTTGGGTTAAAATTTTTGTTGCAAAATTCAATCGATCATAACTTTTGAACCAAAGCTCCCAGCTCATTTGAAAGAAAATTAAAAATTTTATTGACAAAGTCTATAAAACTTGTGGGAAATGCTCTCAAATTGACCGACAATGGGCCTCTTAAATTTCTGGGGTAAAAATTTCATGGAAATTTCAACGAATTTTCAAGAAACATAATTTTTAAAATGTGATAAGACTGATAAGTATTCCGTCATAACTCGGCCTAAATCATGCACTCTCTGTTTCTTATTCCTCTATGGTAATGGGTACACACGAAATTTGGTATAATACCTTTCGCGAATTTAATTACTTCGCATTCGGCGGGACCGAGCCCGAATTAACTTGAGTGATGAATCGCGTGCAAACTCGACGAGTTAAGTTCCGTATTATGTGTGCACACCCGGTATGAAGTAGTCTCTCATGGGGTTGCCACACATTCGTTTCACACCTCGGTGCACTCATTTCGAGCGATTAGATTACCTGCTGAATAAAGAAACTCTCACTCTTTCATCAAATTCGAAAACTAGGGCTAATTTCTTTTCGCCGCGTTGGCAAAAAGTCGGGTGACATCGATATCAAATTTCATTTTGCTCGATGTGATTTCGATGCCGTTCAAGTTGTTGGCGAGTCGCAAAAGTCGCTGGCCAAACGTCATTTTGTTGTTAAACTTAATTCCGGGCGGCGACGTCGAACTGGGACTTTTTAAAAGCGAACGATAAGGGAATTGTTTCCGACTAAAGTCCAATGTTCCCATCTGGAAACTATCACTTGCTTCTTGCTTCTTGCTCAAATGTGAAATGTTCACGGCATTACTCCGTCGTGTGTGCGCACGGGATCCAGAGTGGGGAATAAATAGCCTTTACAAAACCACTTATGGTACGTGTGCACATACAGTTCTTTCCGTTCCGATTGTTATTGTTCGCAATCTCTAGACTGCACTATACACGATCGAAGTAAACTTCAAGTGTTTACCCGATCTCGGCGGTCTTTTCTCATTAGGCAAACTGCTTCATTTCACGCATTTTCTGGACTATAATTATCATGAATTTTTCCCAATTCGGGGGATGATTTAGCTTGGGCTATGTCCTCGTGTGATATGTCGGAGGGTGCAGACCGGACTGACCGCCCCCGATCCGGCCGTATAACTGCATTGATTTATTATGAACCCAAAACTACCGCAAACACAAATCAAACCCTTTGATTTATCGAGCCAATAACGTATATCTTCATTATCGGCGAAGAACTATACGACGCCGCCATCATCCACCACCCTTCTCACCGGTGCGGGCGACTTTCCCAACTATTTCATTACGACACCCGAGGAGCACACGTCTCGCCACCGATATTGCTTCCCCGATATATTTTATTAAAAATTCACCCTCTTCCAAGCATTGCCATAAGACAATTTTTAAGGGACGTTCGGAACCACCTCAAAGCCGATTAATTAATTCGCGACTTTTTCCACACCCCCGATGACTGAAAGAGAGCGAAGAGTCGAGTCTAGACGTCTTGATTACATCACCCAATCTCGTAAATGACTGATGGAAATTCGTAAAAGAAATTGATGAGAGCGCTTTATTGCATTTTGCTTCGGAGAGATAGGGTGGCGCTCCTGTCACGGTGATTTCATCCCCGAATAGGCGACAGATTAACCACCCCCGTGTTAATGCCTCACGTGTACGTGATTGTAATCTGTTTTGCGGTAATAATAGGCGTCGCAGAGATTCCGTCCATCAAAGCTTGTCTAACCAGACTGACCCATTATCGACGCGAATAATAAAAGCTCGGATCGACTTTATACTCGCAACTTTGAAATACGTTGATACTTACATATTAAAAACGCCGTAAATCAAAAGAGGGTCTTCCTTTTCCTGTTTTCTTCCCGGTTCTACTTTTATTTCCTCGCGAATCTGGCCCGGAACACGGTAATAAAATGAACAGAGTTTAGAACGGGACGTGCACTTCCTCCAGGTGAAAATTATCGATTTTCATCCGGCCGGATTAATAATCTCGTGTTTTAATAATGAATCCGGTAGGTGGGAGAGAAATCGCGGTCGAATTTAATTATCATTATCGAATCGGATCCGTGTATAATACACGCGATCATGTAAGTGGGCATAAATGCAATTTGAATATGAATGCTGCTTTAATTTTAACACACGGTGTTCTCGGGGAGAACGCGCACCGTGGCCATTGGGAGAGAGAAATCGTCGATTTCACGCTCTTTTAGCTCTTTGCGCAATTATGCTAAACCGAATGCAAATTGTTCGGTCCCGTTCTCTCCGCGTTATATTTGCATAGAGCGCAGCGCGCACCCCGTTCGTACACCCGTTGTATCTACGATTGTTTCAGATTCGGCCCTCATCGGGTCAGAAACCTGCGGAATTTCCGGAAAAATCGCTTGAGAAGGGTCCCGCGGCCGCGGTCAGTCCGCTCCGGGGGTTATTTTGCGACGGGACTGATTGAAACGCAGCGCCCCTACATGGGAATTTAATATGACACTTTAAAATTAATGGGGCCCCTCTCTCTCACTCTGATGATGATGATGATAGTATATGCGCAGACCCCTTTCGCTGGGGAATCGCGTTACGCCTAATTACCCCGTGTTACTGCGAGTGGTTCCCCCTACAAGGGGAATTTCTTACTCTCGTGACGGAGATTGCTGAATTATTCCGTATTATGTTCCGACAATAGCTCACAACTCGCGATAACAGAAGCCATTTCTGTGTTTCGAGCCGGTCTTTAATTAAAACTTAATCAGCGACTTTTGCGACACTTTCTCCTCGTAAGACTCGTTATTTATAGAAAGATCTGATTTATTTTGGGTCATGATCGATAGAATGATGGAATAACCTCGAAAGGGCGTAGAGTAAGAGAGGGCGTTCGAACAATGGTCGCTTCTCTCATAATTTTTGTTTCGTTTGTGAAGCGGCAAAAAGTTATTTGGGAGCTCGCTCTTGCTAATGGAGATGGGATTCGGAAAAAAGGATAATAAAATGTTCATCCATCTAGGAACGCCATCTGAAAACGATTATCTCTTTCGGAATCATTTCTCATTTTGAAGACATTGGAAAACTTCCTGAAATTCAGATCTGCCGGGAAGAGAGGCGTTTCACTTCGCTAATTGAATTTCGTATACGTGACGGGCATGCCATTTTTACGCTTTGTACGACACAAATCTCGACTGAATTATGAAAGCAACAACAGATGGACGGTGGACGTTTTTTCGCGATTATTGTCGAACGGTTTCGTTTGAACTGCGTTGCATCCCCCGTTCGTGGGATTTAAGGGTTGCGAGCTTTACGGGCGTGCGACGGGACGTTTTACCTCTCCGTCGAGGACGCGCATTAAACTTAAGCTCCCCGTTCGACTGCTCTTCTTTAACTCAGTTTTCATAAAACAAAGCTTTCTTCGGCGCGCTTTCAAAGCCGCCCGCCATAAAGCCGTAATAAAGCAATTTTCTCATTTTGAGGGACAAATTTAGGAAACAAATGGACATTTTGTTTCTTTTTAAATGGGTTATAACGCTCCTTTGTTCCGCGCAATTCAATTAGGACCCACACGAAAAGTCCAGACAAAAGGAAGAAGCGCTGATATTATGAACCCGCCGGAGAGCAACTACTCTATCATTATTATCACATAAATGTATTTTCCATTTCGCGATAAATTATTCCCTCATAGAGCCAAAGCGGCTTAATTATTTCATCAGGGAAGTGCCGCAATCGATTCATTCATCGAGGCATTTGACGCGTCGGGAGGAGAGTGCCTATCTGAAGGGAATAAAAATAAACCTGAAGGATCTCTCTCTTATATGAAGCGACCACTTTCTGAAAGGACGAACCTGCACACAGTTTGCGGCGCTAATTCAATTTCCTCAACGTTTCGTATTTGTTTGCTGTAAGTAATACCGTTTCAAGGGAAAGGGCTTCCGCTAATTATTGTGGTCTCAGCAAACACGCTCTCTGCGTGCTCCATAAATTTTTCTTTCAGCTGCCGCCCACATAATTCACTCGAATTCCTGGCGGACTCTCCTCCCACCCCCATATACAGAGAGTATAGAGACCGAAAAAGACAAGTTTCCGCTCAGTTCATTTCGAATTAAAGATTAACAAGCAAATATAAAGCACCATCCATCATGAAATTGCCACACTGTTTTATATGAGAGCGGAGAACAATTTCAAATGGAAATAAGAAGAATTGGATAGTTCATACATTTCGTGAATTTTACTTACATTAGAGGCGCCGGTTCCAACCCGTAATTTGGTATTTAAATAATCCCCTCCGGTTGATCCCTCTCTGTGTTATTTATCATTCGGGATCTTGGAGGGAGTTAAAGGAATAAACCGAGGACAAAATGTGTCCCCAATCTAGTTCTATTTATCTTACCAGAAAGTAAACCGCAGAGAGCAAGAAATGTAAACTAGTCGCGTTTGAATTTCAAATGCCACCACCTTTTAGCGCCGTCTCTCTGTCGCTTATTAACCGCGATTCTCGCGATATTATTATGCATCAACCCCTTTGTATTTAAAATCTCGGATATCGTTAAGTCACCCTTTCTTCGCTCCGAACGACGACTGATTTAGACTTCTTGTGGCGGCCGGTTTTTGCTCGTCCCTATAAAGAAAATGAATGAAAATCGGAAGGGTTGTTGCCCCATTGAGTCCTTTATTAAGTGTCTCCCTCATTGTGATCGTCGTAGAGACCCGAGCGATTCTTGCCCTCTGCAATACTCTTGCGATAAATCATCAAGGTACTTTAAGAGATGAGCAACATAATGACAATACGCTTAAGTGTTTTCGAAACGAACGCCATCTCGTATACGTTGAGAGTGCTCCTAGCAATAACACTAAATTCAGCGCGACGAGAGGACACGGAAACTCTGCATGGAACCGAACATCTCAATTATCCCACGGATTAATTTCGGGGGATATTCGACCGTCCGAAAATATTTCATCATCGAACGTCCGAAACTATTCCCGAGCGAATGACCTGGAATTTATACACCGAAGACGGAGTCTCTACAGGGAAAAAGGTATGAAGGACCGGTATAATAATTGAACTCGAACGTGTATTATTGATGTCGTCCACCTTCCCTTTAGACGTATTGGGACCGGTCGTTTTTCTCCAAAAACCCACCCGGAGCTGAATATATTCCAAGTAATGTGTGTCTTTTCGAGGATTATTTGTATCCGTCCCTAAATTTTGGCACAGACAAGCGGCTCTTTCATTTATAGTGCACTCTCTCCATTCAAAGCAAAAGTATATAAATGACCGACCATTGGGATCGCTTCAATTTTTCAGGATAACGGAAAAATGCATCAACGTATCGTCTCCAATCCGCCTATTTCGGAATTACACCCTCGAATTCTTAGGACTGTCTTAGGACTGTGTGTAAGTAGTCTTCACAAAAGATGACCCAGAAATTTTGCATTCCGGGCCGAACCCCAGCTTTCTGATGATTCACAAACATCGGTAGCTTTCTGGGAAAATTCGCGAACCATCAATTTTCCCGATTCTAAAGTGAACGTAATAATAATCCTCACAAATGGAATCCCGATCGCTAATGAATCTCGGGAGCGTTAATTTCGATCAAAGCGAGAACACAATGCGCACAAGAAAAGCGTATTATGCACAAAACGATCACGATAAGAATAACAAGAAACAATTTCCTTTCTGTGAACCGCCGTTACGCCGAGCACCCTTATGAAAATACTTGGAATGAAACGTCGCCATTCATCGAAACTTTGCGTTTCCAAAGCCTTGATATTAACGTCTCCGAGTAGGTACACAAGCAAGACTCCTCCAGTGTTATTGGCGCAAGAATGGGCACTCAACTTTAACAATTTAACCGGTTTCGCCATAATACACTCGGAATAATACGCGAATTGCTCTCATGAAGGCGTTAAACTTATATAATCCCGAAATTGTATCGGACGGGGTTATTCTTTATGGGGATCGATTCCTGCTGGCCTCGTGTCTACGTGGGGCTGATTTATCGTAAACGGAGCGATAGTAATTGTAGTCGCGTTAATTCACTGGTTATAAATCGTGACGATATATCTTTTGGTCGGTTAAGCCGGGACAAAGATGCGGCGTTGAATGCGGTGACGCGGATCTCAAAGCTTACCTTCTCCCCCAAATTAATGACGACGACGACGACTGGCGTACACACCCACAGAAAGAGGGCCTAAAATCGTAATGAACCCCCGCCGCCCTGCGCCCTTTTATGCGAACGAAATCCGTAATGGAAAAGACGCCGCGCCGGTCCGTCTGAAAAGGGTTCAGACGATTCAGCGGAATGATAAAACGGCCCAATTAAAAAAACGGAATTTGGCCAAAACGGCCGGGATAACTTCTACGCTTGTCGGTGGTGCGGTGGGGTAATTTGAGCGAGGCCCTCATTTATTATTCAGGGGGAAAATTGCAGGTGCGCCCATGCGGACGTTTAGTCTGAATTTTGCAACCCTGTTGGCCCTAGACCGAACGAGAAAACGGCCCCCCGAACTAATTCCGGGGGCGGACTGTGTGATTCCCCCAAACGGCCAAATAACTGATCGAATCCGGCGAAATATGGTCTCCGGTTTTCTTTTTCCGTGTCGGGATAAAATTCCAGGGCCGGTCGAGGATTGTGCAAGGCGCCCCGGGCCTCCTGTGTGCATTTGTTGTTAGCGCGGAGGATGGCGCTGCTCCCTCCGGGATTTGTTTTACGTGTTTCGGTTATACACACTTCTTTATTTATTTTGTCACTAAACTACAAACAAGATCCGAGTATAAGGTAAACATAACGTTAAAGTTGTGCAAACGCAATTCCGACAGTTTCTCGAAATAAACGTCTCCTCTCGCCCGACCTGAAATATAAATGAGACGAGAGGCCCGGAAGGAGATGAGATAATTGGCCGGTGTTTACCGGACTCCGACAATAAGCCGAATTTCGCCAAATTTCACCAAATTTCGATTACGATTCGCCATCACAGCCTTGAGACGCACTCAGACGCATCACTTTTTTTCAGGACCCTTGAATTATTTCTCTCTTTATTAGATTACGTTCACTTTAGCCAGGATTTTTTTTCCAGACGTTACACGAACGAGCAGTTTGGAGTGGCCACGTTTAAAAGACTTTCCCATCACCCATTTACTAATTAATAATTTGAGACCGAGTTTGACTCATCTTCTCCGGGCAAGTACGCATTCGAGTTTGTGTAAAACTTGGAAAACGTCGGTTATTTTATCGCCTTGCGGTTTTTACGATTATGATTATATCCAGGGGGAGGTTGTAAATCTAGAGATCGTCCAGTTTCAAGGGATTTTTACGACCTCGACCCTTCTGTTTAACATGCAAATTGAATAAAATCTTTCCTTTTTTCTTCTTTGGCGTAATAATGGAGATTGCATATGAATAAATTGTATTAGGTATAACGTGTGTGTGTGTATCTTGGTTCTAGAAACCGAAGGGGATATGCCCATATTCCTCCTATGTGTGGAAAAATGTAATGGATTTTCACACGGCTTAAAATAATTCGCACTTTATATGCGGTTCTAGACTCGGATCTAATCTAAAGTAATTAAATTGCAGGTGGAGTGAAACTATTTCATGATTTTTCAGAGGCTTACCTTCACCCGAAAGAATAATTATTTGCATTTTGTTACCGCGAATAGCAGAAAAGAGAATTTTGGCTTTAATTAATTTCGCGGTGATGTTTTTAAAGTTTACTCAAGAATCAAGTTGAAACTCACCTGGGTGCCGTTTGCTCGTCGTGTTGCGCAAAGAAATCCAAATTTCTAGCGACGTTTCTAATTAAGTATGATGATGGGGTAACCGCGCACCGGGCGAAAACTTTGAAATTCTTGGCGGATCTCTGCGGGGCGCGAGTAACAGTCGGGGGTATAATTTTCGTTAAGTGTTATTTAACGTTGTAATAATTGCGGGATAATTGGCCGCGATTTGATTGCGGAGATATTAACCCGCGAAACGAATTGGATGGCGAAAATAACAATACAAACATCCTGTTTCTATCGAGTTTCCGGCGGGAATTATATTTATGCGGGTCAATTCGCACCCTTCGAAGAGTTTGCGCCGAAAACTCCGGAATCAAATAAGACGAAAAGTCCCTCTCGGTTGGGATAGGTTATAGTGATGTTTGGCATCGAGGAAACTGAAGGTTTTATCGCACAGTTCTATCAGCATAATTTCCCAAGGCGTGATGACGGAGCACCCCCGAGGCCAAAGGGTATTTATTATGATGGTCCTTTAGGAACGGGTCCAAGTCGGACGAAATTATATACATACTAGCTTTACTTGCTTGCTTACTTGTTTGCGAGAGGGTATACATGATGAACAAACAATAATGCGGCGTATCGGAGAGTAAAGTTAAATGTACATAACATTACAAACTTGAAACCGTGATAATTATTAATTAAAAGATAAAGTCGAAAGTTCGGCATGTTCAAAATTCAGACATTATTATTGACATAATCCTACATTTACATTCAAAATTCAATACGTGTTGGATACTTTTCCTCCCAAGTGATCTTCAAATTCAACTTCTTAGCTTCTCCATCCAGAATGTCCCTGATCTCTTTAGGAACCTTATCTTCATACAACCAAATGTCCTTCAGATTCGGAAAATTTGTGGGAATTTGCTTGAAGAAATCCAGCACATCGAAATCAGCATAGTCATTATAACCATCCAATCTCAGCTTGACTAATTTCGGCATAGGGTGCCAAACGATAGATTTCAGATTGAATTTATTCAAATGTAAATCTTTTAAATTATCGAGGCCTTTGAGAGTATTCGGCGATAATGATGGGACGCTGAAATCGTAAAGCAACATTTTTTCGACGCTTTTGAAGGGCGAAAAACACAAATCTTCGTATTTCTTTACACTTTTTTCGGGATTAATGAGCCACACTTCCTTTGCGTCGCCTAATCCTTCGAACGTTTTAGCTGAAACCGTTTCGCTGGTGTAATTAATATGAGCCAGGTAGAAAACTGTAACTTTGGGCGTTTCGGTGAATGCACCGTCCTCTATGTCACATCCTGTTATGTGCACTTCATTCAAACTGTTGCAAATTTTCAACAAGTCCTTGGTTATTAGCTGGATTTCCACTTCGGGGTTCCAACAGGCCAGATCGAATCTATCAGTTTTGCAAATGTCCTTTGGGGTGACTTTGGGTATTTGGAAATCGCCATTCGCTCCCCAAATAATCGCACTTGAAAATTTTCGTCCTGCATTTATAATATTTCAATAATTCAAGATAGTTTACCTTATGAGCAAGAAACTTTTCGAATGCATCTCTGTTATGCGATGATTATGCATCAACTGATGTGGATTACCTTGATTAATATACATAATCTAGGTTTGTGAGACTGGATGAAGAGAAGGTCATTTTTTGTTCATCATGAATAATCGGCCGTTATAATTGAGTCTGGGTTTCACATTTAGTATTTCCCAAGCAGGTGTCACTCGTAATGACAAAGTGCACCTTTCTCATTGTCTAATTCCTAATTGAGATGTGATTAGAGCCATAATTGAATCCGCACGCCATGTTGGGGACCTGTCTGGCCCAGGAATATCAGCCAGAAATTCGCTTGTGTAGCGCAGACCACGTGTGTGGCAGTAGTCGGCAAGGCAGGAGGGTTGATTTACGACATCCCCCTTTAAACCGAAAAGAGTCTCGCCCGAGAATCGCAATGCAGCCCCCTTTGCACGATGTTAGTCGCGACGAGAACATGCACAGACAGTCGTCGTCGCGGTGCACTTGTGCTGAATTGATCGGGTCTTTCACGCCGCCCTGAAATGTGATTATGGCGTTTTATGGCTTGCCTTTCGCATGAAATTCCCCCGATTTACACGATTCGCTACTCGTGCCCGGATTTTGTTTATGCACTCGTTCCACAACTCACGTATGGGACGCATATTTCATTTTCCATGTGGCGAAAGCGGCTTGCGCCTAATACTGTCGGTTTGGCGGGATTATGCTACCCTAGCAAATAGGTTTCGTCTAAGCCCTATTATTTTATATCTAATTAACAATAAATCCAACGAAATAATTAGAGCGACGAGAACGCGGGGGTCTTGGCAGCACACAAATATTTTGGTTCAATCCGATTGGTTCATCAGTCCGAAAAGTGGATCCAGAACTAAACCGAGCATATCTCGTTTTGTTGTCGCGGGTGGAGTTTAAGTTCTTCCAAGAGAGGATTTGCAGTGTGGAGCGTTTAGAATTGCAACTGCTTTCATGTCGTTTTATGCGGTCGCTTTTGACTTGTTATCCGGTTTCGTAACAATACGATGGTGGCGGGCTGATGGTTCACAGGTTTTGATAAAACGGGCACGCATCGCAGAGTCTCCGGCTGACAAGTTCTATTGAAGACCGGTCTCTGGAGGAGCCCGTATACCGAACCATTATAACATAACGGTTTATACGGCCCGTTAGAGTCCGGGCCCATTGGCAATCCTCGAACGTATCTCGCCGTTGCACTTTCTTCCCGGCCAGACCGAACGAAAACTTTCGGGAAATTTATGGGCCGGCTGGTATCAGTTTGCTAAATGCGGAGGTGGCCTTTTGTCGATCGTGTATATACGCAAACCGGGCTGTACGGTAGTGAACCGGGCACAATGTCGCCGTATACAGTCTTTTGAAAGAGGAGGGCTTGTCATGTTTCATTATGGGGATTCTATAGAGTTGTCATTAATTTAAGTGTAGAGGGTAGATAAGCTTTCAGATTTAGCAGGGCGAATCCGAGCCTGCCCTTCTACACGTATACCAGATTTAATGCACGCGAATTCAACTCGCCCTTCGCTCTCTGAATAGGGAATTGTCTGCATGTCGGAGTATTAGGGATGGTACGCAGGAATGTGTGTATACGGAAAATCCTCGCCCATAGTTAAAAGAGCCGTGCCATTTTATACTAGCTCTCGTTTACGAGAACGGCGAAAAATGGACTTATTTCGGACCGAAATTGGTGCCTAGGAGATCGTGTCGGACTGGCTTTCCGTGTAATAATAATTTTACTCACCACCGGAAATTTTAATCAAAGCGCGCGCCTTCTCCGCCAACCGGAACTTATATTATGTGCCTTTACCCGCCCCGAGCCACAATAAGAACTAATTTTGGAGCCCCGCTTGGCTGTATTCCAGTTCCACCAGTCGGATTGAATCGCCCTTTTTGATAGAACGCGTACTTCTAATTGCGATAGCGCGTATTCAAATTATTTCGTTTATTATACGCGATGTCACCAACAGCATCCGTATTAATGTCAGCTGCAATAACATTGTTAGCCCAAAGTGTGCTTCAAAGTCTTCCAACACAACGGCTGGTGCATTGTGATAATGCGATCGTTTTTTTTTCGGAATTTGAGAAATATGATTAAAGTCTCTTCGGTCCTGCTGGTTCAGAGTTTACCCCCCGCGATATGGAAACCAACCCCCGAGGGCGACACGAAACACAAGGGCTTGGAAACTGGGCCACCCCGTTGTTTTGTTTACATCACGTTCAACAATCTTTAACGTTTCTAGCCTCCGAAGCTGGAGCTACTGGAGACGGTCCATCAGCTAGTTATGAGCGAAAGGTGACTTGGGCAAAACAGCGAGCAACTTGTCGTCGATAAAAATTCGCAACGTTGACGTATTACAGGGATAAACCGTCCCTCAGAGGCGAGTGCTGTAATTGAGTCCTCGAGATATCCGTCATCCTTCAAGGTTCGATCCTCTTCTGACAGCCACTATTACAAACTTAGTAGATATTGATGACGCCGTCTTGGTCTGCGCGATAAATCTCGATTGTGTTTCGGAAGGAAGGAGAAAGGGCTCACGGTTCACGGAGTCTGCACCTGTCGTATCTTGCAACTGTGGGCTATCATAATTCGAGGCGTTTAATACGTCACCGGTCGATCCGGCATTGAGGCATTGAATAATTCAGGCCAATCGGCCGTGTGTCCCATCGACTACGAACAATGTTATTAATGCTTCGGTACCTACGTTTGCGGTGAACATTCGCGGCGTTGTTATAATATTAAAGCTAATCAACTTGATGGACGTGAGCACTTGGACGGTTCTGCATAAAGCCCGATATTCGTAAAGTTTCCTCGACTAGTTGCATCTGTAATCATTCACGCAATCCCAATAGAGTTCGGGGGCGAGTTATGGAAATTACAGTCGGAATAAAAGCGAGGCCAGTTTACGGTGAAACATAAATTCGTGTTTCTGCCGGACGAGGTCGAAACTTTCCAAACAGGGTTTCGAAAACGGCATCGTGTGAACGAACTTTGCTTCCAAACACAATACAAATAATAATTCCTGGTCTGATGCTTTCACCTGACGCCTTTTTGCCCTGGCCTCACATAAATGGATGGATATGCGAACGGGGGAGTAGTGCACACGTTTAATCCCAGGTATTCAGGTGGTATTCGGTATTCAAATTGCAAACAGTACGTGGCCTTTTACGTCATTATTCCGCATTCAGCCGACGATTATTATCGTAAAGCGCGGGCTTTCGGTTCGAATAGTTGATGCGGTGGCTTTTTCTACACACAACTTGAGCCGATATTAATTGGTACAAATACAAAAATGATCCACTCCTTTATATCGGAATGAAATAATTCAACAGAGGGGAGATAACCGAGGCGCTTCTAGTCTCACTCTAGAGTTAGACAAATAAACATATTTTTCTTGCGGGAAGTACAACATAAGTTATATTTTTTCATCAAAAGTTGAGAAGGTAGTCAAAAGCAATTCCGCCAGTGGGTCCCCAGGGACAACTTCCAAGTTTTAGAGTATTGTTTACTACGCAGGTACCCACACGTTCCACTATATATTTCTCGGATCCTCTCATGAGTGTTGTTTTGCTTATTAATGGTTTTACACCCCTACACAACGTATCGATCGATAAAATTACTGGTTAAAATAATCTCAAATCTCAAAATGGTAGAATCCGGGTTGGGGATCGAAAAACTGCAACGTTCGGTGAAAAACGTCTCGCATTTTTAAACGAGTCGAAGCTCCGGCAGTTTCCGGCGAGATCCTGTCAGATTAGGAGCGGGCGAACACAATACGAGTCAAATAATAACAATATTAGCGCTATCGCAGGTCGCACTTTACCAGATGGAACGATACGATTATAAAAGGGGTTGCATAAGCGTACAGCGAGAGACATGCAACTTCTGGGAAGCTCGAAATGAGCGTTCCCAGTCCCGTCCATCACGAATGCGCGCTCTTAAGCCGAACGTCCCCCGCGATGCCGTCGTGAATTCGTTCGGAAAACTGCTTTCCCTCCATTATTCTACGTAAAAGCTCTCCCAGGTCACGCGCCATCATTTCTCTCCTGCATGTGTGCCCATGCTTATTTCGTATCGAAGTCGATTCGTGTGCCGGAAATGTCAACGCATCGAAAAATTGCCGCACTAAGCGAGGATCGTTAGGAGACGACCTGGCCGTCACTAAATAAATACGGGTGAAGTCGAGGGTCTCGAATGTACAACGAGGAAATTTCAGTGACGCGTTTCAAGTTATAATTGCCAAACCATCGCACTGCAACTTGTTTAATTAGGGATCGCTCTCCTCTCGTTGCATATCATATCATAGCCGTTCGAAAAGCTTAATAAAACAGTGCAGAAAAAGTTCCAGTTTGAAAGCAGAGCCGGCTGGCGGATATAGACACGGAACGGAAACTCATAATTAACTGATACGCGGCCTCATGACCCGGAGAACTATTTTCCAGATAAAGTTTCCGCAGCCGTGTTCGTGTCAGAATGGGGGAAAAGTGAAGCGACTTTATCCCGTTGACGATTCTGATGGTTCGGGTTCGGGATGTATAAGTAAATTTCCTGCAGCCCTGAATTTACGAGACGTCCCGAGAACGTTTGCGGAATCAGATTTTCTAATGTGACAGATAAAATCAGAGTATAAAGTGGCATAATTTGTACCGGTACATGTGCGGGAAGTCCTTCCGACGGAATTTATGCGGACGTGAAATATGCAAACAAACTTTCATCACGTGAGCCTTATGAAAATCGAAACCGCCCTCCGGAGGGATGACGATGCGAATCAAAAGACCGCGAAACGTGTATATCTGGGACGGTTACAAAAGAAGCGTTTTAGTGGCCGTAACACAAGTGAAACAGAATTCGCGTATGCTACGATGCCACCGCCGTATAAGAAAATGTGATAAATAAGAGGCCCGAATCATAAATCAAACGTGAAAAATTACCGCGCTGACATTAATGGACGCCTTCAGATACGGGATTCGGCGTCGACTTAAAAACCCTGACATTTTGAGCGTGCCCCGGACGATATCGGCTTTATAATACGCCTTATCGGCGCCAATTTGCATGCCTATCAATGAACTGACCACCCTTTCAAAGACAAATAACTTAATTATAGCCACCCGACTGCTTGGATTTATCGCGAAATTAAAGACCGCGCAGATTAGGGAATTCGCCTTTGTTGAAACTTGGGAAATTTATTAATTACCCGCCGTTTGTTTTACAGAGGTGCTTATAAATGACAAGTTTAGCAGCGGGTAGGTAAACCGCGTAATAACCTGACGAAATATCATTACGACGTCACGTACACACATGAGGACAGGGCCTTTCGTATATTGCATATCACATTTGTGCGCAATGTAAATGTTTACTTTCCTGCAGGAATAGCGCCGAAGTAGTGGTTAGTAAAACGTATTACGGGGAGATTCCTACATAAACTATTATGGCGTACGCGAAGACCAAAACCATAAACCTCATTATAGATAATATCACCCACAAACATTCCGGTGAGATGTGTTGGTTCAACCAGGAAAGTAAACGCAATAGTTTTTATTGGAATAAAAATTGCAACCTCAAGAGGGACCTTTCTGCATCGTTAAATATACAAGAAGTGGGTCGTGAAATGCCGGAAAGAATTGTTTGAAGAAAGGTGCAAACAATTTACCGTACGTAAGTTATTGCATTCGATGCGAGCCCGGCGCATCCACCATTTTTCATCCTGTTAAACATTTTTCTAAAGATCTCAATTTTCTGCAATGCTACCTACATAATTTAAATTCGAATCGATATACAAGTAATGAAACGGCGAATCCATTCCGAGTCTTGTTCTTACCGCTCAATTACATATTCTTCTAACGTATTTCTTCACCGGGAATTGCAGCGGAATCGATAAAGGAGCCAAACCGACACTTTTCACCTAGAAAGCCAGGTTTCTACCGACATACCTGCAGACTTTATTGGACTTTGGCGGATAACTTTGGTCCATTATATTCCGAACGGCTCCCCTTATTCTCAACCCTTCTGAAAAAAGTTTGTGTGAAAGTTTTGGCGAATTTGAATAATTAGAACTTTCGATAGTCGATCCGGTCAAGAAAGCGGTGCGTGTTGTGCCCACACCTCCGCCCCGACACGGCAAAGTCCGGGGGTGTTGTAGAGGGCGCGCATGTCAACGGGCCGATCCGGCGGACCGGATCGCAGTCATCCTGACGTCGCGACGCCGCTCGTCTCGTCCCGAAATCCGGTGCGTCGAGAACGTGATGTGTATGCCGGCGTCGCCTCTAATCCCGTTAAAAAATCCGGTGATCGATATGGCGATAAATCCGATTCAATTTGAAAAATGAAACTTTCTCAATAAAAATTTCTCCGTTTCTCGATCTAAACTCGCGTACGAGTTTCCAAGTAATAATAATAATAATGTGTGGTAGTTGTGTGGAAAAATGTGACGAGTTTTGAAACTCAAACACTCAAGTCGTTCAGGATTCAGCACCCCGCAAAATGTCCGCTCTATCCTACGCGCTACTGGTAGCTCTTCTTCTGGTATACACTTCAGGTAAAGATCATTATAAGGGGCCACTCCCCCTCTGCTAATTCAATATCGGAAAGCCTGTGAGCTTGTGCGATATCGCTAATTGGCGGCACCTTTCCTTAATCGAATTTCTCGAGAGAAAAATTCTTATTATACAAAGCCGCTGGAAAAAAGTGAGACATCTCCCAGTGATCTTTTAATTAAATCACCGATTTTCCTCCACATTTCCCTAATTCCATTACTGTTACGCCGAATTGAATTAAAGCGACAAAGTCGGAATTTTTCTTTTGATCGGGACTTCTATTGGTACCTTTGATATAAAAATTCGTCTTTATTATACTCGAAAGTCGTCTCCCCCATCATAATAATCATGATAATCATAATCTCGGATGAATATTGAACGGTTTTCGAACTAGACCTCTCGTCGGCTATTGTGCGATTTCCCTTTATTGTGGGCCAACTTGAAAATTTCTGGGTCGAAATCGAAACTAAACTCTCATCGGTTATCATGATAATAATCCGACCAGATAGTCCGCTTGTTATGTAGTTCTAAGCCTTTAGCCCTCGGATTAAACGGAAAACATGGACCAGTAACAAGCACCGTTGATGCCTCATTACCGATTCAATTACAGTAGGTTGAATGGTCCATCGAACGGGAAATTATTATCCTCCATAATGACCGTATAACATTTTCAAAAGGTGATTCACCCCCTATTTTAGAATAATCCTCCAGTAATTAAAAAAAAATATGATTTATGATTTCGATTCTTCTTGGCTTTAGCTGATTATGTGTGATAGTTTATCGCCAGTGATAACATTTTTACGAGGTATGGACAAAGACATTAAACATTATATGGAAGCCCTGGGTTTCTAGAGGGATAAACTTTTATGTATTTTCAGTGCATCGGACGATCTAATATGGCTGGGCAAATATGAGACGATATTCAAGTTAAATATTTGTGGTATAGATCATGGCGAAAAAACACGAATGAAAATATTTCCATCATAGGTTTTTATGACGGAAATCCATAAAACTCACATCGCGAGCAAATATTACTTTTGTTAAACTTGAAATCTTGATTGGGAGATTAATGCGAGGGCGGGATCAAATAAACGTCGCAATTAATCTCGAGCTATTGTCCGCTCACGAGGATTCTATTGGCACAACACAAAGGCAGGTTTTCATATAATCATCAAGTTTGATTTCAAATTTTGCACCCTCGTATTTCGCACATATTTTCAAAGTTCGCGGTGTCGGCATCGGGAGGGTAGTTCCCTGATCGGTTTATCCGACTTCGAGCCGTAAACTCTGCCGGAAACTTTGTCAAGTTTTAGTGCGGACACCACACCGTAAAGTAAAATATATGTACATCTGTTAAATTTTTCAAAGTCGGTGGAACTTTTCGCGTTTGGTTGGAAATAGTAAAAAAATAACGTCGTGAGTATAAAAAAGTCCACCCCCTGTAAAAAAAATTGTTTTACATTTAGGTAGGAGTCATTTCCATACGTCGATACCTCCGACACAGTGGATGGTTGTTTACGTTTCGACTTGGCGAGAATAAATTTCCAGCGAGGTATTATAAACATGAAGTCTAGGCTCGCATCATGTTAAAAATTCGAAATTTATTACGCGAATCCATCATACTTTACCCGGTCATTGAATCGTTTAGTTTTATTTGTAGAGACTATCGCGTACACGTTATAATATTGTAATAGGCGTCGATGAGAGCTCCATAAATCTTTATCGACTAGGATCCGAACATTGTAGTATGTTATTCGCGCTTCGGTTTAATTTATCAGAAAGGATCTGGTCGTGGTTTTTCCGTCGATTTCTTCAAATTGGCTCGGTTTATCTCTCCCGATATTTAGCCGGTGTCGAGGGGTGCAACAAGTCCCTGAAAAATGGACGCGCAGTTTTGAAACGTTTCTAACCGTGGAAAACCCCGCGAGAGTCTCATTTCCAGACGGTATTCCCCGGATTCCGGGCGTGTCTTTGACACTCCGGTTGGCCCTTTATCGCACCCCCGAATCCTGAGTGCGCCCGGTATAGATATTCGTTCGGTTTTCTCCACTTTGTCACCCGATTCGCCCCACGATATAACTACGCGGCATGTCGGGAACGCACCCTCGCCTCACCGATAAACCACCCTCGATGATGGACCAAAGTCGTTCTCGAGTTACACCTAATGAGAGGACGGAATTCGCATCGCCCCATATCACGGGATGCTCGTTATTAATCGAGACTGTGAAATTGAGATGATCTAGGAGAAGTTGATGCAGGTTCGAGTTTTCAATGAAATCCCGGCCAACCGCAGAAATAAACCAGCGAGAGATCGAACCGTAAAAAATAACTGCAAAAAGCAAACACAGGAGCCAAGTTTTTTCCCGTTCTATAGTTTGCACAACCATCCAGTATCCTCGTCTTTTTTCGCCGACTGGAAGCCTGATCGATGTCACACTTTTAAAGTGATACGCTCCAGACTCTTCGGTGTAAATTCCGTATAATATCGTGGAAAAAATTAGATAAAAGACCATTTCGATGGCTGACGATGCTTTTTCACCCGGCTGAATAAATACGACCGTGACGTACGAGTTTTTGTATATTCAATTTTCAAATCCTTTTTACGCACGAAAAAAGTCACAATGGAAACCCTAAAAGCTCGGCCATTGTCGCAATAAAATTACGAATTATTTTTAATGCGGGCGTTCTCCATATAGTTCATACCGACCGTGATATGTAAAAATGTGAAAACGTTTCAGTTTGATTTTCCCGCTTTATAAAATATTCACAGATTTCAGTGTGTTGGCGTATTCTTCCCAAATACAAAGGTTTAAAAATAACATCAAACAAAAATACCTTCCGGCCGATATTATTGATGTGGATCAATCAATGAATTTCATTGGTAGCGTTGTATAAAGAAATTTCGAAAAATTCCCAGCGTCTTGATTAATCCGTGGCGATTTTTATTAGGAGCTCGAAATAAAACGACGGTTTGTTGTTGTAGAGTTCACGTCTCCGGATCAAATTACAACACTTGTGAGACATCCTCACTTAAGTTTGAAAGCAAGAAGCGTTGACACGAAAATCGTGCCCGGAGCCGGTGCCGGAGTCGGTTAAGAGGAGCAAAAGGAAGAAGCAGAGTAGCGTTTGAACGTTTCGGAACGCAACAGAGAGAAAACGAAGCGGCCACTTTACGCTAAGGCCCCTCGGAAGTGGTCTTATCCCCCGGACCCGACCACTAACTACCAGGATCGTTAATGCCCCGCGTGCATTCCGGGCACGAAAGGCACAAAATATCAACCAAACACCAAATTATCGCGCTAATAGATGAAGGAAACTCGAGGTGCAAGGTTTAAGTTTAAAGGCAGACTCGACTCTAATGGAAAGCAACAGGGTGATTTTGGACGGAATTTACTCCACGTGAAGGCCCATTATTCGCCTCGTTCATGGCGAAAGCCCGGCTTCGGATTGTCTTTTAGCGCTCCATGTGCATGTGATGCCGGTCGGTAAAGGGCAGCTTATCTGTGATTACCTAGGGTTACCTAGGAAAATCACGGCTCTAGAGACATGTCGCACTTCCGGAAGGAAACTCAATGTACCGACGCATCCGGCAATTTCAAACGTAAAATTGCATCAGGTTATTAGTGCGCCGTCAATCTCGAACGAACTTTTCTCTTTCGCTGCGAGGTAATTAAAACGAACTTGTCGAGCGAGTGCACGGAACGGTGCATAAAACAAGAATTGAACTCAGGCACCTGATCGTAAAATATTTATCTACTCGTCTGGCTAGTAAAATACATTGAAAAGTGCGATATGTGTGGTGGGTGAAGGTGCAGGTGAATTATTACGAGCTAAGTTAAGCTGCCAATTAGATCGCCGTTTTCGCGAAAATCTCCCCATTGATGTTATGCTAACGAGCTCCCCTGCACCTGGGCGAACAAACAGAAGCCGGAGAGAGAGGTGGGCTAATTCCAGGCGAAAAATAATGTAATTCGTAATGGCGAGCTTAATTCTTGGCCTAGCGGGCAGAGCGCATACACAATAAAACTTCCCTCCAAACAGGGAGCGAGAATTTAAGCTCGACACGCAGAGGCGGATTTATACAACCGTAGAAACACCTTAATGAACTCGACGCATTACCTCATCTCCCTGCCTAATAAGTCCCGTAACCTGAAACGTCGTTTTAATGAAGACTTTTGACAACGACGACACGAATCTGGTTAATTGATGCGAGCGATTTATTTCTCTCCCTGCTTCGATCAATTATCCTCAAGAGGACGTCTCCGTGGAAATACCGCCGCATTTAAAATCCGATTTCGTTTTTCCGGTCCGTTTTTTGTTTCGTTCTTGGTCTAGGAAAGGACGTGGGAAAAAGAGGGCAAGCGTAATAGTCCCACAGCTGCCAGGGAAATGTCAGGACAAACATCTTCACATGTCTGCGAGATACGTGATTCAACTACTCCACGGCGCGACAAATAAATAATTCTTTATCTAACTTTGCGCCGTTTCCGCTTTGATCATTGTCCTTTCTCTTAAGAGGGGCGCAATCTAATTGGGGCGACCGCCGAAAAATTACGCCATCGGGGGGTGGTTTTCGCGTGACCGCCTCCTAATCCATTTATCAGTCATTACGGCGACATGCGACGTTTTGACGAAACTGAAATTTTGATGCAAATTTCTATTTCTGCGTATAATCTCGCAGAAGCTTCCGCGATGCCACCACCTGTGAGCCTTTTGCTCACGTGAGGCATGATGAAATTGTTCTAATCATGTCAAGTTGAGCGGCAGTTTTGGATGTAATACAAGTTTCAGGGGAATTCACCTGAATAACTAATAGATATTATAACGAAGAGAGAGGTACATAATTTTTGCATAGAGCAGCTTGTAGTGACAATACAGCAAATTTAAGACTACCTGGTATTTTATTAAAAACTCCCTAGTGGAGTAATATTCAAGTTTCATCTCTGAAAAAGTTTTTTTCTTTCGGGCTAAGTAATGACCTCACATGCGATTGAAAGCAAACACGAGGAATTCAATTTCTTTGTTTAGGTGCTAATTCAGCCCGAATCGACATGCAACCCATTAACTTTGTGTTAATTTAACCGGGAAATTGTTGAGTAGGTGTAGCCTACCATAACACAATTTTTCCACTATTATGAACTTATCTTTTCCGGACTTTACCCATTTCTCTTTGAGAAGTTAATTGCGGTCGATTTCGTAGATCCGGTTAAATTTTTACGTTAATTACCCTCCGGTGCGGTTTTATATGACGAGATTTGCAAAGTCGGTAACGCAGGTTCCATACGAAATCAGTTCTGGGCCTCGATTCCCCGGGATTAATGTCGTTTTCGCAGTACGTGCCGTTTCGGCGACCCCTGAAAAATATTCGCCGTAATTCGCGAAAATCCGGAGGCTCGAATGAAACGGGCCTTAATTGACGCCTCCGTTGCGGAGGTGTCGCAGGATTAACCGGTCTCCGATGATGGCGAAATTCCGGCGAATAACTTTAAAAAAGTGACAAAAACTCGATGAAATAACAATTTGAAACGAACGTAAACTGTCACGAACAGACTAATTGGCTTGCGGAATAAATGGCGGTTTTTTCCTTCGGCGAAGGTCCAAGTTTCGCTTCTGACACGAGCAGGGCCGTATTAGAATCGGTCGACACAAAAATACTAATACCGCCTGTCCGACCTTTATCACTGTATTATTAGAGGAGACGCGTTCTGACGAAAATAACCCGACATTATTTATCAAGCTCTGCACGATTTCTAGCCGTGGTGGGCGACCCTCCCTTATTTTGATTTTTTACCCATCGAATCGGACAGAATTATTTCCCTGCGCTCGAATTAGCGTGGGACACCCTGTAGGAGTGGGCGGTTTTGTCATTAGGTACAACGAAAACGTATCGTTTTTCTGGTAAATCTTCCTGGAAGCCTGGTGCACACCACAACAAGGAAGGAAATGAAAAAGTTAAGTGCGCTGTTATATGAAATAAAGATAATATTTCTCCCTCTCTTGGAGGGAAAAAACCGAAATCATTTATCAACGGGCAATGTTTGCCGTGCACTACAAAAGAAACGTCTAGGGTTGGTAAGGAGGGGGTGTAATAAGATCCACGAAGAGTCGGGTGTTATTATTGTGCTCCCTTGGACCATAAATTCGCAATTTAACAATTCGGCTACTTCAACACCACCACTCACTGGCCACCTATAGGGATGCATTAATTTTACTCGGGCATAAATCTATAAAACGGTAAAGTTAAATGAAAAGCTCAACGGTATTGAGGTTTCGTATTAAATTTGACGGAAATGGTGGATCGACGTATAATATAAAATTTTAATCTTAAAGTTAAATAAAACCAAAATAAGTACCCGAAAATCTGGCTCCGGTTGAGGAAGGGTGAATTATCGGCATTTTCCGAGATACTTTCCGGAAATGTATCGCCGATTAAAGTACACGGAAGTAATTTGCTGAGTAACGCGCGCACATTACCATGCCGGAGGGACCTTAATAGAGGATAATTCCTGTCGAAGCGTTTTCTAGGATAATTCACTTTACAACTGCGTGCCGAACTAACTAAATGTAATTGAAAACGCCCGTTCTTCACCCCTCCGGCCAACACTATCAGGTGTGTCTGCCAGAAAGAATGTAATCATCATATTTCTCGCGAAACGTTTTAATTAAAATCTTTCCGAGCGTTAAAACGCCGTGTTGTTCATATTTTGACTTTTCTCATTTCCGGTGTATGTTCGAAAATTACGTTAATTAACGCGTTAATGCGAAAGATCGAATTAGTTTCGGTCGAAGCGCTCTCACTTTTCCGGAGCGGGCGTAAAAATCCGGGTGCGCCCTCGCGGACCGAGGGGTGGTGGTGAGAATCACCTGGCGAATTTGTTTCCGCTCCAATCACATCCAGTTTCGCTTCTACTTAATGTCAATTTCGCCCCTCAAAGGGGATCACTTAAGGATGACTTCCTTAATTATGGCCCGTCTTTTCTATCCCGTTCCTCCCTCACGAAACGGGGGTTCTTTACGGCTTTGTTCGATCGTTTCGATCCAGCGCGGCGACCCAATTCCCGAATCGAAACACCATACCTACCCACTCACTTATTAGGAATATTCCCAATGTTTAATTAAAAGGGGAGTCGAAAGGGCTTTCGTTAATTGCCGGAGGGTGAATATTCTGATTTTCTCCGCTGCGGAACGAGTTGCGTCATCGCCGAGGTCTGTGTGCGTGTAATGGAGACTAATTGTTACTTTGGCCGAAATGGCAGCCCTGATGGATGAGCACCTCTCGTGAGTTGGCAAGACTTTTTCGTCTCGATTCTTCGCGTTATCTGGCTCTCCATATCGCATTTCCGAGAGGGTCGAAATCATATAAAATACAAGCGAGAGAATCGTCGGCGTTGTTTCTCTCCCTACGAGTGTGGGGAAACTCGATTTAAGGTCGGGGCGCTAAAAATAATTTCTCACACGTCAACCCTTATTAAAGGGAATTGGATTTCCTTAAAGTGTGAACCGTCCCCTAGTCGGAATGAATTCCACCCACCCAGACGAATCAGACATTGCGCTAATCTCGCGTGCTGTAAGAGGGATGAAAGGGATGCGGTGCTCGAAATTCTAGGGCGAGGGCGGGCCCATCCCGCCCATTAGGAAATCATAAAACGAAATTATGCTTTGTATATTGCCCTAATGAAAATTTAACGGTCCCGGAACCCGTTTTGACTTTTTTCTGGAGAAGCGAGAAAGGCGCTTTCAGGTGGCGTTCGGGCGGTCGTTTAATTAATTCGGGGGATGATGGGCTAACTGTTGAGGGGGTGGCGCGAATTCGAATGAAATTAATTCCGTGTGGCCCTAAAAGGTCATAAATTTCCGGCAAGAGGACGAAAACGAATACACGAGAAAAACCTCACCGATTCCGGCGGAACTTTTATCGAGGAAAGTGTTTATGCTCTGAGGGAAACTTTGCTTAATTTGCTTTCGAAATAATAACGCCGAGTTGCATTTTCCGGGATGATGATGGAAATGATGGCGTGGTAGTGGGAATAATTTGCGGGAAGCTTGGAAAAATTCACCACTTAAAAGCTCTCGTCGATGCGACGAGTAGAGAGGCTTCCCTGCATGAGAAGAAGTGCACTAGACGTTTCGAGTCCCCCGATTGAATAGATAGATGGGTTTCGCTATCGGTTCCCAGATGCAAAACGAACGGAATTTTCAGGTGAAAATCCCTTTAAACTACATATTTATGCAAATGGGCTCGGAATTGGAGTGAAATACCTCGCGTGTCATATACTACACTTGGAATTATTATCGCAAATGGAATAATAAATTTTTTAAAACTTTGCGTTTACTTTTCAAAAGCCTAATGCAAATGACCTCCTTAAAAGCATGTTTACCGAGGAAAACATCACCGTTTATATTTTTTCACCGCTTTTTCACAATCTTTGAAACGATTCTAGATAATATCTAATTAATTCGTCTTAATGACTGGTACGATAACAAATAAGGAAGACAAATTATTTCCTGTCTGAGATACTATTATGCTATATCAAGATTTAGACCCTGCAGGAAATTTATGTCAACTAGAATTTTTTGTGCTATAATTTTCCACGTGAGCTTTCCTTTTATGTTTCGCCATAAAATCCACCACTATCTCAAGTCTTGAATTTATGTTTTTACTCGTTCTTCACGTTTTTGTTTTTATACAAGTACGCACTCCCTCACCCGAAAATTCAAAAGTTTTGTTGAATTAACGTCATAAATGCGACCATCATGTTGTATACTTAAAAATTCTTCCTTCCAAGTTGTTATCGCATTCCCAAGTTTTCCGCTCTTTCCCTTAGAGCGGGAGGAAGAGGTTGTTTCTGATTTGTGTAAATTGAGTTCGTGAGGTCCAGTTCGTGTTTCCCTCGAAAATTATCAAATTTCCCTCATACCGCCCAAATCCTCTTCGCGCCCCCAAAAGATAACCTTTCGAATTTCGGCACCATCTCTCTTTCTTCCCGGTGAATTCTTTTGTCGCTTTCGGATTGATATTGATATCTTCACCTTTTCAGAATTTCGTTTTCTGCTGGTGTTTATGAGAGGGCGATCGATGGAGTGCTCTTCCTTATCGTCCCGCTTCCGCAAAATAAATCCCGCACTGCATTCCGGATATACGGCGCGATACGGTACGCCGTTTTGCACTCTCCGCCTCATTCATTGTCTCGGAAAACTTCATTGTGTATCGAGAGATATTCCGATTTAATACGAGACGAGCCTAATTGTCCGGAACGGATCGCAATTTAAAAAATTTACCACCATGACACGAAAATGTCGCTTCGTTCCTTTTTCGAATGTCGTGTATAGCGAAACTCTTGCGCATTTCAGTATAAGGAGGAAAATCGTGTAGCACCTGCATCCACCTCCCACCTAATTGAAGTTTTAGAGCTTGCAGGAAATTTATGCAGCACTGCTACCTGTGTTACCTCTAATAATAAAACTGGCAAATTTGTGAGGGTGTAGCTCGGTACTTTTATTTTATAGGTCTTGCTAATCAAAACGCCTCCATCACATTTAAACGTAAGGAAAACATAGAACAATTTACGTAAATTTACTGAAGAGATATTCCGGTGGAAACGTTTCGTTAATATTGCATACGCCTGATGAATTCTGATGTCGAGTCTTGGGTGAGAAAAACCTTTTCCCAGATGCAGTTTTACATCACAAAAGGGCAAACTAAACCGATGTACCGTTTAAAGTCCACGTTCTCTGGAATAAGCTTTCTTTTGTGCGAAATATTTATTAAAAACGGCCATTTCCAGCGAAATATTACTAAAAAACAGAGTGAATATGAGGACGAGCATAATCATCCTCAGATGGTTGAGGGGGTTAGTTGTGGAACTTTACGGTTTCACGTGCGGCTGATTCTGTAAACCTGCACCGAATTAGGATAGCTCAGTGCCGGAATTCCGCTATATTAATTGAATTAAAACTTACGAAACTTCCACCCTACTTTACTACACGACATGGACTGTTTCATATCGAGAAATAGAGAAAATCCGGGTGCCTCTTCTGTTGAAATCGTTACAAGACGAAAAGCTCGACGAAAGCGAAGAATTTTAACTTGAAAACTAATAACATTTCCGAGATTGAGATCCATACTATCTATATAAGCCTTTGAATCGCAATAAGAGATGTGCTTTTCTATACCTAATACCTGCAGCGTACTTGCAATATGAAGCTCTCGAATCGAATCCGCATATGCTGGTAACAAATGTCAGAGAAAAGTTGCATATGATGCAACACTTTTTATCATAATCTGGAATACCTATTCCGAATTGGACAGAAAACCAATACCCGGCGGGTTACATACAGCGTTTGCGCATGAAACATCTATGAAAATGATTATTTATTATTATTTGAAATCATGAAATCGCAATTGTTGTTTCAGGGAGCGAACGTTAGTTTCAGGTAATATTCGAACGGAGCCTCTGCCGCATTACCAAAACCGGGTCAGATTCAGCAGTGCTAAGGGGAGAACCCCGCAATTAATATTCGTTAACATGTAGTCACGGTAATTACGAGTAGATATAAATTAATTGTTCATTTGTGTTTATGTGCGGCCAAGTCTCCACAATAATCGGAATGCGGAATTTTCGGCGGTATTTCAGCATCGGAAAAGTCAACAGTAAATCGTCAAATCGGGGCAATCCCTCCCTTTGCTGGCGCTTATTTAGGGTATAAACATAAATTCGCGTAAGGCAAAGTATGGGGCCTTCTTGCGTGTACAAATCAATGGCCCTCGGAAAAATATACATCGTCGATAAATTCTTATCACCGGTAACAAATCGAAGTGGGGGCGAAAAATAAATTGTTCTTCGACGAGAGGACACGGCGAGGCGTTGTTTTATTCAGGAGGCGGTCGAGATGTGGATTTGGGGAATCATAAACTTTCACTCGTGGAATAGAGTCGACCAAATGGCGTTGCACTCATTTCGCCAACCACGAAAACTCACCGCGGGAGTGCGCACTTTCAATAATTCAAAAGCACCCGCTGGGGAACACTTTGTACACAAGGAATAATAATTACAGAGCGATCTCGGTTGCAATGGCAAAAGCCAGTTAGAATTATTATTGTGCCGGCGGTATTTGCATGTTTATAGTTTTGACAACCGTAAAATCGCGAACGCGCATCACGTAACCCCGGTGCCCTCTATCTCATTAACGGGCACAATGCAAATGAATCCGTCGAATTCCGTATGTTGCGATCCGGGACTGGAACAATGCTTCGATCGCCATTCATCGGAATATCCGCACCTGGGCCGGGATAGGGAAAATCCTAGTTTTTTTTGTTAATAACAAGTCAAGGTGAGAGTGGTCGCGTTTTCCAGGGAGTATTTAATGAACGGTTAGGTGTAATATCAGCCTTCTTTTCTACATGGCACCGTAACAATGACGGTACCTAATTACATGGCGGGGGCGGCTCCAACCCCATTTACTCTGCCTTCGAGAAATATAAGGCGAAGAGGTGGAATGAAAATTTTATCTCGCGCCTCTGTTCCAGCTGCCGAACTTAATAAAAACCGCACACCATCCCGGATTATTTTTAACCGGGGAGGAAGAGAGACAGAATAGAAAAAGGGACGGTTTTCGACCTTTTTGTGTCGCCACCATCGACGTCAAAAACATCGGAGCGGGAGAATGTCAAAGCGGCCGCAATTATAGGAATCTGCGTTAACCCATTATGTTACAGAAAAGAAACACGATATTCCTCCTTTAATGTCAAAGAAAATATTGTGTGGAGCAGCCGGCAGCGGCGGCATCCGAGTCGAGTTTTAATGAACTACGGCAAATGTGAGAGAGCTCCTTGCCCTTTCTCTCCGCCATATACGAGAGACCCCGGACTTTCTCTGTGATGGAATTAATTCCGCTTTGGCCTCGCTCATTTCCTGAGAGCAAACCGTTCTTAACGTTTCCTTATTAATGTGTAAGCACACTACTCGCATAACCCACTTGAGGCGAAAAAAAATCCATCTGAATACTTTGGAAATTCACTTTAAAAGTCGGGGGAAACGTGAAGAATTCCCCTTATTGTCCGGGCGGTATTTCTTTCCCGGATTTTCCGGTTAGACACGATTCGTGCGTTACGTTGAAAAAGATGAAACTCGAAATAATGGCATTTTGGATTTTTCAACCCACCTATCCGTATCTTTTATGGCGTATCAACATTACATATTCATAACAAACCCGAAATTACGTTTCCCTTTTTATTTTCGTTTGAACGCTTTTACTGCCCGTTCTGCGCAACCAAATTCCGTCGTAAATCTGCAGACCAGACCGAAATAATAATTCAAGGTCTCATTTCTGGGCTCGTACGGGGGAAAGAGAGGAAACGACCGGATTTTCTAAAGGAAAAGTCGCAAGATTGGCGGAAATTCGATAAAAACCGGGATTTCTCCATTGCCATCATCACCATAATATTTACTCTCGTATAGAAAAAGTATCCGACTGATTGCGCGAATCATGCGAAAAACGACAATATTCGCCATCAACGAATCCGGAAACATATTCGCGTACTTTTTCGCGGCGTTTTCCACCGAGGAAAGTTCATTTCGCCATCAGCGACAACGCGTCTGTCTACCGGTGATGAATTCGCCGTCTCCTCCCTCGCGAAATTACGTTTTCGGATGGTTTTAATATTCACAGGAGAAATTTAATCCGCGACTTAGGCTCCCGGAATTGGAATAATCGAAGACGCACCACACCCTCTAATGATTCTCGAGTGAATTGCGAGGGGTGAACCGTACCAAACGTCCTAAAAAAACTAAAAAAAAAACTTAAATATATTTTAGAGCTTCATGTTTATTCCATGACCACAAAAACATGAAATCCGTAACCGTCTGGGGACGACTAGCTATTGGTATGAGGATTTGAATTGCAAAATACGTGAGTTTGCGTCAAACGGAAGGTCCTCGAAGAATCAAACCACTGCCGCATTATTATTTTCTTGCCTAAAAATCGATCTTTCATTATAGAATCGATTGATCTTTACAACTTTGGTAACGTGTTTCCACGTTAAACGGAACTAGGATCATTGACTGAAGGTATAGATGGAGTTGTCGGGTCCTGGTGAGGTCCTGTGGTGAAGTTTTTATCTATCCATCAAAAGCCGAAAGTTATTAGTGGGAGGTCCTGGAACTGATGGACTATTACCGCCTCGTTGTCTCGGCCCTTCTGACATCAGCTGGCAGAAAGTCGAAGCAGCACGCCGATGTTTAATCCCGGCGAATTACGTCAAAGTTCGAGTCGCCGGGCAGATTACTTCGCTAGTTCCATTTATTAAAATAAATTGCGATATAATTCTGTTTAGCGTCGGGCCCGATAAAGCCGGTCCCTATTAATTATAATAACGCAGCCTCCGCGAGTCAGACGACGATGACGATGATGATGATGATTTCGGCCTCTTTGGAAAATGCACGAGGTCCTTTAGTTCGCACATTATAAAGGACTACCGGATACGGCAATATATCAACCGGGCCGGCTCCATATCGGATAATATATATGTGGGGATGCTTTTAAATCGTATTAAGAGAACAAAAGCGGCAACTCCGTGGAGCGTTTCGATTAAATGTGCGGTTGTCCGAGAGGTTCCACATCGAAGCGGAGGTTAATCGAATACGCAACTCCCTAGAACTCTTCTTATACTCCCCCGTTATACCCCATCACTTCTTGTCAAACAATGATGGCAGGTTGGTAGACATGCAAAAGGCTGTAGATGTGTGAGGCGAATCCTTTCATCCCCTTAATCAGATTATCGATAAAAATGAGACGGGTGGTATTTTCTGTAAAAAAGTGTATTGTTGAACCCTCTCGAGACTTTAATAATAATAATAGGCGTTTAGGGCTGTCACGAAGCGACACATATGAAGAAAAAAGAAATATGTTAAGTTTTTCAGGAGGCTCGAGTCGAGAGGGTCGTGTGGAACGGGATTTTTTCCCCAACAGTGAGTCCTTTTCATGGGGCAGATAGTACGGAGGGCGTACGGATCGTCAAAGCTTTGTGCTCGAGCGATTCCTGTCACATATCCATTTCCCAGATGTTGATACCATATACGCATTCTTATTATATAAGCTATGCGCCGCTCGATTACCGCCCGAGCCCTGCCATTTTCTCTCTCGTCTCTCCCTTTTCCCACACGACCCTGGAGGGAAATATTTACCGAGCCATGTACCGCAGTAATATAGGGACTCCCCGTCTACATGGGTTTATACATAGAGTGAACCCGACCCAAATTCAGTCATTAGTCATATCGTTGCCGCAAAAACGATCGTATCAAATACGGGACGCGAACAAACTTTGACGTGTCCCGGAAATTTTTCCTCGCCGTTACACACCGCTCGCTCCGGCGACCCCCGTATAACCCCGACCCTCGGAATAAATTCGGAAACCGACCCGAATAATTCCACTGACATTTTCTTCACACTCTTCCAGGAGAGAGACTCGTCCTGACCGAAGAGCGCGAATTCATCGTGAAATTTGTTACATTCAGTGGGGCGAATGAATAATACTACACGAAACTGGGGGGAAAGCGAAATTTACGACGATGGGTCGGTAGAGTAGCATCGTGCAGCCCTTAAGTGGAAAATACGAAAGTTAGTATGTTTATTACGTCTGAATGGATGATCTACAACCCTTTGGAAATGTTTCGACCATAGCCCCGACGATATTATTATCTGAGCTCGTTTTGGTTGGACTTTTTATTACTTCTCCTCGCGGTCGGTTTATAAGAGTTGACGTGGCTGTTTAAACTATATTGATATATCGAGCCTTTCTGGATAACCACCTGTGCGCCCTCAAAAGATTTACGAGATTTATAAATCCACGTATTTATGTTTCAAAGCCGAGCTCTATAAATATCGGTAATCCTCCGACCAAGTAAAAGCTTCACTTGGAAAATAAACATAAAATATTACACCCCCTTTTCGTAACTTTGAACTCGAGAAATCACAAATATGACAAGTTTTAAATTTAATTTACTCGGGGGGTGGGATCGATATCCGGTCGGTTTTATTCGCGACCCTCGTCCGATCCGGTCGGTGCGATAGAGGGACGTAAGGACGGTGTATTTAGTGTCTGTTTTTGCCGGTTCGTCTGTTGGGAATATTTCAATTTGCCGACGCCATGGTCAAATCGGCCTATCGCTCCAAGTTGCGCCATAAATATGGATGATGGGCGAGGTTTTCGTTGGGTCCACGAAAAGGGAATAAGCGGTGATGTATAGACGACAGCCCGAAAGGGGCATACGCTGAATAGATAAGAAGAGCCGAGGACCCGAATGCAGAGATATTCGTACATGATTTCTCCGGAGGATAACAATATAATAAACGCTCCGGCAGAGTTCCGGTAGGTAGACGTAAATAAATCCGGAAAAGGAGTGACAATAATTATTCCGAACGATCGATTATTTTCGGTGCGCAAAGTTGATTACGGATGGTGATGGAGGAGGCTTGTGTCGTTGGAAAGCGCACCTATTAAAAAAATATGTAAATTGGGTTCACCTCGGCGGGCTTCGTCAGCGCGTGGCGAATTTCCCCGGCTGGAAGGGCAATAATTGCGCTGTCAGCTTAAAAAAAAATCGTGGCTCACGAAACACCCTCGAAAAGACGACCCTATACTCGTTCTGACGATTGCGATGAGCGGGGAGAAATTTTTGAAATAAAAATTCTTCTTCGCGGCTCTCTCTGTGATTATCAAAAAGGCGGACGCTCAAAAGCTTCCAATTTATGATCCTTAATTGACACAGGACGCAGAGCGTTTTCCGCAGCCCTCCTTTGTTCGTTTTACGACTACATTCGCGCGGGCCTCTGATTAATTCCGAATGCGGAGGCCCCTGCGGTTACCATATTTTCTTAATTTCATGCAAATTAAAATATTTTTGCATACATACATTATATCTCGAAATTGTGTATAGCGCGGTACCACAGGCAAAAAAAACGTACAAATTTGACTAAATAACTCGATTTCGCCATCATCGTTATTAGCGTGAGTGGTCGGTTTCCGAAACACCAATTTAAAACTTCCGAGCGCCGTTTTTCGTGAGATTTGTTTTTCTCTGACGCCGTTTTTAACCACTCCAGGCGTTGCGGCATTTAAATGAATAATTAATCAGCCGCTAATAGCCGCGCATTTACATTAAGCGAAAATTACACGACTTCAACACACAAAACTGCCAGGAAAAAAAAACGTAAATATGTACGTGATAATAATACCTAGCCGGATAATAATCATCACCATCACTGTCCGAATTTTTTTCCTGAAAATTACCATTAGCCGCACATATTCCGGCTAATTACTTTTAATGCGACGGGTAATTTCGGGACGGTACCGTCGAGAGGGAAAGAGAGGACGGCTTCGGCCCCGGAGCATTATTATAATCACGTAGCGGATATAAAAACTTGTTAAGCCCTTGAAATTTTAAAAATGTATATGTGCGTTCCTGAAATATAGAAAAGTGGAGCAACGTGAAACCGGCGAATGATGTAATTTAAGACTTTTCTCACGGACCCCTAATAACTCACGACAAAACATTTTTCCGACCAGGCGGCGCACACGGCAACCTTCTACAAATCATCCCCGGCGAATCATCAACGAAAGCTGCGACTATGATACTGCAGAAACCCGCAATTCGACCCGGAAAAAAACAGACCTGAAACTGATTACAACCACTAATAACACCAGGAAATTATTACGATCCTCCGGGTGGCGGGTCAATAAAAACTGCTCCTTTATGAGTATCGGAGGGTATTTTAATGGAAGCACAATTTCCATTGGCGGTTTCGGTGGTTTCCGCAAGGGACGAAAAAGTCGAAAGTGTTTGCAGATAAACAGGCACCTATACAAATGGGTTTTTTACGATCGTAAAAAGTATCAAGTAACATCTGCAGGAGAAGTGGCTGGCACAATAGAGTTAAAGCATGTCCCGGAAGTAGAACGTGACCCTTAAAACGTCTCTCCCTGTATAGCGAGAGGGATATTATGTCAGACACGGGTCCATATAATAATAAAGACCCGGACAAAAAGCCGACCCCCGGATTTTGGCCATTTACCAAAAAGCGAGCGGGGCAAAAAGATTATACGTTATACGTAGGCCCGCCGCCGTCAAGTTTGCTCGCAATGATGGGAAACTTGGCCAATTTCGTCAGGGCCCATTGGACGTCCTCAAAATTTGCGGTGGCGATGTGCCGGAGTCGATCCGAGTTACAGCGAGAGAATCCGAATTGGGTCGGACACTTTCCGCATAAACAACCCCCCGCATCACTTCAAAACATTAAACTTTCCGCCCTTACGCCTAATACTGTTCAGGAATTCGAATTTCGTGTATTATGTGCGACTCTGAAGGCGTACTTCTTCAACTTTGCCGACACTTGACACGAGTTGTTGTTTGCAGGTGCTGAGGACGGCGGCTCGAAAAAATTCCGGGATTTCTTGCAGGAATGGCCCACTCCGGGGACCGGACCTTACTTCGACACGTCGATAAATTCCAACATAACAGGCCTCGTCGGAAAGACCGTCTTACTTCACTGTCGTGTCAAGAACCTCGGCAACCGCACGGTGAGTAACCCCCCGATTCGGAAATTATTACCCCGACCCGAAACGTATACCGGTCAATCGAAAATTGATGGAGGAGGAAAAGGGTAAACACTTTTCCCATCGAGATTTATCACCCTATGCGTCGGTGGTGTTTTTAAATAAATGACGACAACTCGAATATTCCCTCAAGAAGTTTGCGGTGCCAGACGAAATAATAACAAGCGGTGGCAAAGCAAAAGTTTTCCTCTTTTCGCTTCCGAATATTATTTATTTATAAAACCGAAAATGTCCCCGTAATAAACCAGAAAGAAAAGCGAAGTCTACGCCGTGAATAATAATGGGAAGGTCCTTGATGTACTTGCAACTTTCCTAATTTGAATCGTGGACAGGTTGCCTATAAGTCACCCGGCATTAACGTCTTGGTTTGGTGGCATCGAAAAGTTCTCAATTGCGGGACTTCCAGAATATTCGGCAGCGTGATTTAAACAGATTACGTTCGGCGAATAATTGAAGTGAACACCATCTCCGTCCCTCGGTGGCATATCGTTCCTCCCTTGCGCGATTTCCAGGCGAGGCACGTTGTCGATGGGACGGCGAAAGCAAACACCCCTAAGAAAGACGCTTTCCCATATGAAATCACTTTATTCTTATAAGCCGCGGCGAAATGTACAGGGAGAATTTATTTAGTGGCGAGACTCTGAACTCGATTTTCCGAACCGCAATTCTCAATTAAATTAAACAATATGGATGGAATGTAAATAACTGGATTTGATTGTGTTTCTTGCTCCATAAAGGGAGTCGCGGTTGATACTGATTACCGACTACCTCTCGACGACTAAATGGAATCGGCTGAGAATGTTCGTCTCGTATTTACCCGCTTTATATTCCGAGCATCCCTCTCGAGACTAGCGGGCTTCTTTCCGCATCATTTTTATTTATGTCTCTTTTAATTTTCGAGCGGGATCGATATCAGGTCGAAACGCGATTTAATAAAATGAGGTGGGTAGACAAAGCAGCCATTTCCATCCGGTTTTGGAATGACGGGTCGTGGGGTTGTGTGTGTACGGGGTGAGAGAAAAGCGGCTCAGTCGTAAGTGTTTGCTTAATATTCGTGAGCCACAAGCAACACCTGCCTCCTCTTGTTCTCCCTGCTCTCGCCCGGATGACGTCTGCCCACCCACCCTCACTTCACTTTTATATTCAGGGCTGTGCCGTGCTTTTACATTTTATGCTCGCTCTTATTAAAATGTAGATTTCCTACTGAATATGTAATGAGCCTACCGACGTTATTCGTACACAACATGTCTGCGTAATTTGTAATTGTTCCCTTATACCGAAATCACATCGGCCGAAATAATAACGGTATCGGATACTATTTTAGCATAATTCCACGCACCCTCCTCTCCTTATTCAGTCCTGCAAGCGCTCGGTGTGTTAAATCTCATCTCGACGAATAAAAAGTTTTTTATGCGGTTTTATTACCTACTTTGGGGCAACTTTTCGCGATAATTTATGCTAGTGAAGTCTCGACATCTACAAATTAACCCATACGCGCTCCACCCCTAACTGTTAACAACTTGTTCGCGAAACCACTTTTGCCGAATCTCGTTTTCCTCGATCTTTGTGGTATAATTGATACCGTTGGGGATTTTTAATTTCGCCTTTGTGATCTTTCCCGTATGTCTGTATGAAATTCCTGCGAAACCTTTGTATCGTTATGCTCATAAAAACTGACGAAAATTGAGCTTCACTCGGTTTTCAACTTTAATTAAATTTTCCCCGAGACTTAAGAGCGGGCTAATGTTCATCCACCTACAGCTTCTGAAAATATATGCACGGTTCAGAATAAGTTCGAAAGAATCCTTTCAAAACCCAAAAGCTCGAAAGCGCGATATCGATTTCGTCATCCGACAAATGTTTCAAGATTATTCCAACTCGGTATACAACTTTATAATTCCTGGTGCAAATTCAGTTCTCTATTTGCGAAAACATTAGCATGTCAAGGAAGTGCTGTACCTCGAAGGTACAAGTAGAATATGTATGTCTAATGTCAACTTAACGGAAGACTTAATTCAATCCTGAAGTTGGTTATATGAATTCCTGTCGTTTCTCGTATACTATTAGAAGATAAGAAACTTTGCACAAGATAATTCAATATGAAATGCACTAGAGAAGTCAAAATGTGCGTCTTTTAGACTTGGAAATGACCGAGGTGGAAACTCTCTTGTGATGTGTTCCGTTAATATTTAACATCTCTGCGAAAATTGTCCTTAATCAAATTCCATCGAGAAGTTAAGTTGCAAAACTAGATGGCCTACATTTTCCCCGATACAAATTATCGGGTGGAGTAGTAATGGGTCGGATCAATTCAAATTGAATTATTTATTTCCTTGAAATTAGTAGGTGCCAGCGGCGGGAGGGTTATCATGTAAAAACCGTATGAAATTATAGACGGAAACTGTTACAGGAAACGGGATCAGACTGAACCATTTGATCATCACGATTCGATTTGGAGTAGTGTGTGCATGTTTCTCTCGTTTTCCGGATTTATAGAGAGAGAGTTGAGAATGATGGGAGAATGGCGCGATCGCGTTCGACAAAAGAAATAATCAGGTGAGGACGAATCTCATTTCGCGAAATGAACGAAACTTTGTTGAAATTAAGATACACAAAGGATGTATAAGGAGAACGTGGCCGTCTTTTTTCTCGCGCGCTTTAGTTTCTTTTTTCAACAAAAAACGGGAATACGATTCAACAAAACGCCGGGATTAATGTACCCGACGATAAATATGCGCTAGTACCATCTGCATTTAATCTTCCCTTTTTAGCCTGCACTAACTTAATGACTATGCGCAAAAAATCTGCAACCCCCTTTGGACATTTTTCTCTAGGGGTAAAAAATAAATGAGCACCAGAGAGGCGCGCTTCTTTACAACGTTTATAATAATAATCTACTCGAAATTGTGTACGGCGTGATGAAAATCGCCCACCGAACTTTAATCAATTTTCGTAGACGTATCTCGTGATAATTACCGTGTAACTGAAGAGTGATTTTGCGTTAAGAGGCGGAAATAATGGCAACTTCCGACAACTAACGATGTAGGAGGTAGGGAGCTTTCGCTAGTTTCAAACTTTCTTCATTCAATTGTGTATCACCGATTTCTGAGTACTAGGGAGCAGCCAAAGTCAACAAATCATTCTGAATGATAACGTGGTGCTTTTGAGCGATTTTTATGCAGGACAAAGATGAATTTGATGTTTTCGTTCGAATCCCGCTGAAATTAATTCCGTTTATTATCCAGACCAGACTATTCATGATGGTATTTAAATTCCATAATGACAATATTTGCTACGGTATTAAGGCGAACACTACACAGGTCTTGGCAAACAATGTAAATACCACCCCCTCTGTGTGCATGTGCGTGAAACCACCCCAAATTCAATATTTACATTCGCACAAAGCGATCCACCAATGTCTCGAAATCGTCGAAATTAAAAAATATAACCCTCCTGTTCGAACTTTTACGGACTCGATAATTACTGCAGTAAAACTGCTGGTCTCGTTCGCGTATTGTGGAAGGGCGAAAAGCCTATCCAATTAAAGTGAATCTGTAGTGATGTCGCGTAATTACGGAGCCGTAAAAGTATCGCAAACGTGTTAAATGAAATAACAAGCACCTGTTATCACGGAGTTTCGGCCGTAATCAGCCTTTTCCATCGTACGGCTCCGGGCAGTGACGGAGGTAATTGGCGATTCGGCTCCGGGGATCGTTCATTAATCGAAGGAAAAGAGGGTGGAGCCGCGACGATATACGGTCCGTTCTTTATTACCCCATCCGCGAAAGCGTCGAAGGCGTCCGGGAATAACTGGGGATTTTCGATTTCCGCCAAGATTATTATTATTTGGCGGACCGCCAACGAGCCGAATATACGCCGCCCCTCTCGGTACAATCGCGTAAATATGTGCGCATTTTAGCCGATAACTTTTAAATAAAATAAATCGAAATCTCCGTCCGAACGGGTTTTAACTCGAATCAGATCGCAGTCTCTTTCACCGAGCTTTATAAATCATCGGTTGGGTGCAAACATTACCAGCCACTTTCCCAAACGAGATCACCGATGCAGCCTAGCCTATTTATGTTTATTCCGGACCGATTCACACGAATAAGTTCTAGTGAAATTATTATCAAGTATTACGAACTCTCCGATATAACGCTTTGGGCCAGATTTATGTTTTGGCGGTTTGTCTCCTCCCGTTCTTCTGAAAGAAACCATTAAAGAATCTGATGGAATTAAGAAGACTTTATAAATAAGAAAACATGTCATAAATTTGTTACTACTCTACCGTCAAGCTGGCGCTCGGGAGAGTAGATTTATAAGAATTCCGTATTTCGTAAATAAAGTGTTCCCGTTAAACGGGGAGCGGTAAAATCCGTAATTGCCGGCCAAAGCAGTCGAGGAATAAACGCATCCCCATTAATCCGCGTTTGTCCATAACGACGTCGTAACAAACTTTGAACCACCCCTCAATTTAGAATCCTTGCTTCGTAAAAAACTTCACCTTTTATAAAGGGCATGCGGTATTAAATCACCGTAATAAAGACCAGTTTGTTTGTTGTTTCGCAGTCCAGATTGTAAGCCCGGGATTTCGACCCATCATGTATTTTTTCCTGTGATATTATGACAACTCTCGAAGGGCTTTCGGGAATCGGCAGCGATATTTATATCGCCGCCACCGGCTCGACTTTATTAGAGGAACAGTGTCGGAGTAATAAAAGTTTATACAGAGAAGGCGAAAAGTGGGGAATGGAAAACGGGTCTATTATCCTTTCTCTCCCGTAGATGTTGTTCATCGGTATTGCCGTTCACTTTGCCTAATAAGCCGTTAAACTCGGTCCTCTCTCATAGATAATAAGCGCAATATTCATGAAGTCGATTTGCATATTTATGGTCACCTTTAACAGCGATTCTATCAAATTAACGCCCGACATCGCCGAGAGGGGTTAATCCGTCAGGAAATGTTAACACGGGCGTTTACAAATTGCCAGGATTATACTCTCCCGGATTCCTTAATCGGGAGGTCCTTTTCAATCAAGCGAATTAACAAAACATTTTGCGATTATAATAACGAAACGTGCCCGCGATTGTACACAACTCGGGACTAATTATTATTCAAAATGCGAACCGAACATCCCCGCTCGATATCTGGAACGGAGTAACTCTTCGATAAGCCGACTCGAAAAATTCATATTGTCCCCCAGTAAACTGATGAAAATCTGCCTCCCGTTGTGTTTTATCATATTATGATGTTGTCAATTCCTTATTCGTATTTCGCCGAACGAAAATGCGAATTTCCCGAAAGACTCGTACCACGTAATATAAATATACACCTATCCCCGGAATTTTCATTTCAGGCCTATAGTTCCCTAGATATGATAGGATTCCGAAAAGTTAATAATTGAATCAACTGAGGTATTAAATAGGGTCGAGACTATATATACTTTAGTCTACATAATTATACTTGGCTAATGAGAGAGTCGAATGAAACCGCCCCCGACATGGAAATGCAATATTCACATCGAAACTTCCATTATTTACATTAGCCCAGTTTCATATGTGCGATATGTCGGAGGGAAGAACGTCGATGCCTGGGAAAAAGAACGAAATGGCACATCTTCAGCGAGAGCTTTGTACAGTAAGTACAATTGTTTGTGGAGTTTTTCTCATGGTATATTGGAACGCACCCGGGGGCGAGTCGCGCATTCCGTATGCGATATTTTCCCGTGCATTCGCTCACTTTGTGGACGCACATTAGTCTTTCAGAGCGGGTCCGAGAGTCGCGCTTTTTGCCGCATTAACCCACCTTGAACAAAGCAAATTGCACTTTGTTCCCTCGAAACCGATGTCCGGACTCCAAACTCCGGAGGGCAACGTTCAAGAACGCATTAGCCCGCTGAAAAAAAGCTGAAAACCCGCAAATGCGTCACATTTCCAGCTGTGTTAAAAGAGAGTGTTGGAATAAGGGTAGTTTCATGGGCCCGCTAACTGAAAGAAAACGTTAGTGCGGGGCTGCATTATGACGGGTTTTCCTCCCCGGCAATGTTTCCGTATTACGTTTTCGGGTGTAAAATTTACGATGGCGTCGTAATTTTTGTTCGGGGATCAAAAAACGAGAGAGTCCAGGGCGGTATTAGGGTAGTAAATATCAGAAATGCGCCACGAGACAGGGCGGGGGATAACAAAACGGCGGAAGGACGTACCGTAAGGAAGTCCTCGTCACCTGCCTGATGGGGCGCCTCCTTTTGGGTAATGAAATCTGTTCCAACTTCCGGCCCCCTTTCTGAACGCATAAAATGACACTCGAATTACCCCCGAAATGTATTTTAATCAACCCCCTTTTAACAATGATTAAAAAGTTTCAACAATGTGTATATTTGAAAATGTACGCAATAATGGAATGTGGCTATAATCAATACATCAGTTATAATTTAATGATCACTGTTTAAATAAACATTTATATTCCTTTGTATTATTTGAATTGATTTGTTGAAATTATCTGCTCGAACAAAATTATAGCTTTTTAACGAAATCCTCCATGAGTTCGTCCTTCCACTGGAATTAATATTTCAACTTCAACTGAGGACTTTGTAGTAGGTAGAAGCAAAGTTTCACCTCAAAAAGTTTAGGCCGAAGCTCTTTCCTAAAACAGCTTGCTCTCTTTTCCCTTGAATCGAATGAGAATATAAAGAGTACAAAAGAGAAAATTTTCGATGTTGGTCACGATTTCGATTAAGAAGAGAACATCAATTTTTAGAAATAATACGTCGGTTCGACCGGTTTTTAATTGTGCTTAAAATAAACGTCCCCAGGTAGAGGATTCAATAAAACGTCGGTTTCTAATAATAATTATTGAAGGGATGTGCTCACTTTGTATACTTTGAGGAACGAATTCGCAATAAATTTCAATTATAACTGGAAAAGTCAAGAATGTAATCAGTTATCGCTCTAATGACCCAGAGACGCCCAGAGTCATAATAAAAGATGCTAGCGTTCATTTTACGAAACTACGTTTCTACGACATTAATTTTAGTGTTTTGTAGAAATCCTAGCCGTGGAATAATGTCCTTATATTCATGGTACGGTTTTATATACAGAGCTGAGCTCCTCTCTTCAAAATATGTCAAAAAATTTCTATAAAGTCTGCTGAAGGCCAATTTATTCAATTAAGTAACTGACTGAACGAGGGATTGCGTCTATACGCTCATGACCATGAGGTGAAGGATAATATTTAAGAGAGACGGCATTATGGCGGTTAAAATCCCATACATTACGAAAAAAAGCGACCCGGAGAGAATGGACTGAAAGCGGCCGTTCCAACGAAGTTATCACAATAAAAATGGAAAAGGCAAAAGGGAAATCTTTATGACGTCTCCATATGATATCACGAAGATTAAACCCCTTGAAACTCGCACCTGCAGAATTTTCCATCAGATTAAGGGAGAATTCCACCCCAACACGTTATTATCGAGTAAAATACGACTTCCTGGCGGTTTTCAATTAATTACTTTGCCGATTCTGCACCCCGGAATTACCGGGAATGGGTGAAGTGGCCTCCGACGTTACCCGAAAATAAATTAGGAATTAGCGTCGAGACCCTACCCCCAAACAGGCCCGTAAATAACCCAAGACTGGCGAAATTTTTCCAAACCGAATTTACTTGATAAAAATTCGCGGTATTTTACCTAAGTAATTAATTTTTTCCCGTTCGGCATTAAAGGGTGGAAATTCGGCCGAATTTACTGTGGCGCCTCGTTAATCAGCAGTTTCCACCTACATAGTGTGACATTTTTAAATACCGAAAATCGATCCGCGATAATAATAATAAAGGGACTCGAGCCGTTGTTCGGTTAGATCGCAATAATTATTATCGAGAGCTTTCCTCATGAACACGGAAAATGTAATCAACATCAACAACAACAGCACCGGCTTGAATGGATCTGAGGTGTGAAATATTATAGAGCAACGTGCACTCACTGAAAGCTAAATAACGTCATCTATCATCAGCGTTGCTACAATGTACACCTTCACGTAAACAGGGTGGAGGTGCTAATGCGTGGTTTATTTATCGCTCGATTGATGCGAGTTCCTGCTAGTCTGAATTATTTGAATTTCTCAAAGTTCCGTACTTGGTGAATAATGCGGAAATGGTGGATGCGCCGGGATAACGGTCAAACTTGGCTCATAAAAGATTTTTTCCACGTATAAGAATTGTGGAAAGTGCATCGAATTCGTAAATGCCGCATGCAAACTTGTTCTATAACGGGAAATAAAATTGATGAGAGTTTGTGATACTTGGTTGCGGATCTCGAGGTACTGCGGTACTTTAGCACGAAGCGGCGCTTTATTCGAAAACTCGTCTATTGTGATTGTTGGCGTAAATTTCAGCGGCAACCTCACTCTCCGGTAATTATAAGTCATAAAGCTGAATGTACTCACCGCCGAATTTACGGTGTTCGCGATACGCCGTTGTATTGTGGTTTAGAGATTCGGATTGTTACACTTTCCGCCGAAAGCGTCCCACTACATTCAGTTAAAGTTAAAGGCAATTGCGGAACGCTGATATTCGTACGGTTTTAGTGCCGTTAATTTCCGTTTACGACGTTCGAATCGCAAATTTCTTTCTTTCCGCCCTCGGGGAACTCGCCATGCACTCGCTGAAATACAAGAGTCGTCGTCCGCAATGCAGCGCTGGAAATCACATTCGGGATGCATATTCGCGTCTGCCGCAGCCAATCTCGTGAAAATTTAATACGGGGAAAGCGCGCAGACACCTCGGACAATTTTTTCCGATATTTAGGAGACTTTGTGCAGATTTTTCAGGGTGCCAAGAGGGTGGATTAAAGTCGGTTTAAAGGAGAAGCCGCGGACCATCACATGAGGATTACGACACGGCCTCTCGGAAAGTTCGGCTCTCTCTCGTCTCTAATCAAAACTGGAATATTAAGTCGGTTTGCCAAAGTTGCTGCCGCAAATTAGGAGCGGTTCTCTTGGACTAACACCTGCCCGGCTTACAAACGGCCGCTTCGGGAAACAGTAGAGAGCGCCCCTTCGATATTTCGGGATTTTCTCTCTTCCTATAAGATAATAGTTTGGAGAGAAAATTCAAATTAGATTTCCTTTTCGGACTGGGACAAAGGGAGAGGCTTTGCTGTATCGGTAACGTCTCGTGCATTGTGTCTTTAAATGCGCTTCGCACACATAAAAGGACATCTCGACAGATTTGTTAGTGTTTTCTATATTCCACCTGGATGCACAACCGAGGAGCTTTGTGCTGCAATATATGTCTTTCTTTCTGGTCTCTGGTAATCCTGACCGAAGAAAATCTCCCCGGTTTTATCTCCTTCTAGTCGCTTTAGCTCGAAAAACAGGACTGGCTGGTCTAAAAATTACTAAACAAATTCAATTAAAAACGAAATTTGCGAGCGAGTCTATTATTTCACTTCGGTGCTCATTTCCGGAGAAGCCCTCGTTTTATTATTACGATAACATTCTGAATTTTCTGCGATGTTCTAGTTGATGGTGCACCCGCCAAAGTTAAATTGTTAATTACGCCTAAGTCAATTCCATAGGGGGGCGAAACTTTCTGGTTCTGCCCAAGACACGCACGCGATTTCGCTGAGTTTTTTACGCGAGTTTGAGTAAACACGTGGATTTCATAATGACGCGAGCGCTTTCATACGATTAATATATTCGAGTCTAATTCCGTAATTCGGTACGTTACGCTTTGAAATGTGCGCCTCGACTTCGGTTATTCGAGTTCGACGATATTAAATCTGTTTTGCTACCACCCACACGACGTATTATAAGGTACCACTCTACTGTACGTAACTACTGACAAAAACAAACATCCAGTAATTACTCTCTCCTCGAGCTGAACTCTACAATGAACTATTAGCAATAAGTTTAAATTATAGTAAAGCTGTAACTGGGGGGGCGAGTGCGGTTTCAGGCCCCGCTGAAAGTTCACTTCGGCAATCGGGCAAAACTGGCGTAGCGTAAAGCGGTTTATTACAGTATGTGCCAGTTAATCCGCTAAAAGCACGTTTATATTACGGTTATTGAAAATAATCCAGTCGTATAGAGACACTCGACTGAAATTTGATGTCACTCTCTCGTATTATCGTTATTATTATGATAGTGAGGGGATAACGACGATGCGGAATCTAATTATGATTATTTGTATGTCGAAATAAATTACATCGTTTCGGTAACACCCACCCATATCGCGATCATTACGATTATCTAAACGATAATCGTTATTTTATGTCGGTTCAAATTGGATTAAATCCTTTCAATTTCGGAGTGATGAGAGTGTGTCGTCATCAGGCAAGGATCAAAACGTGCTTGTCGGTCTGAAATTATTTCACAAAGAGAGGGTTTTAATTATTTTTGTTTTTGATGTGATGATGACGGAATTAATTGAATAAACCACATTCTCGTTACGAAAAACCAAATTTATCATGGAATTTATTCACCAATTCCGGTCTAAGTAAAGTGTGAAATTTTGTGAAAAATCAACTCCGGGTGGACGTAGCACACTTTAATTTCCGAAGTATCCGGGGCAGTTCGCTTATCTCGTCGCATAGTTTATTCGGAATTATCTCGACAATTTGTCCTCACCGGACCCGGTTTTTGGCGAGCTTTACAAAGGCCGCCGTTCGTTCTCTCCGGGGCATTAGTCTGCAGGAAATTACGGCCAAAGGCGGCGTATAATATCGCTTTTTATTTCGTCCCGGAGTTTCGACTTTCACAGAGACGAAGAAGAAGAGCACAAGATGCTTTCCGTGTATACGCGCCCCGAGCCATCACTTTCAGATTTTCATTTACGCACATATTTAAGGCGCCCTATTTCCAACAACTCGGACGTCGTGTATCTGTTTCCCGTCCCTTTGTTTCACGGATCACTCGGCCCGAAAGGGCGACTCTCTCTTCTTCGTAATCGATGAACCCGTCCGCCCTCTCCGGTTCGGTTTCATATCATTAACCGCTCGCCTCAAAAGATTTCCCCTACACTTTTGTAAATAAATCAGCGGTCCGTGATACAGGAACTGAATAAGTATCGCCGCCGAGATTATCACGTGGAATTAAAAAAGTTTCGGTGATAAATCCGGAAGAAAGCGCGCTGACAACCCGACCCCTCTGCGAAAGAGAGAAGGAAAGATTAACTCGATACTTTTCGGTGTATAAAAGTAAAGAAAACCTAAACATTTGTTCCCGGGGTCGGGGGGAGAAAACTGGGGTGCCATTAAATCACTTTCAGTGGGTTGCCCTTTTCGTTTTGTATTATAAATGCAGCAATTACCTGTAGATGTACGTTTTATTGTGTCAGACAGAACGGTATGCGCTATTATTTCCATCCGAGGGAAAGAATTCGATTGAAATGCGTGGGTGCGGTCGGAATTTTTTCAGAGGCGTATAAGTCTGCGAACTCTCGTATGAATGCGAGCGTGACCGAGCCATTATTGTCGAGTTTTCTTGCGAATGGTAAAAGGTGACTTCCTTTCACGATCCGGGGCGCGAGGGTGAAATAGAAATTAGGAAATAACCGGAAACATCTCAACACTTTTCGGAACAAATAAGTAAACCGGCCAAAGCGGTGAAATTCGCCACCTGGAAAAGGGGAGGGAAAGCGAGTGACCTCGGAAGTTTCCGAAATTACGATCGCGACGACAAAAGGTCGATTCCCTCCATTAGACAGCACAACATCAACGGAAAGTTCGTCGGTAACTTTAAGCCTATAATAAATTTACAATTTTTCCAGGTTTCCTGGGTCAGGCACAGGGACATCCATCTGCTGACGGTGGGGCGCTACACCTACACTTCGGATCAGAGATTCGAGGCGTTGCACGCCCCGCACACCGAGGAATGGACCCTGAGGATCAGATATCCGCAACGGAAAGACACCGGAATTTACGAGTGTCAAATTAGCACGACCCCTCCGGTCGGCCACCCGGTCCATCTCACGATAGTCGGTGAGTGGAAATAGTTTCAAATGCGCCTTAATCACGAATTTTCCCTCCTTTTGATGATAATGATAGACCGATTCGTGCGACCTAATTAACAGAGCACGTCCACCGTTTTACAATCTTTGAAGTAGACTCGGGGATCGGCTAAATTAAAAGTTGGGCCGTAAAATTTTGATGTCCAATTATAAAAGTTAAACAAAATTAAAGAGATTGGAGAAGACTAATAAACAACGTCTACTTCGAGTAAGTACGCACCTGCCTGACTAATGGAAATTCGACTCGGTTTTTTCCCCTTCGTTAGTGCAGAAACGATTTCGCTAATTGCGACGGAAAATCTGGAATTCGCTACTTAATTTTGTTACAATGAGCATTCTCTTTCATCTGTCTGCGGGAGAAAAGCCGTAGAAAAGACGAAAACAAACAACGAAAACATGTATGCATGTATGTACCCCCAAAGAAAACGAGATTTTCTTTTATATACCCGCCAACAAGAGAGAATGCATAAGGTTTCGCCGACCGTAAATAAGATACTGCCATCTTAAAGGGGCGTATAAAATCGGCTTTGTAGAATTCGAATGTTCAAGTTTTACCTTCCTCTCAGGCAGGAGAAACGTCTTTATTAGTAGACTGTAAAAGTGTGAGCATTTGTACGAAGAAGAAAAAATCGTTTTTCGTCGAGTTATGAATAAAACATCAAATAACAACGGCGAAAGGAAATTGCTAATAAGCTCAAAATCGACGACCAAGAACCTACAGAAATAACAGAGTGGGTACCTACATTTCTCTCTGTTTTTGGTGATGGCATCACAAAATGTGCTCATTATTGGGTATATGTATGTCATCTCATCAGAGTGTTTGCTAGTGTTTGGCTATTTGATTGGCGATGATTTGTTTGAATATTCGCAATCCTATATGCACCAACAACTATAATTAACGCTTAATGATACTCACCGGTAAATAAATATTTAATGATAAATTCGTCGAACTAAAACACAAATGTATACAATTTTCGTTGCTTAAAATTGATCGTACTTGTAAAAATAGAGCCTTAAAGGTTTCAGAACTGTATAATTTTAACATGTTACATTACTAAACCCACCTGGCTTTTCTTCTTGTATGTAAGAAAACTTTCTCAAGTAAAGTGGTTACTAGGGCAGTAAGTCGATAGAAAGACCCAAATGGAGGCGGCCGCCTTGGCGCAAATAAAAGGAGCGTAAAATGTTCGCTTTATGTTACTTCACTAGCCACTTTACCTTGCCATCTTATAGTATGGGGAAGTATAGACTCTATATTTCCGACTTTGAAATGTACGTTAGTCTCGTTAAGAGTTATTAGCCGACCTAAAATAATACTGTAATGTGATACTATTTACCGAACTGTGTAATTCGAAGAATTATCCTCATTTGCGTATCTCCGAAATTCACAAGCAAATTGATCCAGTGATTAATGTTTGCCCATGATGAGTAGTAATTTTTAATTAAAACACACATGTGCAGATTAATTGGATGTAATAATGAGAAGAAATTATTCAGTAGCTTCATGTTAATCATCTTGTACATTTCGAAGCTATCCAATTTCAATACGAGATTCTCTCGTGAGCATTTTTCCGAATTTTTCTGGAATTTCAAAGGATGTTGGGGTTTTATAATACGTCCTCGAAATTTAATAATTCACATTCCTAAAAGCTCTCTCATTTGCCTCTTCCGAACTTTTTTTAATCACTCCTGAAAAATGTCTTGAGAAAAGCACAAACTAATCTTCTTTAAAATGGCTTAAGAAGAAACTCTAAAATCCCAGCCGAAAAATATATTGCTCTGGCTCGAAAAAGCAAGTTGATGATATAATTCTTAAATTCTATAGAGTCTAAGTGAATGTCGAATGATATAATGTTTCATCTGTGAGAAAAATGGGTGTCAATTTGGATGCGGGCGGCGGCAATTTAAAACTTCGGTCATTATAATCAAAGACCGGGTCATCCATTTCGCGGGCTTCGTCCCTTGATGGCGTCTCCGGCTCCTTCCGGTAGATTTATTCGAAGCGAGCGCGAATTTATTTTAATCAGCTTAAAAATTTCCCGTTCGACCGGACATTTCTCAGCAAATTAACCAGACACCTAGAGGGACTCTTCAAGGGTCGTCGAAACCTTTTCGCGCAAGAAATCACGAAAAATTTTCCCGTAATTTCGGCGCCTCTTGTGTATTCAGGTCGCGGTATTCGGTGCCGTCATCAAGACTTCGTAACGAAGCGTTCCCGGCATGCGAAAGAGCAGGAGACTCATTAATTCACCGCGGTTAAGACGACGGCTATAGGTTTTCGCATTAAAACGACCCTTCCCGTATTATAACGACTCGGTACAACTCTTCAGTCGATCGAATAATTCCGGAATGCCGAAAATTATTAATATCGCCGTTTCAAAATTGGGTCACGTATTTATTCGTGGTGCATTTCTCGCAGGTCCTGGTCGAGTTTTCCATATCTGATTCGAATGAGGGTCCGAAGGGTGTTTCCGCAATATACCAGAGACCTCGCGCCGCTCGGAAAGTTCTTTCGAATCCGGGATTCGGTCCATTCATAGTCATAATGCGATCAATAGTGAAGTTAGCGTAGGGATTTCGTACCAAAGCCGGGCTCTCGATGATAGATAGCCCCCGGTACGTTTTCTGCAAATTCGGACCCCTTTTTTTGTAATTGATTAACAAGCTCCGAGTCGGCGACAGCTCAACGAGGAGAGAGGAACTCCAATCTGACGAAATCCATCAATCCGATGAAAACGCGCTCCAGAAAGAGAGATACTCTGGGCACAAGAGGTGTTTTATTATTTGTCGTCCACGCGAAGGCAAAGAAAAAGCTGACTGGGGATTTATATTTAGGTTTTATATTTGAAAATCGTATTCTGCTGGAATTTTAACCGGGATTCGAATAAAGAATAAGATGGATCGAATCAGCAAAATACGACTAAAGCATCCTCCCAGACGTTATTTCGTTGACTGTGACTAAGTATAAATGCGATAGTTGTTCGGGTGGGTAAAGTAGGGTCTTTCTCCCTATTCGTACTTAATCCGATGGCATTAATTAAATAAATTCCATCCGGAACTACGAACAGTCGCAATTTCCTTAGTTTTCGCTCGAGTTATGTTAGGTTCCGCTCCTCGGGATGTTAATTATCGCATTTTCTATATATTTCACGGAACGGATGCGACTTTGTTCGCGAAAAGAAAAATCTGCACTCTTTGAAAGGCGCACATTCGGTCGACTGACGACGATCGTTAAAAGCCGACAAAACACAAATGACCCGATCTCCTCTTTGTGTCTCGCGTATGTGTCCGTAATTTCGGATTCCGGAAGACGCGGCGCTTAAGGACGTTAGTCAGTTGAATGAAAAATGATAAGAAAAGGCTGAATTTTTTTTTACACACTGCCAAAAGTGGTGTTAGTCACTGGTATTTTTATCAGAATTTTCATCTGCTGCGTTTTCGAGAAAAAAAATGTCATAATCTGAGGCCTTTAACATGGGATCTTATGGCGTTTAGTGAGCAGTTGACCTGAAACTACTGATGGCGAAGGGGAAAATATTAAGATCGCTTTGAAAAATCATACAATTTATAGTGTAGACATTTGTGATTGATTTTTAAAAAAGATCAGGCCATTTCACTAACCTGAATTCCAGAAAAAAATTTAAACAGTTCCGAAAACAGGAACTCGCGTTGGAACATAAAGAAATATGGCAACGTCGCTATCTTGAAAACACTCATCTTATTCGAGATGATATCGAATTATAAAATTAAGACTATAGACGCATTGGGTCAATAAAAAAAGGGAATGAAAAGAAATTCAGGTCGATTATTACTGAAATTATAAAAATATGTTTCTGATTTGAAAAGACTTTTTAATGTTGAATACGGCGGAACATTTATTTTTTCCTCTTCTTCCCATTCGCGACTTGAGCCAGCCGCCTATTATATTGTTTTTCGGTGACTATTTTGTACTTCCACCTTCGTTTTTCGCCTTTTTTTCCATTTTAAACGAATTATAAAAAAATATCCAGTCGTTTTCACATTGACATGGAACTGAACTGACAATTGACAGCTCCCAACAGTAATAACAAAATCCTGAGCTCCGTTCATAAACTACACTGGATCACTTAATTATATGCAAGTCTGAGTGAAACAGACTTATACGCTTAGTATAGAATAACATGAGAGCACGCATAAGACCAGTCCGTGGCCGAAATAATGCTATGAACGTATTGTGTTCCGGCGACTGCTGCCAACCTAAACTCTTTTCACCAGATATTGCACTGTTTCACGATCTACGCGTTACTATTTTATGATCTAAAAACAGATTTATACCAGGATAAATAATAATTCCATGAGATATTTGTAATCAGGACGATAAATTAAGTGATTAGTAATCAATTCTAGTCCTTTAGAACCGATAAATATGAATTTATAAAAGAAAAATAACAGTTGGTAGTGGTCATACGGTCCTATGATAGAGCATAGGCCCGCCCCCGTACACCTCACCCCGTAAAGATACTATCTAACGTCCTTAACGCTGAAAACCGTAATCTTCCATGTCTCCCATCTTCCCCCTCATTTAGCCGAGCAGTCGACGCACGGCCTACGAATTTCATCAAAAATAAGAACCGAAATTGCCAAATCAGTTTCCCCGCTTCAACCCTTATGCGTTCCTTCACCTACAACAAACCGTCTCAATAACGCGAGCGGATAAAGAACGATGAATATTGTATCAGTTGCGCCATCAACGCAGGGGTGTTGATAGGTACAGCTTACGCTTAGCATAATCTCCCCTCAAGGCTGGAACATTATAAAACGCACCTGGCGACGGCAAATTGCGGTCCTTGCCACCCCGTTTCCGGCTAATCGCCTTTCGGTCGTTTTGCAGAACCGGTGACGGAAATTCTGGGAGGGCCCGACCTGTTCATCAACATGGGCTCCACGATCAACCTGACATGTTTGGTGCGATTCGCGCCCGAACCGCCTCCGGGGATGCTGTGGTCGCACAACGCCCAAGTGATCAACTTCGACTCGCCCAGGGGAGGTGTGAGCCTCGTCACCGAAAAGGGCCTGGTGACCACCAGTCGCCTCCTCATCCAGAAAGCGGTCCAGGCCGATTCCGGACTTTACACGTGCACCCCGTCCAACGCCAACGCGGCCAGCGTCCGCGTGCACATCCTCAATGGTAAGACTCGATTTCGTGCATAATCCGACCCTACAGAGACGTCGGCCCTTTATGAGTCGGGTATCTCGAATCCCGGACGGCGCCTGTCTAATCGGCTTTCGCTCCTCGTTCGGATCAACTACAAAAATAAAAATTTGTCTCTTTTCGAATGTTAGACGACTTTGCCCACTCCTGATGACTCAATTGGAAGCCCTTTCAAATTTTTCTTCGATATCTCGACTAATAAGGAAGTTTTAGCGCTTTGAAATTTTTGTCAAAAATTTCTTCAAAATTTTCGAAAATTGAAATATCACCTAATGTCGTCTAAATCAAAATTTGGACACTTTTCCCGATAGATTTTGAGCTAACTAAGCGATTCCCGCATCACTCGACTTGATAGCTCCACTAATAAAAAAGTCATGGCACTTTGAAATTTATAACAAAAATTTCTTCAAAATTTTCGAAAATTGAAAAATCACTGAATGTTGTCTAAATCGAAATCTGGACACTTTTCCTGATAGATTTTGAGTAAACAAAGCGATTCCCACCTCACTCCACTCGATAGCTCCACTTATAACGGTAGTTTTTGCGAATTTTGTGCCGGAAATTTGAGGTTAAATAGTCGATTCGCGAGCGATTCAGCCTGTATCAATGGTCTTTGAAAAAATCAAAGCGGGATTTGCGTTTTCGTCGGGTGAATATAACGGCTCGCAGTAAACTCGGTACTCGCGACTCACTTATTGCCCTTATTATACGGTTCACAGGGAGTTCGGTCGACGTTATAAGCCCTTATGCGGCAGATACCGGCGAATTTATAGTTCCTTAAAAAGCAATTATCCCACGGGCTGCGCGGCCGTTAAATCAGGAGATAGTCGTCCTTGCCGCCTCTCGTCTAATTACCGACCCCTGCTGCTTGTCGGAAACTTCACACCTAATTTAAAGTTGCCGTAAACATTATCAAAATTGTGCCGGGTCGAGGCGTCCCGGACGAATGTAATCTGCATCGGGGCGCTTCCGCTCCGGATCTCCCGGAAAGCCCCACTTAGTGCGAGGGTGGATGTGGGGATTTTTCGTTTGTGCACGTACTTTTAGGCCATTTGTTCCAGGAGAACACCCAGCGGCGATGCACCACGGCCACGGGTCGCTGACGAGGCTGTCCCACGCCACCATCCTGCTCACCCTGGTGTTCTACCTGGTGATCTGCCACCCCACGTAGCGGTACACCCGTTAGGTGGACGACCACCACGACTGAGAACAGAGTAATGATTATATTAATAGTGCGCGCGATCAGTTAAAGTGATGGACTGGAAACGTCAAGTGCGGTATCAAATGGACTGCGCATTAATATTAACAATTATTATCTGTAAGCCATCGGCGGCCCTAATCCTATGAATATCGCAAATTGATGGTCCCGCGGTGACGAATTAGTCATAGTTGAACTAGTTTTCGTTTTCGAACATATCACGCAATTCGCAAATCGAGAGGTGCGCTTTTTCGCGTGATGACGGTCATCCGCGTTCGATGCAATTTCGAGGCCGAAATTTATGCCCGTAACGTCCCATAAACAGCCGCCATCAATTCAGACGTGTAATTATCGCAAAATTCGATGTTAATTAACTGCGAACGTATTATGATTTACGGCCCGTGACCGCACGAAGATATTCATGTCATTGGTGCGCCGCTGGATCTTCTAAACTTTCACATATTTCAAAACCGAGCTAGAAACTTCTTTTTGCGGATGCTCGATTTCTTAAAATAGGACTCTGTGCGGTGTGTACCCGTTGTAATTTGTACATTGTATAATATCGTCAGAGACTTGTACATATCAAAGGAGCGGCAACGATTTTCTCTTCTCTTGTAAATACCCCGTTTGTAAATAAGTATAATGAAACGAGACGAATTATTTATTCCTATCGGTTTCAGCGAAATTAATTATGATGCACTCAAGTCGACCTAATTGCCGTAACGATTGGAAAATTTTAATTAAAATCGATCGTGAAGGAAGCGCGATGACGAATCCCGGTCGCTTATTTCGCCGTAAAAGGGCCATAAGTTACCGGAATGGCATCCGGTTTTTTCCCTGTCGCAATAAACCACCAAATCGGAAGAATCTGCTCGGAAAGTCGGTATGGTCGGCTGCCGATGATGGAGAAAGAATAAAAGAAAGAGGGACACGCGGTCTCAATTTCCAATCGGGCCCTATTCAAAATAAAAGTCCATCATTCTCGCATCAGAATTCATAACATCAATCACGGAGCCGTCTCATGAAAATCTCATATCGAGTCCCGAAAACAACTGCATCGGCCCCAATAATCCTACCGCCATTATTCTTTTTCCTGTTTAGATTGTGGGGGACCCCTTCTGAATCGCAGATGACGGCGCTTTAGAAATCCATTCTGGAAATTGTGTTTACCCCGGAAATATCGAGTGGGTATGGATAATTATTCCGGTCCGTTTCCGGAGGTCGGATCATATAATAATTGGATTCGTGGAGGACCCACTCGAACGATCGAATTATTTGCTTGCGAAATAATTTTTGAGACCGAGGATTTCGCGTCGGATTTATGTCTTTTTCGGAAATCACCAGGGGGTCGTGTCTGCGTCTCTTTTGAAAACCAGAAAGTTGAGGATTTACACAAGACGTACAATTATTAATACCCCACAGGCGCCTCGCCTCGAAATAAAACCGAAAGAAATCATCTCAAGCCGGGCGAGAAAATTGATGCCTCAGAAATCTCCGTTTTTAATTTTACGCTCATCAACAAGGGGGATGCCTAATGCGACTCGACGAAAAAGTTGTACCTCGATCGTGAGTCTCTTTGATTACTTTGCTAATTAGAAAGTACCTCCGAATCGGCGCCTACCCAATAATCGGGGAAAAAATATAAAATGGGATGGAGTTGCGGCTGTGGCCATTGTCTCATCGAACGCAAAGTGGGATGATTCCTTTGAAACAGGCGACAGGGAACAAATTAAAAGCATTTAGATTAGTCCGGGATCGAGGCATCAGAGGGACGGTGCCGGTTGCCGGTGGCAAGGAGCCAATCGAAATGCGGGCTCGAAAATTATAAAAGTTGGGTCACTGCGTTTCAAAGGAGGGCCGCCGGATCCGTTTTAATTAGTGCACCTAAAGGCGAAAAACCGCCCGCAGAATAATTAAGAATGTCACGGTCGAATCAAATAAATACCCCTCGGATATCCGACCCCAGAGCAAGGGAGGGAAAAATTACCCTTTTCTTTGTAGGTGGCTATACGCGTGTAACTCCCAATATTGGTTCGAGATCTGGATGATGGCGAAATTAATTTTAAACTCTTATTACTATTCCAAATCTTTTTAATTAAATTTCAAACACGTTAAATTAGCGAAAGGAAATTGTGTTCGAGACGAAATCTGCTATCTACACGTCGAGTGATAAGAACATCGGGGCAAAGTTTTCGAGCTTTTCCATGTAAAATGTCAATAGGAGAGCTTTCCTAGATCGAATAATCAAAGTTTTGATTATTACTTCAGTTTGTTCGGCCTGAGTGCGAAGCTCTCATTAATTGAGAGAAAGAGCGTCTTTGCTTGTCCGTAACACTTGCCGGAAATTTTATTCCGTTCCGAAATTCATGAAAGCAAAATACCTGGATAACCCGACTTGATTTTGAAATTGTACAACATTTAGATACAAAATACTTATCCATAAATTCATTTGGCGAGAAGACTCGGCTTTCACGGATCATCCGATGTATTTTCTCCAAGATTCCAAAGCATTACTTAGGTACGAACCTTCATTGTAAATATGTAAATTAGCCAGTCCGTGTACAGTTCCGTTCAGAGAGAGGTTTGTCATACTATAAAATCCTTGATTTCGCCATGAAATTGTGATCGGTTTTGTTCGCACTTGTGATTTTCGGTGTGATAACGCAATTTGTAATTATAATTATTACACTTAAGAATAATTAACGACGTTTTATAAATATGACCAAATTTTAGTGAGATACAAACCTAAGTACATACGAAATAATAGTGTTTGGAAATTACCATTGAAATGAAATACTTAATACCTACCCACTACAGATAACCTAATGTAATAGTTCATAACTTACTTATTAATTATTACTGTAAATATAAAAATCAGTGGATTCATCAGTGTTGATTTATTATTATCGATATGGATGATACCTTTATTATTATTATTGAAATTCATCGACTTTATTTTGAATAAAATTTAATAATTGACGAAAATATCCAGTGATCTGCAAATCCAGTCCCCGATGATCCCTTTGATAACAATCCCAGGAAAAGGGATGAGAGATAAAACCGACTGGCAAAAACACGAAATTTCAATTAATTAATTGTCCTGGTGTAATTCGAGCGAATAAGGTGGAGTATACCTGACGGTTGTGGGTGTTGCTCGCTGTTGTTGTTGTATGATGAGCGGAAATTACTCTTCCCAATACGGCTAATGTATGTGAAGCCATCTCCGTAATTAACGTGAAATGTATGTGCGTTTTGCTGGTCACTACACCGAATACAACATCGGGCACGCCCAAACCGCGTAATTATCGCCCTGAAAGACCGTGATCGACCAAAAATTGACCCGAACGACGCCCGATGAACAGAATCGAGATGGAACAGTGAGCGTCGCCAACGATAATTTTTGAAAGGTGGGTATCGGATGGAGAAATGCGAATTTGGCGCAATTTCGGACCCGCGCCACGTCCCGATAAATTGTGCATTCGGCGAACAAATTGCAAGCGGACGTAAAACATCATAACATTATGATTTAGTGTTGGCAATAACGTCCGGGCATTAGTAAGCCAGAATGCACTGATAAGCGAGAGGTGGAGGCGGAAAGCTATGCGACCTAATAAAAATTCAATTCCGGTCGACATAAAATTATGCAGCTCGAGCTTTTATCGCTCGCCGGTAACCGAAACCGACGATACCGAAATGATGGCCGTACACTCTCTGTCTCGCGTTATGCAAAAATGCCCGAATCTAATGGATCTCCATTAAGGCCGGACCTGCACACCCTACTAATAACCCACCTCATCGGGCCTTAACGGCGGTGGCCCCGGGATGGGATTTGAGCCCTCGAGAGACGCCCTGGAATTACGTAACTTGTATCAACATTCGTTTGTGTGCTTATTACCACAAATGCGCCACCTAGGGAGAATACGAAATAACGGGGCTCTCTCTGATGTGGATAGGACCTAGAAGACCCACACCCGGAAGAAATTTGGGCATAACCTAATCCATCATTTTATTCGTCTTCATCTGGGGAGATAATCGTGGAAATAGGCAATGAATTTTATCGGTTTCCGGCCAATATGAGAGGAATATTAGAAAATGTTGCAGAATACGAGTCTGACATTAATTGACTTTTTGCCGATAACGATTTGCGGTCGGACGTGCAATATACTTTAGAAATTTTTAATTAAGGACCTCCTATAGCTCCCCAGGCCGCCGGAAAATTTATCTTTTTAATAATGGCAGTAGTTGGTATAGTTGGCAAGTTTTTAACATAAATATAAAGCGCACAAAGTCTAGGTGCATCCGTACGACCGCCCGGGGATCAATAAAGGATATTCCTACTTGAGAGTGAACCTCCCTCCTGGATTTCATCACCACCACTAAAATATGGAATGGAATAAGACACCTGGTTATATGGGGTGACCGGAATTAGAAATAACATGGATTAGTTCGGTTAAAATCCGATTCTTAAACATTGGGCACCCCGGTGAAGCCGTTTCTGCTACACGAGCTGAAGAAAATTAGACTATTTCCAAATTCCCACCGGAACTACGGCGGCGGGGGCAATAAAGGCGACAATAAAACCACTCGGGCACGTTCTTCCACTTACTTAAAGCAAGCGGCGTCCAAATCAGACCTCGTTAAGCCAGATTCCCGCAGATATCCACTACATGTACTTACGTCCCCTCTGTTATTAATTTCGAAAGGTTATTTGCGCCCCAACTATACCGACCGAAATTAGCGATGTATTAATTGCTTGTTGATCGATAATTATTCGAGTCATTGGGTATGTCGATTGTCCATAGCGTGTGTGGTCATTCCGGCCCATTTATTCCGATTTGATAAATTAACGAGTTTTCGATTCCTTAATTAAAAATTTCGCTACTGCGGAATGGGTTGATTAAGAGCAATTCCATTATTTTTTGAATTATTATTTCTCGTGTATCAGCGGGCTTTTGTGGATTAGGCTTTATATTATCCGAAAGCTCATTTTCCCATCCCATGGCGAAGTAACCCTTCGGGGAATATACGTTATATACAATTAATCATAATTTCGAGTAGATGCAATATGCCACCAACATTGATAAAATTTCCTCCCAGGACTCTCATTATTATTATAATCAGGCGAGAAAATTCACAATGTAGCCCAATTTCGTCATGAAATAAACATTTTTCGTAATTGTATTCCATTTCGGAGGGAGTTCCGCTCTCTCTAGTTTGGCCGAGATGATGATGAGATTCCTCGGGCGTAATTCACGCACACACCGCTCACGAGGGGTTTCGGAATAAAGACATATCCACCCCTAAACACATCAAACTAATACAATTGAAGGGAGTTACACGCGTGTCGGTTTGTTGGTTGGTCGTGGGAGAAAACGAGAGCAGCCCTCTCGGTGAACTTCCCGGGATTGAGCAAAACGTCTTCTTGCGAGATGTGTCGGTTCTCGAAGGTACGCCTGCTCCCCGGGAGTTTATGTAAATAGGTTGCGGAAACAGACCGCATTATTAAGAGGATTTACCTGTTTGGAAACATCCCTCCCGAATAGTTACAAGTTTGCCAGGCTCGGGGCCCAACTTCACCTCGCTCCCGAACCGCACCTAATCAAACCGCAAAACGACGAATTGAGTCGTTTCTCCAGACCGATTTTTCCCATATCCGACTTGAGGGTGATTCAATTAGAGCCGACGGATTGTAATGTAAATGTTTGGCCAATATTTCGCCTTAGCCGTTCGGGTCTCGAGTATTTGACAAACTCGAACCCATAACATCCCAAAAGGGACGTTATCACGTCAGGGTGGGTGTTTACCCACTGTCCCACCATACGACCCCAGAGATTAAACCGGGCAGTAATTGATTCGCATTAGCGGAAATCTCATCAGCAATCAGTGGGCGGATCGACGAAACAAGACCTCGAAAGCTCTCAATATCAGAAAATGATTTGCGGTACGTATTTAGTCGAGGTGAAAAGTGGAAAATGTCTCCCGGATTCGGGGGTGGAGTCCGGTACAGCAGAAATCTCCCCCCGGAATTCGGTCCGACGTCGGATATCCGGTAATTAGGGCGAGTCCAGTGGAGCACGTGTCGGACTATCTGCCGGGCTTCGCCGTTCACGAATGAACTTATTTTCAAATGCGGCCGAGAGACCCGGGAGAGATAGCCGGGGCTTATCGGGAGGAAACGTCCAGAAACCGGACAAATTTCAACAAACACTCCCTTAGATTAGAGGGGTCATTATTGAGGGCAAACTGTATTATACACTTTCCGTACGAGAGAATGAGGGCCGCATTTTCATTAAACCCGGAAACGATAGCCGTATTAATAGTCCTCGAAACAAATTCAATCATGTCCGCAAATCGAAAAACAATCATACTGATAGAAAAGGAAAAAGAAATCATTTGCATTACCATGGTTCCAGTTGTCGGATGAATTTGGTTAATTGCTTTACAATCGGGCAGTAATTAACTCTCCATTCTCGCCGAATTTTTATAAGGGAAAATCCGGACAGAGGGTTGTAGGCGCCTTGCCTTGAATTAAAACGAAATTTTCCCATTAAATTCGACTTGCTCGATGCCTAATTCCGGTTGTAATTTATGGTTGTTTTTTCGAATTGGAGATTAGCGTTGAATTATTATTCTTTCATTAAGAGAATTACCTGAATATCACTCTTCTTCGTGATAATTTTAAACACAAGGACAAGGAATTTTTGCAAATTTATTCTGGGAAACAGGGAATAATCCTACAGGCGACAATTGGGTATAAATTATTTAAATCCGCAACTGAAAAACGGAAAAAATCTAGAATTTAATAAAAAGAAACAAATAAGCGTTAATTGATAAACATAAATCCTTCGTTTGTCAAGATCAAGATCCATAAATCTGAAAAATCTGAAAATACTTTGATATGAAAAAGTGCGGAACGGTACAAAAGAGTTGAAAGGGTTTCGTTTAAAATTTTTATTAAAAATTTAATTTAGTTAAGCGATTCTGAGGCTTGCTTACGTAACGAAGTTTTCGCTACCCCTCCCGTTCGGGATTTATTATTAGCGCCAAAAGTTGTGAGGGAATTGTGGTGCCCTTCTCGGTTTATGTTTCACCGGGTGGCGTCGCGTCAAGTCTGCGATAATGCTGAATAGTTTTTCTCCAAATCGAAAACTTTTTAATTGGGGTGTCAGAAACCCAAATATTTTTTTAGCGGCCCATTCATTGAAGTCTGACGACATCTTGCCTGTTAAAAATCCGGGAGGGTTGAAAGTAGTTTGTCTATCGGCGCTCGCTTTTAATTATTCCGTTTTGTTCCGGAATGGAACGAGAGCCGAGCCAAACCAAGCCGGGACGAGTGGCAGATAATGAATATTTATATTTACCTACGGAGTGTTTTAACTGAATATAAACATCGACTGTAATTTATATCACCGCTGGCGTATCCGGATTGGAAAATTTACATAACCGTTTTGTGTTTTTAAACTGCGTCCTCCTCCTGATACCTCTCTTATATACGTTTCTTTTATTCGCCGGGAAAACTGGGTGAGGTGATGGAATTCGTTCCACTGTTCCGCCACCCAGTTGGGATAATTTATGTGAAGAAACAGATTTCCTCGCCTATAAATCGGCAACAACAACGCCGATGTTATTCCGCGAACCCTTACAGCATGTTTGCGGACTAGAATTGTTTCCCCGAGCTCAAGTCTTTCTGCTGCGCTCCACCCACCCCCGTAAATTGTCAACGGCGAGATCAATAGGGAATTTACGACGACGCACTGGGCGTGCATATGAAGCGGCCATTAATTATTCCCGAAAATCACCAAAACCCGACCGAGATATGTTGCAGTGGGCGCCCGGAATCGACTGGAGTCCAGGAGAAATGCCGCGATTTCAGCCCGGATTGTCGATGTCGTTTATTGGTCATTTCTCGTCGTTAACATCATACATTCTAAATAAAATAACAGATGGCACTGTAGTCTATATTTCGCTAGCGTTGACTGTCTACTCTTTCATGTGAATTATGGCCTCCGAAAAATGACTCGAAAATCACTTTCGTAAAATTAAAACCGGTCTAAGTTTTGAACCGATCGAGATATCGATTCGGGCTACCCGGCAATCGAAAGAGAAACGAAAAATCTATTTAAAAAAGTATAGACATGTCCGAAAAGTTTCTGAATTGACCGAGAATCGTGCTTTTTAAATTTCGAACATCAAATTTTCACGAAAATTTCAACGATTTTCGCAAACTTCAAGGTGCCGTAACTTTCTCATTTGTCGAGATATCGATGAAAAATTCAAATTGGCTTCTAATTGAGTCATCGGGAGTAGATACATGCGTCCGGTATTGGATTCTCTAAAAAAACAAATGTACGAATTTTCAAATTTTCAACTTTTTTAAAATTTCAAAGTGCTATTACTTCCTTATTTGTTGAGATATCGACGGCAAATTTAAATAGGGTTCTAATTGAGTCATCTGAAGTGAGAAAATGCGTCTAATATTGCCGTATCATTAAAAATAGAGTAAATTTTTCAAACGGCCATAACTTCATTATTAGTGGAGCTATGGAGTCGCACGACCCGGGAATCGCTTAGTTAGCTCAAAATCTATCGGGAAAAGTGTCTGGATTTTGATTTGGACGACATTTAGTGATTTTCGATTTTTTCAAAAATCCATCACTTTGGGTACAAATTTTGCTCGAAATTTTCAATCGACCATAACTTTCGAACCGAAGCTCCGATCGGGATGGGCGGCCGCGCATTCGAAAGAGGGTAAAAAAATCTACGAAATGCTTCTAGAGCGCATCGGAAAAAGGTAATTTTTCATGTGAATTATGGCCTCCGAAAAATCACCAAATCATCGGTCTCGTAAAGTTAAAACCGGTCTAACTTTTGAACCGATCGAGATATCTATTCGGGCGACCCGGCAATCGAAAGAAAATCGAAAATCTATCGAAAACAGTATGGACATGTGCAAAAAGCTTTCGAATTGACCGAGAATCGTGCTTTTTAAATTTTTGACATGAAATTTTTACGAAAATTTCAACGATTTTCGCAAACTTCAAAGTGGCGAAACTTTCTTATTAGTCGAGATATCGATGAAAAATTCAAATTGGCTTCTTATTGTGTCATCTGGAGTAGATACATGCGTCCTGTATTGGTTTATTGGAGAAAAAAAAATGTTCGAATTTTCGAATTTTCAACTTTTTGAAAATTTCAAAGTGCTGTAACTTCTTTATTTGTTGAGATATCGACGGCAAATTTAAATTGGGTTCTAATTGAGTCATCTGAAGTGAGAAAATGCGTCTAATATTGCCGTACCCTTGAAAATAGAGTAAAATTTTCAAACGGACATAACTTCGTTATTAGTGGAGCTATCGAGTCGCACGACCCGGGAATCGCTTAGTTAGCTCAAAATCTATCGGGAAACACGTCTGGATTTCGATTTGGACGACATTTAGTGATTTTCGATTTTTTCGAAAATCCATCACTTTGGGTAAAAATTTTGCTCGAAATTTTCAATCGACCATAACTTTCGAACCGAAGCTCCGATCGGAATGGCCGGCCGCGCATTCGAAAGGGCGTCAAAAAATCTACGAAATGCTCCTAGAGCGCATCGGAAAAAGGTAATTTTTCATGTGAATTATGGCCTCCGAAAAATCACCAAATCATCGGTCTCGTAAAATTAAAACCGGTCTAACTTTTGAACCGATCGAGATATCTTCTCGGGCGACCCGGCAATCGAAAGAGAATCGAAAAATCAATCGAAAACAGTATGAGCATGTGCAAAAAGCTTTCGAATTGACCAAGAATCGTGCTTTTTAAATTTTTGACATGAAATTTTTACAAAAATTTCAACGATTTTCGCAAACTTCAAAGTGCCGTAACTTTCTTATTAGTCGAGATATCGATAAAAAATTCAAATTGGCTCCTAATTGAGTCATCGGGAGTAGATACATGCGTCCGGTATTGGTTCATCTGAGAAGAAAAAATGTTCGAATTTTCGAATTTTCAACTTTTTGAAAATTTCAAAGTGCTGTAACTTCTTTATTTGTTGAGATATCGACGGCAAATTTAAATTGGGTTCTAATTGAGTCATCTGAAGTGAGAAAATGCGTCTAATATTGCCGTACCGTTGAAAATAGACTAAAATTTTCAAACGGCCATAACTTCGTTATTAGTGGAGCTATCGAGTCGCACGACCCGGGAATCGCTTAGTTAGCTCAAAATCTATCGGAAAAAGTGTCTGCATTTCGATTTGGACGACATTTAGTGATTTTCAATTTTTTCGAAAATCCATCACTTTGGGTACAAATTTTGCTCGAAATTTGCAATCGACCATAACTTTCGAACCAAAGCTCCGATCGGGATGGGCGACCGCGCATTCGAAAGAGCGTCAAAAAATCTATGAAATGCTTCTAGAGCGCATCGGAAAAAGGTAATTTTTCATGTGAATTATGGCCTCCGAAAAATCACCAAATCATCGGTCTCGTAAAATTAAAACCGGTCTAACTTTTGAACCGATCGAGATATCTATTCGGGCGACCCGGCAATCGAAAGAAAATCGAAAAATCTATCGAAAACAGTATGGACATGTGCAAAAAGCTTTCGAATTGACCGAGAATCGTGTTTTTTAAATTTTTGACATGAAATTTGTACGAAAATTTTAACGATTTTCGCAAACTTCAAAGTGGCGAAACTTTCTTATTAGTCGAGATATCGATAAAAAATTCAAATTGGCTTCTGATTTAGTCATCTGGTGTAGATACATGCGTTCGGTATTGGTTTATCTAGGAAAACAAATTATCGAATTTTAAAATTTTGAACTTTTGAGAAATTTCAAAGTGGTGTGACTTCGTTGTTAAGTGACGTCATTATAATGACTAATTTGTCACGTAAAATAGACGTCACTATTTTGACTAAAAATTCACGTCAAGTTACTGTCGTATTTACAATGTGACCGGATTAACGCGACCCGCCGGATCGCCCTTTTCAAACATTTGTCCTTTGACGATTATTGTACCAATACGTCAGCCGGAACGTACACCTCAATTACGCTTATCTGGTTCGGCCGCAACGAGCCGGGGCTCAAAATCGAACCGTACCTATACCGAGTGATTCGACATTGAGGGCTGTACGTTGTGAGGAATCACACTAGCGCCTTACCTGTCAGATCTTTTTGACTTATGCCTTCTCGAGCGCCACCTTGTTTTTTCGAAAACAAGGAAAAACTGCTGCGGGTTACTTCAGCGAAGAAAATTCCAGGTTGACTTTTTGACAGCTTTTGAAAGAATTTAGACAGACACCCAATTTAAACTTCAAACAACTGTCTATTCATAACTCAAATTAACAATACAATTCAAAATTAAAACATTGACAATAAGAAACTAAATCTAACTAGCTAACTTGAACAATTTGACAAATCAAAGAAATTCTATCTATCCGTGGGACTTCGTCTTCGTCCTGTCCTCTTCTTGTTTGCCTCTGTCTTCAATTCCGGAGACCCCTGGATACGGTTGTCAAGGAAAATCTCCCGTTGCTAGGGTCCGATGTACCCGTCGTCAATCTCAACTCCGCCACAGGAAACACCTGGGTTTCTAAGGAAAAGGACAAAAATGGATCGGGTTGTCAAGGAGAAACTCGTACCAGCCTAAAGTTGCTAAGGAAAAGATCTGGTGCAGCTCTGACACAGGAACCACCCCGGTTGCTAAGGAAAAACTCGAAAAATCACTCAGTTGCTAGGGTTTCCGCACATTCGGTCACCCTGACGTCTCTGTAGCACGTAGCACCCTGGTTGCTAAGACAACCCTCGATTCTGGCAGCCGTTGCTAAGGAAAGAAACCGGAAGCCTATCACTAAGGAAATTTACACCCGTGACTCTAAAACAGGAGACACCTGTCGCAAATCGCGCCTAGCCCAAAAGGAGACACCCTTTGGGGACCTGAGGAGACACCTCAAGGAAGAAAGAGATGGGACAACGCCTTTCTCGCAAGGAAAAAGACAAAGTTCGCAACTATCTCTCTCGGGATATTTACCTGGGTAGACAACCTAGGTAAAGGGGAAGCTGTGAGAAAACCCACTGTTCCTCATAGAGCACCGACAGGACAAGCCCGTGGTCTCCCCGTCTGCTTTCGAATCTGGGGTACTTAAATCAAAGTCTCCAAACAAAGTCAGCGACTTAGAATGAGTAGCGCCATCCATTGACAATTTCAGGAACTACTCTAGTTCCCCAGCTGCTTGATTACTTTTCTATTTCTCAGAATTCAGCGGGAAATTGCACATTTGAAGCAAAATTTCCACTTTTGCCCAGAACAAATGTGACTCAAAATTTCCAATCATCACATATCTCCCTCCTTCGGGTAAAAGACGAAGCTTACATTCTCAACAACATTCATTCACAACAATTTCCACAATCCAATTCATTGATCTGGTTCCGAATTTTCTTGTTGAAGATATCATTGCGTTCAGTGACACTGCCATGTCTCGAATCCATTTCAATTGCTCATCATAAAAGATGAAATGTTAGCTTTACGCTATAGTTCCTGCAACTTTCAAGAACTTCTTCTTTGTTAGGGCTGACTGATCAGGTCCAACACCCTATTTTCTTCGTTTGTCTCGATAGCCACCCGCTACTACCGTCGTTGAGACCAGCCTACGCCTGTTATCTCGATAGTCAAAACGCTGCTACCGTTGAGAACAAACTCCTCCACCGTCTCGATAACCACCCGCTACTACCGTTTGAGCCCAGACCCTGTCTGTCTCGATAGTCAAAACGCTGTTACCTTCCTGAGACCCACCGATTTGAATTCGCACACATGGACAGTGCTCACGTCACCAATCTTCGCTTCAACTCTTTATTCTTCACCAATCTCTGAACTGTGCATGGACACCCTGTCCAAGCTAACAACGTTGTTCCTCTTCCTGGTTCGAGGAATGTTCGATTCTTCTGTTGTTCATCTTCACCCACTATCTGAATTAATCTAACGACCCTAAATCCCTAACCTAACAATTATTGAAGTGTCTGTCAAAGCTGTCAAAATTATACAGGGTCCCTGCTCGGGCGCCAAAAATATGTGAGGAATCACACTAGCGCCTTACCTGTCAGATCTTTTTGACTTATGCCTTCTCGAGCGCCACCTTGTTTTTTCGAAAACAAGGAAAAACTGCTGCGGGTTACTTCAGCGAAGAAAATTCCAGGTTGACTTTTTGACAGCTTTTGAAAGAATTTAGACAGACACCCAATTTAAACTTCAAACAACTGTCTATTCATAACTCAAATTAACAATACAATTCAAAATTAAAACATTGACAATAAGAAACTAAATCTAACTAGCTAACTTGAACAATTTGACAAATCAAAGAAATTCTATCTATCCGTGGGACTTCGTCTTCGTCCTGTCCTCTTCTTGTTTGCCTCTGTCTTCAATTCCGGAGACCCCTGGATACGGTTGTCAAGGAAAATCTCCCGTTGCTAGGGTCCGATGTACCCGTCGTCAATCTCAACTCCGCCACAGGAAACACCTGGGTTTCTAAGGAAAAGGACAAAAATGGATCGGGTTGTCAAGGAGAAACTCGTACCAGCCTAAAGTTGCTAAGGAAAAGATCTGGTGCAGCTCTGACACAGGAACCACCCCGGTTGCTAAGGAAAAACTCGAAAAATCACTCAGTTGCTAGGGTTTCCGCACATTCGGTCACCCTGACGTCTCTGTAGCACGTAGCACCCTGGTTGCTAAGACAACCCTCGATTCTGGCAGCCGTTGCTAAGGAAAGAAACCGGAAGCCTATCACTAAGGAAATTTACACCCGTGACTCTAAAACAGGAGACACCTGTCGCAAATCGCGCCTAGCCCAAAAGGAGACACCCTTTGGGGACCTGAGGAGACACCTCAAGGAAGAAAGAGATGGGACAACGCCTTTCTCGCAAGGAAAAAGACAAAGTTCGCAACTATCTCTCTCGGGATATTTACCTGGGTAGACAACCTAGGTAAAGGGGAAGCTGTGAGAAAACCCACTGTTCCTCATAGAGCACCGACAGGACAAGCCCGTGGTCTCCCCGTCTGCTTTCGAATCTGGGGTACTTAAATCAAAGTCTCCAAACAAAGTCAGCGACTTAGAATGAGTAGCGCCATCCATTGACAATTTCAGGAACTACTCTAGTTCCCCAGCTGCTTGATTACTTTTCTATTTCTCAGAATTCAGCGGGAAATTGCACATTTGAAGCAAAATTTCCACTTTTGCCCAGAACAAATGTGACTCAAAATTTCCAATCATCACAACGTATACGATAAGTCAAAGGCCTGCATGTTTTTTATCAATCAATCTTGTATATGATTACGTGAAATATAACGAGTGATTGTAGGGTAAAAGCGTAGATAATTCTTATTAATGGCTGCTCGTTTTCGGGCCGTTGCCGTTAATTTTATAATGTCGTGAATTTTCTAATCTTCTAATGTCAACAAGTTGGGAAAATTGAACCGATTTCGGTGAATAAGGTTGCCTCTCGCAAATTGTGGCTGAAATTACATCTGGCCTGGCTTGAAGTCATTAAATTGGCTCTCGGGTTCGGAATACACATTGCAGGATGCATCGCGTGTCGCATCACGGGGTGGTAACAATGTAATGTCCTCGGAATTCCAATACCTACCCCAATACCCGGACAATAAGATACCTAACGTCCGAGCCATAATCCCGCTGCAGCCAATAAGGAATTTAATTAGTCGCGTGACTGAGCCAACGACCAGCCCCTACTTAATTCGAGAATTTCCGAAATTATCGTCAAGGCGCAAGTATCACGGGGAGGAAAGAGCGAATTTGTGGGGTGCATCAGGTGAGCCGTAACCGGAACTTTATCGTTTATTCTCTCTCAAAGTGGCGGAGGGATGAGAATTACCGTAAAATAAATTAGAAAATATGTGAAAGGGGACTCGGAGTCTACCTATACCTCGAGTTTTCGGTCTCTTATCGGCGGCTTTCAGGCTCCGGTGTTCTTTAAAAACCGCTTAATTGTAGTCCCTTCCTTTCCCCGGCGTTCGTTAACTTATTATTAAATTTATTCCAATATTAATCTTCATTCCTACGCATCGACATGTAATTTCAATCGAGACGGTGTAATTGTGCGCGAAATTTTAATGCAAATTTACTCCGGGGCGAAATTTAATAATAATTTCGAAACTCTCCTCTCGACGCATACATTTGAATGGGAAATGTTGAAAAGATTTGCAATTCGTTTCTATTGCTCTCGCGGTCTATTTTTGCTGCAAATCGGTAAAAATCGGAATTGTAGATATTTTCGGTGCGATTTCGCGTCGGCTTGTGTCAGCATCGTTCTTCGGGTGGTCCGCGGGTCACAAAGGTGAATTATAAAATGCTGACCACCGTGCGATGACAATACCGCAGTAGCGTGTTCGGAATTCCACCCGGTTTTTGCATGGCGCTGTGATGACAGATGGGCCCCACTGTCCCGAACGTCAGTACTTTAAAGCCCTCTAAATTACCTGAAAGCTCCTGAAAAAAATCCTGAAAATTTTAAAACTCATCCGGGCTTCCGGTCAAGTTGTATTTATTACTCGACCTAAGCCCAACCAAAGCACGAAACGAATAAGCGAATCGATTGCGGATAACACCAATAAAGTGCAAAGCCTTTGATTGCATTATTTCAGTATATTATTGTGGTACGTTTCAAGAGATAATTTTTCGGGACGAAATAATCGCATCATCACTTATTCAAAGTGCGACGTCACAATAATTCAGGAGGGTGCTGAGTGTGTCTTGTATTTATCAAAAATTTCGCCGCGTTTGTATTACGCAATTTTCATACATGACATCATTTAAATTTCACAGCCGTTTCAGTCTCGAAAGGTTTTTCGTTTTGCTCGAAACTCGACCGTTTTGTTTTATTTATTCCAGATAATACAGAGAAGCGATTTAATTCGCCCTCTCCCTCATCATAAATATGATTTTTTTTATTCAGCAGGGGGTGGGTTTTATTATGTGACACATCGTATACGAGTGTAGAAAACCGGAACGGAACTTTCAAAAAGCGGACACGCAATCTGCCTCTCGACGAGATCTGATTAGATTAGAGATTTAAGGCACTAATTTAATTTTAATCTGACCGTAAAAACACGAAACCGCTTTCTTATTTAAGGGCAAACGCCACCGAATCGTCGAATATATGAAATTTAAATTTGACTAATAATTTAGTCGGGCATTGTACAAGAGCGTACGCTTGGTTGTCTAAGTTCGAGATTCTCCTCGATTTTATCAGAAAATTTATAGTTTGAATTCTTTTATGCGAAACCGGGTGGAAATTTGAGATTTAATTACATCCGAGAAGATTTATTCAGGACATACTGCCTATTTCGGGCTTATGAAATCCCGTACAACTGGGTCACGGTCTATATCTGTCAGATTCGGAATATTATCCCGGCGTTACACGTTCTGAAAGGGAAAGGGGCCCAATCCGGGGCCAAAAGGCATCGGGGTTTCGCGCTTATTAAACGAACATAACGCTTGCCTAATTGCTTGTCGAGGTAGTTGCAGGTGGTTACGCTCACCTCCCCCGGAAGTTAATCGGGGGGATGATGTTCTTTCACCGGCAGCCAGACCGGAACCCTCAACTTTCCGTCCCTTCGCCGTATTTCCGGGGAATGTTTACCATAAACAACGAGACAAGTGGCGGTCGAGTTTCGCGGTTGTATCTGCGAAGGGCTCGAGAGGGAGGGACCCCTCGAGGAGAGAGGTCGTAATCAACAGTTAAGCAAATAGATGGGTAATCAGCGCTATCTGATGGAAGGCGGGCACAATTACGGCGGGACTCCCGCGGGTTACACAACTATAAACTCCTCCGTCCTTCCGGTTTCGTCTTAACAGAGCCACATTCGGGCCATCCTGATGCTCGCGTTATCACTTTATAATGCCCCGATTATTTTTATATCGACTGAAATATCAGCCCTCGGCTCGGACGTGTGAAAATGGCGTTCAGGGCCGAGTTGTTTTCCCTCGATCACTTCTGCTCCGTTCCTTCATACACTGAAAACTACTTAGGACTTTTATACGTCGCCTGATGCGAAACAATTTTAAACTGAGTGAAACGCACTTTCTGGCGAAGATTATGACACTTTTAAAGTTCGGTCGGCTTCTCCGCCAAAATTCGACTATTGATTCGTGGTCGGATCGAAAATGATATAGGGCCCTCAGGATATCCGTGGTGATGGGGCTTGCACAGCGAGCGTAATGATTTTTAATCGACCCAAATTAGACTAATTGGAGATAATTCCTACTGTAATCTATCCGAATTCCCATCGCTACCGAATAGTTGGAATATTGATGCGACTGGCAGATGCGCCCTTTGTGTTGGGCACCTCTCATATCCGAACCCATCAGTGAATACCTGATGTACAATGTAACTAGTGCTCGATTTCGGTGAGTGAAAGAATCATGCGAGAGTTCGAGGATAATAATTAGGCGAGACTACCCGAAAGCGATAGATCCAAATTCTCTAGTTGCTCGTTCTCTAAACTAAATCGTGTGCTTGGTGAATGTGGTGCGGTTCGCCAAACTATAAATCGTGATTCGTGGTCTGGCCCTTTCTCCTTGAATTATGCGCATTTACGACTTATGAGCACCTAATTATTTCATTAGGAATCGAGGATTTCTTCATAAATTCCTTTATATGCATCGATAGATACGAGACAAGGAGTGAATAATAGGAATACCGGTTTCCGGCTTGCTCATTCACATTTTTGTCTTTGGTCTTCGGGCTTGTGTGAATCCGGTCTCGGTTTTGCGGCTTATTCGGCGCCGCAGGCGCATCGATTTCCTTCCTCTTCCTGGGGGATAAAAACCGACAACCGAACTTCTGATAGGAGATGTGAAAGTTCACAGTACATTTATAATTATCGATTATACATACCCAACGCCTTATCGCCAGAGCATATGAACGATTAGGCCCGCCTTTTAAGCATTAATGGATGATATACAGAAACCGGGAGAATGTAATTAAATCACGTATTAATCAGTGAAAGATGATCAAGGGAGAACATTTTTCATCTTTGCGGGTAAAAGCGGTGGAAATTATTCATGCGTTGGAGGTATTCTATTTGTCCGGGATGATAATGCGAAACGCCAGTGTATCAAAACTGAATTAAATAAACCCCAGGATATAATGAAATAAAAGTCCATTAGGGGATGATGATGAAGCGGGCTAATTGATGACAGAAAAGAGGAACCCGGCCACATGCAACTCATTTTCACAAACGAAAAAGTGACAAAATCGAAAAATCAACCGGAACCGGATACGAAAGCACACGTCATCGTTCCGTGACAGTAACCGGATTATTTCTCGAAATAATATCAAGACGAGTTGTTGTTGGTTTTATCACTCTGCCCTAGCTCGAAGGGACGAACAACACGGAGAGAGGGTTCCGGCTCCTAGGAGAGGAGTTGATGTTTGTCTTGTATCTGCGGCGTCTTATCGCGGAAAGGGTTGATGTAGCATTAAGGGTAGCGGTCAGCGCCGCCCCCGGCCCCACACAATTCCGGTTGCGATCGGCCCCGTCAGCGGCGGCGGGCTTTCGCCGATCGTTTCCCTGAAAATTGCGGTCGTCTCGTCACAGCTGCCCGTAATGAGAGAGTGGCCCCCGCCAAACCGGACCGTCCATGCGTGAGGATTATTCAAAATTCGCAATTTGTCACATGCGGCGAGCAATTTAACCCCGACGTGCGACCACAAAGCAAACACACGCACCACGGCCCGTTTGCCCCAAAAACCGAACGTCTGGAAAATCTAGCTCGCGAAACCTATAATACGGTGAAAAGTCTGAAAATTCGCCAGTGTAAAAATTTGTACCGGACCGATTTTAATCCGGGCGATCTCTGCACGTCATCTGTCAAAGGGAGCACCGAATAATAAAAAATGTAATATATGACCGGCGGATTCGGGAAACGAACAAAAACCAGGAATTCAAAAAATCAAACAACATGTCCCGGATAAACCTCAAAGTCGACCGAAATAATCCTCCATAAATTTCGACCGGTGGATTTATTATCAATAACATCGAGGGACTTTGATGCGCAATAATCTTGTGATTTCGCCGCAAATACACCGATTACGAGAAATCGCAACCTTGCATCAAAGCGAAGGGCGCAAAGAAAACGGCAAACCGGCGATAAGGGAGAGGTCCCAATTCTCATCGTTCGGGGAGAACTAAAAAACCCATTCTGGGATGACGAGCCTCCGAGCGAGCCTCCCTTCATTATGCGCTTCAATATCGGTAGAGGGTACAGAGAGAGACTTGATTAAAACTACAAGATAGTAAAAGCAAAGGTCTGCGGCTCTTATTATATCGTTCTCACCCCCCAGGAATAAGGGAAAAACACGAGACCCTCCTCTCTTTCACTTTCCGAGAGGACCGAATGGGAAAGTGCGTGCTAACGCATTAAATTACTTAATTCTAAACCGGCGGCCAAGACCCTTAACACTTTTTCCCTCTGGTAATTTAATTAATGGCGCTTCTTAATTAGGGGAGTTGTGCCAGTGTGAACCATCGCCAGATTCCGCTCTAATGAACACCCGGCGATGATGTGTATAAACGTTACCTTTTAATTACCCCCCAGAAAAAATTGCACTCGAATCGAATCCAGTCTAGTCTGGGTCGAACTTTTCCAATTGAACTGTTTTACAAGCTTCGGCCTACCTGTGGCGAGAGACCACTATAAATCCGTTTAATTTTTACGAGTTCGGCCGGTTAATAACGTGTGCCATTTATGACCTCGAGGGTGAAATTCCCTCTATTTCACCTGTTATTATTACAGAGAAGAGTACGGCGAGACGACTGGGGAGACGCAAAATGCTCACTTGTATCAGCCCACTCTCTCTATCTCTGTGTAAACATTAAAGCGAGCGCCATCACTTAAATTATCCGCATAACGAGCTCTGGCGCACTTCAAAATTGAAACTTTACGTTGCGCCACCGTAAATACCCTCACGTTGTTACCGTTGTCCGCCATAAATTCAACAACGTTCACGCCGGAATCCTCGGCGTACAGTGTGTACGAATACTTCAAACCGGAGTTATTTTTTCACCTCGTGATTCCTCTCCAAGTTCATTCGCTTAATAATTAACAGCCCAGAATTACCTGCAATACGAACAGGACGGAATTAAGTCGACTGGTAAACGTCAAGGGGCATTACAGATGAAAGCGTGAGGATTTTATGTCTCTCCTGGCGCGAATTGCATTCAACAGTTGCAATGTTGCAAACTTTATAGCGAACTGCATATTTTATTACCAATTAGATGGCACAGGCCAGCGGCCAGCTTATAATCTTACCGTGCCTTTATAAAGCGACCTCAAACGATTTTCCTCACTTTTGATTGCGCTAATAATAACACATACAGGATTTTTTGCTGGAGAGGTCCAAGGGCGGATTTAATAGGGGTTGCAGATATCACGTAACGCTTAGTTGCCATGTAAATGCGGGTTTTAAGGGTGTATTTCACTTGGGTGCTGCACACATACGTGATAGTCGCAGGATCCGGGGCTGCAGCAGCATCGGGGTATTCCTGCGGGAACAACCGAGATTATCTCGGCCTCATTTCTGCGTTACCCTTCCCGAGGCGTATAAACGTTTTTCGCATTCGATTTTTATTTGTGATCCTTCAGACCATTATTATAATTTCCAAGGAAAAAAATTACGAAAACAGACGTTTTTGTGAAGTTTACATCATGTGGCCATTCACATAACGGGGCAAAGAGACGGGAGCTTTTGAGGTGCTTTTCGATCGGCGGCGCGTTTCGATTTAAATAAATTCCCGGGAATAATTCATACAGAGACGAGACGCGGGGGCAAACAGATTTAGGCCCTGGGTCGGGTCTACGTACTATTGATTCGGTCAGAATTTCTTATAAAACAATTTCGAGGGGTTCGAATCTCTGCCATTTTGTGTACGTTCAATCTTTTCCCCACCTTACCGCTTCTTTTTTCTCTTCTTCCATTCAACCTGTTGACCCGCACCCCCATCACCATATACGCGAAACCAAATCCGTCGACGAAAGGGCGCTCCAATGTAACGCTGCTATTTAATTTCGTATAAGCGATAAAAGCCAAACCCTCTCACCTATAGCACGCCCTCGGGATAATGGGGAACGGGCTGTAATTATCACCGGACCATTTTCCCGGCCAGAGGCGCCGCCGGATATATTTACCAATAAGCGAACTAATAGGAAATGAAGGGATTATAGCGATACCGCCCCGGTCTACTACAAGGACGTGTGTAGTAGGACCGCTAGGAATTCCAAGACCGTGGTACTAAACTTCAATTGACTTTACTACTGTACGTTTCAATTTGTGGAAAACTATGCATCCTGCTGTCCCGAGTCGAATCCAGTAAGAATATCTGCATCGCTGTATATCAAAGGGCCAGGTCGCCGGAATGTTTTTGCATTGAATTAATCTTTGACCGAGTGTATTTGATTAGAGATACGCTTTATGAATGCTCAATGCGGCCGGGATCGGATCTTTGCAGGGTTCAAACCAATCACCGGGGATACTACAGTAAAGAGCGCCCGGTCCCCAAAGCAAAGCTCCGCCGATCCGGAATCTCATTCGACAAACAGAATTTCGCATCTGTAAGTAAAACGTCCTTAAATCAAATAATTTCCAAAGCGCAACATTACCAAAAAAAGCGTTCAAATTTATTCATTACAAACGAAAACGAAATTGTCTAAACTAGGTACCGGCTGTCCGGTTCGGATGCTGCAGAGTTTTCAATATTTTAGCGGCTGCCTCACCGGTGATAATCTTCGCGTTGCCCGTATCGAGACTGTCACCCACCTTATCTCCCATTGTCTCGAACGCCTCGTCCGATAAATCCACAGACAGATGAGATTGTTTTAACGGCACCTCTATCAGCTTGATCTCCTCGCTCGGAATGACGTCTTTTACCGTGGCACCCACGTTAAGTTTCGGCTTCAGTTCCGACGACGACGACGACCCTTCCTTGTCGCATAATTTTTTATCGAACGGATGCCGATGCCACCGCTGCTGCCTTTTACTCACGACCTTATCTCCAGCATCCCCTTCCGCCTCCTGCGTGATATATAAAATTATATTGTGCCAGTCGCCAGAGTGGCTTTTCATTATCGCCGCCAAAACGGCCCAATTAAAACAAACATTCGCGTTATATCGCCCATCACACCCGACTTTTTTCATCACATTCAGACCCCAATCTCACCGTATTCTTCGCGTAATGCATCTGCCGCCAAACGTCCTCCATCAGATCATCGGAAAGACCGTCGTCGACGTACCTGCGACCTTTACACTTTTTGTGCGAATTGCACAGTTCTCTGGTGCCCGGTCGCAAATCCGTGCAGAATTTGTCTTCGACCAGTACGTCCTCGGCGCCGACGTGAGGCGTCTCCTGGACGCAAACCACATCCCTCATCCTGACGCCGGACTTGTATTTACACGCGTGACATTTGCCCCATTTCCCGACCTTCCACCTGTCGACATAATTTACGCGCGTTACGAGGTTATTACCGACACGTTCGTAACACCCGTCGGATACTTGGTTTTGCACGGTCGCTCGTTGCAAGTCTTGGTCACCTCTTCGGGCATCTCCGATCCGTCGCAAAAACTCGCAGAGACTTTGCCGGCCCTGTCCTCGACGCAAGTGTACTTGGCACGCTGGCTGCCTCCTCCGCCGCATTTCACCGAACACTCCTCCCAATCGTCCTGCTCCCAGTGGTATTTCGGCGTGTAACCGGAACCGCTCGATTCTTCAGAGTACCTGTACCGGTAACCCGGGTTCTTCGGCTCGTAGAAAACCACCTATGATCCGGAAAAAGGAATCATATCCCTTTTTAATGAAGGAAATATGCAACACGTTTGCATGGCGGGAGAGCGCAGAGTCGCGGTCGCAATTTTACATCCGCCCCATAAAACCAGAGTTTTAGAGCCGGCGAAAGTTGAAATAAACGGTGCGACCCGACTTTCTGCACGGATTTTCCCCGGACGAAAATCGCAATATTTTCCCCGAAGAGAACCGAAATTGGACCCGGACCTGCACCCTCCACCTATAAAGAAGAATGATATTCCGACACCGACCAAGAAAAAAATTATTGGGTCTCGGAACGCCTGCGAAAATAACGGCGGCGCGAATAAAGAGCAACATGTAACAACATTGGGGCGATCGTAAAAAAAAAACCGGAGCAAAACTCGACGATCTCGTTTGGAATTAAGTGTCGCATCTCGCGAACATGACCTCCGGCAAAGAGCCATTAACGACCCAAACAAGCCGAAAATCGATCCGGGAGGGAGAAAAAGTGTCGTCAATGAGATCCGCCTTTCCACAATCGCATCGTGTGTAGCAAATGCCGCTAATCCTCCACTAAATCTTGTTCGCGGTGCGGTCTACCGGATGTTCGATAATTAAGACCGCTTATACGGGAACGACGAAAGCGCCCCCGAAATAGAAAGCCTGCAGGCGTCGCGACGCTCCTTGCATTCCGTTGCGCTGGTGTATAAAGGGGGGCAGAATACGTCCCCCTCGTAATATAAGTGAGACGCATGCGACGGCTTTGCATAATACCGTCGACGGGAAAACGCCATACAGAGAGATGCAGGCGTGTTGTTGCGTACGACCTCATAACCCATATACTCGCGGCGAAAAGTTCATACATAATTTATTTTCAAAGCTACTTAGCGCCGCATCCTTTGCCTCCCCGCTAATCTCCATGTTGCGCTCACTTATTTGCTTAATTGCCCAGAGTATACGGCACACCGACCATATCGATGATAATCTGCTCATCGCGAAATGAATAAATTGTCGAGTCGAAAGACACCAAATCGGGATAAAGGACTTGTTGCTGCCCCCCGGCTCTTTGTTTTATTTACCCACAAGACGAGGTCCTGCGTGAGCGGTCCGTGGATGATGAGCTTCTCTTTCTGCTTTTCCGGATGGCTGTAAACGCCCTCGGCATCGCCGAAATTTATGTCGCCGTCACGTTGCTCCTTGCTATACGGCGAACGAGAGAAGAGAGAGGAGGGTTGAAAATGAAATATTCCTTCATATTTATAACGACGGCTGCCGGGCCAGTCAGTATAACCAAAACTCACTAGCCTCCGTTCAGGAAATAATTAGTCTTCTCCGAGGCATCGCTGACCGCTATACTGTTGACCGACGGTTCCAATTCTTCGAACACCAGATTACGGCTGCCACTCGGTACAACCACCACTTTTGTGTAACCTGAAATTATCGAAAATATCCAATTAAATATAATGTTTACGGTTCGAAAGAGCCAAGATGAAACTGTTCGATACATTTCGACCATTCTACCCGCAGTCGGTACGAAACTTCCTTATTTATTTTCAGGTGAAACGATGACATCAACTCGAGTGCAGTTCTGCCCTCAGCAAACCATTTCCTCCTCTTGGCCTCGATGAACTTGCACACAAAGCATTGATGGAATTGCTCAACGTCTTCGACGTAAATGTGACTTTGTATGACCGATAAACTACACAACGTTTTGCCCCCCAAAACCTGGTTTTTATCAACTCTTGAATGAGTTCATTCATGATGATTTGAAGGAAGTAAATGTGAATATGATCTGCATAATGTAAAATATCCTGCTGGGAGATGAACGCATATCCGCTATGGCTTACATGTGGAAATTACGGAGAAACCCCATCAACCGTTACACATTCCTACCTGCTGCACACAGAAAGGCGGGGTTGTTTACAGACTAATTGCGAAACTTTCCGTTATTAGAGACCGGGATGCGGAAGGAAATATTCCGATGGCTCAAATGATCGATACATCCCAGAAATTGCTACTCACCGTTGCCTGGTGGATCTTGGTAGACTTGCTCGACGACTTTGCATTGCGTTCCGTCACCTCTGCAGATGCCGCAAGTGTCTTCCACAGCGTCCGAGTCGACCTCTCCATCGCAGCCGACTTTCTACCCTCGTGGATCAAAACTCGGGAATTAAGAGAGGACGTCCTCGTGTCACCCCCGACTCACCTACCCTGCACGCACCACTGATGCACATATTCTTGGTGCCCGGTTTGCAGCTGGTGCCGTCTTTGGCTCTCGGCTCCAATTTCGCAAAGGCGTTATCGTTGTTGACGCAGTGCAAGACGCACGGTTCCTCTGCGAAAACGCCGTATAACAAATCACGAAAAATAAGAAAGATTGACGAGTCGAGAACCGAACAACACTTTCTCGCCTCGTGACGATATGGTGATGGTAATGGTGATGATGATGGATGTCGGACGTCCGCCCCGCTCTCTTGTCGGGGGAGAAACTTTTACGAGCTATAATTTTTAACAACACCCTCTCGGAATACATGTTTTCCCAACGAGGACCGTTTGTTTTGCGGGTCGTTTTCTTCAACACCACTCATCCATTTTATATCACTGGTAAGTAGATACGAGTGGCAGCGGTATCATATGGATGCGGCAGTATTATGAAAGTTTCAAACGAAATGCAGCGAACCGACCGCTAAATGCAGCCGGCTCTCTCATGATCCTAAATTTAAATTAGGATCGTAAAAAGGCACATTATGCTCGAGGAAATGGATTCGATGTTGCGACAAAACCAAAACACACGTATTCAGATAGAGGCAGCAGATTTTATCTAGCGCAGCCAAGATTAATCGCCGGGAAAAATTCAAATCCGCCACTCATATTGTAATCAAACATCCCTCCCGAAATAGACTAATAATTATTATTCCCCCTAGGGTCTGAGATGGGTATACCCAATCTCGAATTTCGGGGTCGCTATAATAACGGTCAATTACCGAAGGCGCCCTTAAAAGGTTATCAACATCGAGAGGTCTCCATTACAAATCGGATTTAGATTTTTCCCTGCGCGTTTGATAGTCGAGGGGTGAGTCCCCCGGTTAGAAACGAGATTCGCCCGAGCGTCCAATGCAAATAAATGCATCGGTTCGACAAACGTCACGTACTAAACCCGCCGTTCTCAATTTACGGCGTACTCGGGATGTTTATTTCATTAATTATTTAGGCATTAAAACCGCCGGGAATTTATGCGGGAAAATGCAAATCGGTATTAGACAACGCCACATGCAGCGAGGTAGCCAATTGCAACGCGAAAACTCCATTCGCCCGACGCATCAGACTTGCAACAGTCAGAGAAGGATTAAAACTTTTCCCCGGATCATTATGGCGGAAAGAATTATCGACAAACTCCCGATGCGGATTCCTCCCTTGTCTCTCCCTGTATACTAGACAGTCAATACGCAATCAACGTGATTGAGCCTCGAGTTGCTCGGCCGTACACAAAAATTCCCTCCCATCATCCAGAAATAATTCAGTCGAATGATGAACAAAAGTGCCGATAAAAAATAAGTGCACAGTTCTGTTTGTTTTTAAATACGAGCCGTTCGCTGAGAAAAATCGTAAAAATTAACGACCCGACGACGACAACGGGAGGGACACCCGAAAGACGAAATCAATCGGATCCGGTTTTTAACGGGCCCGAAACGCTAATCGCCTTACCCGGTTTAAAGTAGGCCTTCCACTGGTACAGTCTGCCCTGAAAGGGTTGCGTATTGTGCTCCCGACATTGCATCTCCCTGTAGGACGGCGTTCCGGCAGGGCAGGGCTGGAGAGAGCGAATCGAATTTATTTTCCGCCCAAAAAGGCAACCGCGATCTACTCACTTGCATGTTACAGGTCTTAATCTTCTTACGGTCACCGATGCAGAAACGTCCCCGGTTTTCGGGCACCGGATTATTACATTCCCTCGAAGCGATCGAAACGCCACCGCCGCAAGTTCGCGAACATTGCGAAAATGTGCTCCATTCACCCCAACCGCCGTTAACGGCTTCTGGGCGGGAACCGATCGGGATGCATTTCTTCCGGTAGCACCACTGAAACCACCATACGATATCAGATTTTCGCATATTGAATCCGTTATCGTTCTCGTCCCTGACCATCTCGAAAGTGCGGGCGACAAGTTACCGTTTCTTGTCGCCCCGTACACAAGAGGCGAAAACACATTCTCTCTCTAGAAACTTTCATTCATAAATCGTCCGCGAGCCGAAACTGTGGAACTGTGCGGAGGCGAAGGCGGGGAGGACGCGATAAATAATAACGAACCATATTCTCGCCGCATTTGGTGCCGTCTGCGGGCGGTTCGTCGTTGCTCATGCACGATTCGGGCGAAGTGCGACAGAGCAGCATCTCGCAAAAGGTGTCCTCGTTGATTTTGCACACTTTCGAACCGGGAAACAGAATGTTGCACTGCTGATCGGCGTCGTACACGGTGCCCGGAAGCAGGTTCTTGTCCCTGTACAGCGACACTTCCGGCTCGTCGTTCAGACACTCGCCCAAATCGTTCCTGCCAAACAGAGAGAATCACATTTTTCTCGCCTTGGAAAAAAAAACGCGAGGGTTCCGATTATTTCGCCATCAGACAAAAAGCTCCACGACCTCGACTTCATTAACGGGGGCATCGGCGGTGGCACGTGACGCCCCCGTTTTACGCCGCCCCTCTTTCGCAACCACCTCCACAGGGCCTCCTCCAAGAAAAACATGTAAATATTGACTGCCGAGCAAATTGAGTGATTAACTTCAAAAGAGCTTCTCGACGTTTTGTTCAACGGAACGTATTTCGGGACCGCGCCACTCTTTGGAAATAATATCAAATTAAACACGCGACAACCCCAATTTCCCCCATCGCGGTTAATTGGGAAAACCCGCAATTTTCCGCCAGAATTACATCGTCGCACTTTTACACCAATTGAATGAATCGAACGAGGCCGGGGCGATAAAGTTCAGACCTCGACGAAATAAACTTTATTAGATAAATAAAAGTTTTAGTTTTATACGTTCCGGGAGGAGCAGAGAGGCGACTTTACGAGTACCGTAATAGCGGCACCAGTGATGCCCTTGTAAGTGGAGGAGGAAGCCGAAAGACGAAGGAGAAGCCAAAGAACACAAAGTAGCACCATGCGGGAGAGAATTCGGTTGATGCCCTCCAGGTCTCCACTGCGAACTGCCGCTTTCTCGCTTCATTTCGTATTTATATTTCTCCAAGTCCTCATATTCTTAGAGGACTCCCGCGTTTCTGCCGTCGAGATTAAACGAGAGAGGCCCCATTTATTCGCCATATCATAATAATAAGGCCGTACAATATTAGGAACGCCCGAGGAGCACGCACAGAAATCGAAACTCGCCCCCTGTCAAGAGAAAATTCGACCGCGCTTCCTCGAGTTACAAATTAAGTTCAAAGGTCGCTTTCTCATTACCACCCTGACCGACCGGGAAAAACGGTAAACTTACTCAAACAGTTCGGTGATAAAAGTCCGGCTGCACGTCGACCATCTGGTCGTGTACATGTGAACGAAAGGTGCCATCACGAAAAAGGACTCGTCCTTGTCCTGAGCGGCGCAGGATGTTTCTCCCTCTTTATCGTGCGAACACCCCATCCTGTAAACACAATAAAAAGGGATTCGTAATTCGGCAGAGAACAAAAAAAGGGCCAGGTCAAGGTCTCTTACACGTGTCCCATTTCGTGCGCCACCACGATGCCCAAGACGAGGCCGCCGTCCTCGTTGATGGCGCAATTTTCGTTCGGGGTGCACGCACTCGCCACGTACGCCAACCCCATCAGTCCGCAATTCGCCATATTGTCCGCACATATATCGTACCTGGATGATGGATAGGATAACGGTAAAAACTCCACTGATATGTGCGTTCGGCCGTATTCATTATGCCAGAGAGCACCCCGAGGGTCTTTAGTTGGCGTCGTCGGACGTGATTTCTAAAAGGCCTCAACCCTCCCAGCGATAAAAAAATATATATACGACGCAACACCCCCGGCTTATTACCCCGGCAGACCGTTATTAGCCGCGTAATTGGGCGCGCACTTGGCCTTAATTGAAAGTGCCCTCGACACTTTCGTCACCCTCTCTCCCTTAGTTCGCTGCCGGAGTCTCGAGGGACGAACCTCGGCGGAATAAGACGTGCAAGTGTATCGAACGGGGAAATATTTTTCCGGCTCGTCAAGAGAAAGACGACACGCATAAAGAGCATTCTTAAATAGTCCTCGTCATGTAAATTAACCATAAAAGAGACCCTCGCACTCACTATATCACAAAGGTCGCTAAGTGTGAGTATAATGTGAATTATGTACAATGTCAGAGGAGCTACTACACACCGACTTTCCTCTCTGTACATTATGGATACGGGGGCATTAGTTACATATTCGTACATGTGTACTCATCCACTCTGACACGACTTCTTGCATACATATTTATGATACCTTGTCAACAGCACCGCAATGTCGTGATGGTTCGGATTCGAGAGGTCTTTGGGGTTGATTTTCTGTTGCCACTTGCAAAAACTCGCCAGAGTGTCCTCGGCGTTCGGATTTATCGCCAAATCGATTTCCTCCTCCTCCTTTTCCAGGTACATTATGCGTACGACCACCACGTCCATTTGGTTGCCTCCGGACGAATCGTGATAATAATCCGACACCTAAAAGAAAATATCTAATATTATTCCCACACCTAGGTTTTATCGATCGATTATATCTAGGGAGCAGCTCTCGAGCTGAAGGAGTGTATAGTATCCATACACACAACTAATGCGAGTAATTGTATTCCCTTTTTTGTCGAGAAGAAATAAATCCTCCCATTTTTACACCCGACTGTTCGATATCCGTTAATTAATTCCGCCGGCGCTTTCCAAGACTATAGTATCTACGGTGCAGAGAGAACAATCGTTTTGCCAAGATTTATTTCACCAAGTCGACAGCTTCATAATTACTTTTAGAGGTTTCACCGAAAGAAAAAGAGGCGACTCGGAAATTATAATTTCAAAAGTGAAGAACTGCACCTTTAGAATAAATCACTACCCCATCTATTTTTGAACCGCGAAATGTAACCCGCGACGACCGTACGTTACCCGCTATACAAGAGTCGCGTGTTTGCAGGAAAGTTGTTGAATGAACCATCAACCCAAAGAAGCAAACAAAAATACGTCCGGATATCTGATTACGGCGATAAAATTTATTGCGGGTTATTTAAATATTTTCGCAGTTGTAACAACGAAAGGATTCTGGGGCGTGATAAGCGGATAATTAATGGACGCGTTATTGGGGGATGTATTAATTGAAGGAAAATGGGGGAGGGCATACCGAAAGCGCGCCAATTTACCGCTTTAGTGCGCGCTAAATCACCCCTCTCCCTTACGGTAGCGGGAAAAACGAATTTAAGAAAAAATCGACTGAAACTATCCGTATAAAGGACAGGAGTCGTGGGAATTTCGAAATTAAGAAATAACCATCCGCAAATTGACATCGTGATTGGACAGTTTGTTATCGCTAATTAAAACCACCGCCCATGCAATTTACCTAATTGTTTCAACTAATTCCCGGCTCTCTTTCCCCTCTACCTACTAACTGCCAACTAAAATGTGCATTTAGTTATCCGCGAGAGAGAGCTGGTTTTGCGTATAATAATACGTACGGAAAAAGGAAAAAAAATACGAGATCGAGGGAAAAAGTCAACATTACACACATGTTAACATTTATGCATTATACAAATATACACACACACACCGACTCTTTCGTATTATAAAAGGATATACATATAAGCCGGATAAAAACGGCCGTCCTTCGTTCTCATGCAGACCGTGTATAATTATATTTATTTATTCTTATTTGTTTTCTTGATGGAATTATTGCGACGACTTGATTAGCGATCCGTTTAATCATTTCAACGGCGGATTAAATACCGGAGTGGGCACCCACCGAGACTAGCTACCTACCATACTCCGGACCACTTTATTATACCGACTACGTAAATAAACATCGCATCACGAATCTGAATTTTCATCCATCGATTTAAACGGAATAGAGAACACGGCCACACACTCAATTAGACATCAGCCCCGAATCTAAACAAATCGAGAAATTTGTGCGTTACCACCCACCTACGTGTGTAATCAACCCAGAGAGCTAACCCCCAACTGCATACAATATAATATTCTAATATTTCGCTCGATATTCAACGAACAAAACATTTCGACATGAATAAAACATCCAGCTCAGGGGATATCCGCGTACTCGATAATCGACCGAATTTTTAGCAAAAGCGAGAGAGAGAGTATAACCTACCTAATATTAATAATAATTATAATGGCTCCCTATAAGCTGTCAAAAATTTAATATGATTTGTCGAGTTTTCGTCCGGGACCGAAAGGGTTTGCGCATCAGGTAGACTTTACGAGATTTACGACCCTCGTCTACTGCCTATATACGATATCCATCCAGATCGCATTAATAATCTCGTTATCTTAACAACAATATCTCCAATTGATCCGAAATTCCGATCCATCTTGGTAATAACCTCGTCTCACTCTCTCTCTCTCTCGGCGACGTTGAATAATAATCGCATTTTGAATAAAGGGCCTCCAATAACCGAGCCGCGCCGAGAGCCAACGCAAGAAACCCAGACTCGATTTTAATGATAACCATAAATTCGCAATGATTAGATGCTCAATCACACGAGACGAGATTATTATTATTTGGAATGAGTGAAGAGCAACAGGCGGAATATTCACCACCACACACGAGTCGGATTTAAATAATAATATCAAGTCTTCTTCATAATAATAATGGGCCGCTCAAGAAATGGGATCCACATCATAATCACCTGCGATTTATTATTCCTACTTATCCATATCACGATGCCACATTACATAGACCATCAAGTACACGTTATTAATATTAATTCGCGCAGTGTATTATATCCACCTACCTACTTTACTATGCTAATTTCCACTAGCTGCAATCAATTATTACCGCATAAAGGCACAACACATCTATGTAGGAGATTTTACGATTTCGAATGTGGGTATAAGGAAGCATTCATCTTTTCATCGCCCCTGAAATTTATTGAGTGATTCGCAGCTCCAATCTCGTACTCTCTTTACTTTGATTTCGTCAGATTTCTACAAGTTTTTTCATAAAGCCGGGTAAAATGAAGCATCAAACTTTGTAAAATACTTAGCCACTGATCGATACTATGTTTAACAGTTTTCATGGCTTGTTCAGTCTTAAAGGCTAATTAACGAAACTTTTGGCTGAAAAACATCATCAAGATATCGAATAGATACCTAAAAGCACAACCAAAGGAAAATGTTTTCATCCTTCAATAAAGGATTTTCAAATGGTCACGTTCTAGGCGTACTCTCATAGAATAGAGAGATTATATTTCCAAAGACCAAAGAGAAACCATTGTTGAATAAGTAACACTACCCTATAGAGAGATTCGGGATGCATTTCTGAATTAACTTTGTGCCGGAGGTGATTTTAATTCTTAGTTTCGTGGATAACGAAATATATTTACTGCGCTGGAAAAATGAACAAACATCATTCGAAATGGTGTGGAAGAGGGTTAAAAAATCATGTCGAAAGTTTCCACTTTTTTTCGCAATTATTGTCGAGGTGGTAAACCTAAATTTCCGCCTCTAATTCCACCATTGAATTTTTAACGCCACCTGAACCGACTGGCTCTAAATGAAACACAATGCTGAATGCCAGTTAAAAACTCTTGATGGAAATTCATTCAGCGTGCGATATATCCATAAAACAACCAAAAAAAAAGGAGAGAGGCATCGAAAAAATGGGACAATATCAATCACCAGACGAAAGCGAAATCGGATTTTCGCATACAATACTCCCGCATCGGATTTACAACCTTATCGAAATGGTCGGATCTGCGTGTGAATCGAATTCATTATTATTATGTAATAATTAATTGCCTACATATCCAAGATACCAACCAACCAACCTTTGTGTAGGTAATGTTGGAGAAGAAAAAAATTAGACGAAAAAAACTTGATCTGATCCATCAGCCACCCATCAAGGAGATAATGTAGGTTTTTAAGGCTTCCTTAATTAATGAGAACCTCGATCCAATCAATAACGATTATTATGATTAATTAGAACTTCCGCCGTTATTTTCATAGGATCGGACGTAATCTCACTAATTTATCAAATCGAAATCAATCTCTTGGAAGAAGAAAAAACACCTACCATATTCATGACTGTCAAAACGTACGTCTCGTAGTCGGTGTTCTTGTGGAAGTCCAGAAATTTCTTATCGCAAACGACCAAAGTCTCCAGATAGCGATGGACACTGGTCGTACCTCTTGAGTATTCTTTGGGAACACCTTCCAGGATGAACTTGTCGAAAAAGCGTTTCTTCCAAGCGTCCTCCCAATTACCGGAAGTGCCGCATTGACCGTTCGTTTTCGATTCGGAATCCGGATAACGTTCGTAAACCACATGGAGATGCTGTCCGCTTTCGTTCGGAACGTGTTCGTGAAGAGGCTCGACGAAATAGCGTTTCGGGCCTATCGCGACGTAACCTGCCTTTAAAACGAAACTGAAGAAATTCTCACCCAATTGACCAAGCTAAAAACCTTACCAAACCGTCGCAAGTCGAAAGGGCCAACTTCGAATCGGCAACTTCCTTGAGTTTACCAGAGTAGTGACAAAATTTCTTCGAATCGATCTTCCGGATTATGCGTTTTTGAACTTGTGCACTAGGTGTGCGTTCTTCGTTCACGGCATTGGGGGCGATCAATCCGTGATTGGGCCACATTTCGGCGTGGTAAACTTGACCGTCGATATTCAAGGCGTAGTTCACTTTATCTTGATCGTGATCGTCGAATCTTTTCCGTCTTCTCTTGTGGAAATCTTGTTGGAAAAAGTGCGGGATTTTGTAAGACGTGAAAACTCCTTCGTTGGAGATTTTGAAGGGAATGGTTAGGAGGTAACTGTCGATGTCTCTGGTGTATCTACCTGGAAAGAAAAAGTGCGGATTCTGTGAGATAGGGTTGAAAGGTCCAATCCGCCCACATCCAAGCATAAGATAAGAGACGATATAAAGTTGGCATTATCCGAGGATCTGTGTATACGTGTGTCATTGACAAATCCGCCTTTTAATTGCGCCTCATTGCTCGGCATTATAGAGTGGTAAAAGAGTAGGAGTAGTGACAAACAAGCACTATGGCAGTCTCGGTACGACTTTCCACACGTTGATTTGCCGGGACGGAACGTCCGTGGAACTTTGTCTCGACCAATGGAAATCTCAATGCCCGCCACCCAACCTTCCCGGAAATTATTATGCGCTAATCATTACGGGAGATTAATAAATTAGCCGTTCTCCTGTCTTTAAGCCGCGGCCGCGCCGCGTGAACGAATGCATAAGTAATCGATGGGAGTTAATTTATTTGCGCCGATAGATCGAGTGCGGATTTTTTCCCGACAACGCACAACTCTGCAACACATGATGTTATAAGCGCTGACATGCAGGTGTCCCCCTCCGGGAAAGTCCGGATAAGCCGAGCAAAACAACGCTAAAAGCTGCGTAGTTTCTGTTACGTAATGGCGTATCTACTCCCGTTTCCATCATCGTCTCGATCCGAGAACGTTTTTTCGCTTCATTTGTAAATGAATCCATCTCGCAGTAATCCGGCGTTTCTGGTTTTGTTATTCTGCAAGGGGAAAAAACTCACCGTTGACCGTAGGCAAACAGGAACTGTGGTAAACCCTGTGAACCACTAAAATCAGCAAAGTCAAACGTAACGAAATCATGATTCCCATGTCATTCACTTCCCTTTTTGACAGATTTTTTGCCGGTTCTCAAACGCGATGACGTACTCTAGCTTGATTTTTATTATCAATAATAACACCGGTGTTTGTAATTAAAGTGAGCTTTATCTGTGAGGTCGATCTGAATCTGAGTACGTTATTATTAGATCCAAAGACAGCGTCTGTATTTATGGGAGTTTCGGAACATTAATTAGATTATTATTACCTACAACCGATAATAACGTTTTTATTTGCCGAGTCGGTTATGAAAGGAATTGAATTTTTCAACAAGAATAATACGATGCGGTCATCGCATCTCGTTGACCATAAACATTTATCTTTGATTATTACAAATAGGTATCAAATGACACGGTCGTTTTTTTCCTAAAAACATTAAAATCCTACATAAGTTATCACATAAATAAATAAAATGAAAAAGTGCATTGTAAACAGAGATTCTACTATGTTATTACGTTTATATTTATGGTGAAATTCACACGTTCATGATAAAGTACCATGTGTGATTAGTCATTCGTGGGTCCTACCTTAACGTGACTAATCCTGAAATTATTACCATAAATTAATTCATGTTGGGATTTTTTCAGGCGAGTGTCAAAATCAAACCAACAGGTGTACAGTGGATTAAGTAATCCGATTTGAGTGAAAGAAATTATTGAAACGTCAAAGGATTGGAGGATTGCAGTACCTTTCAGGAGAGCTTTTCTGAGTGCTTTCATCGTATTATTTATGTGTTATCAGATATTGACGAAAGGTTGAGGCAATGAAATCCGGAAAATATTCGCCACTATAAAATGATTGCGATTATTGTCGCAGTCGTGGTCACGACTGGATTTTTTGCCCATTATTTCGAACGAATAACGTTAGATCCAAAGGCAGAGGTATTCAGACGCGACAGGCAACCTTTCCTTATGGCTATCCGGTTCGTTCCTGGAAACGTAAGGTCCTGGCAAGGTCAATCTAGATTTACCACTTTGCATCGGCGGATCCTCCGACCTGTGCCCTTGTACGAATTCATCGTCTGGTGGTTGACAACCGACCTGGGGCTGTTGTATCAGCTGGCCTTTCCTCTACTCCGTCCTGCGAGCTTTGAATAAATGACCGTCCCTCAGGATTTACGTTCGATATACCGGACTTGTTTATTTATAAACGCATTTACAAGTCGGTTCGGCTGTGTGCTGGATATCTGCTCTCGGGTACGACTCGATCTCTATCATCCGGTCTTAGATGGGCTACGGTGCAGACCAGACGACTTTGGAATATTCAGCGAGTCGCCTCTCTCTATCCCGGGAATTGGCGAAATTTCGGCATTTCCTGATGCGGTATTAAGCAGAAACTGCGATTGGAATTTTCGGTTCTTCCATAAATTTATGCGTTTATGGGTTTTAACTCCACATGTGCAGATTTAGCCATCGAGTCGGCTGCTTCGATTTCACGCCTGTCTGCCCCTGGTCTGCTGCGGCTTCTTTATCAGAGTGACCTCAAAAATTTATGCTAAACTATTGGGAATATATAGCGAGACAAAGATTGGGCAATTCGGTTAAAAATAGGCAGATTGGAGACGAGATAGACGATTTTCTCCAGGAACTTTGTCGAAAACACATAAATAATACCGGTAAAATTAATATAATATTAATAATAATCTTGGGTATCGGCGCCGTATTATTAATTACACTATACTTGATTATTGTTGTGGCCGAATCTCATAAAACCGAATAAAAATCGATCAGAGTGAAAAACACGAAATCTGGAGATAGCAATCGCGCACTGTGTCGAAATTTATTAAACAAAATCCGATAATTAATTAATTTATTACATCTACACAAAGACGGAAACGTGGTGAATAATTTAATAAAAATGTCGGTTTTTTCATCCGATTGCGCTCTACCATTCTACATTTTAATGTAAACATAATGAGACGACACTTTTTTCTGCGACTTGATTGAAGAATGAATTTGCGAATTTCTGAATCGGAATGAGAAGAAAAATTACAAAAGTGAATTGCAAGATACCTTCTTGGTGGTGTAACGATGACGTATCCGAACGTAAATCAATTAGAATAGTTGGAATGTTGCCCATTCGGATGTGCCGTGATTTATGCGACATTATGCCCACTAATTCCCAAACAGTGATCCCACGTATTTACACCCATCTCTCGAACTCGACCACATTTGTGGAGATAGACACGGAATTTCGTATAAGCGCGAATCCAGGACAAGGTCTACGTTTAGCAAAAGAGGTATTTTTTGCGAAATCAAGATAATGCAGAAATACCATGTCCGCGGTGATTATGATGAATGAGTTCGACTGCCATTATTAGGTGATCGTTACAAGGTTTTTCCTGATGCTGATAATTTTGCAAAGTTTAAAAGCTTCCGTTGAATTCGTGGATTCCATTAGTTCCCTGCATAGCAGTAAGCAAGTAGGCGAATGTCGAAGCCTCGATAAAAGCAGAAATTAATTTTCCGCTCATCAAACTCCAATAAATGGAAGTTTACAATTGCACCGACGCCGAGACCAAACAATAAAATCCGCCGATAGTTGCATGGTGTAAGTTGGTATTACCCCAAAGGCGCTTCGGATCATGAACCATTTCAAATCGGTGATTAAACCATCCTCGCATTCTCCCCCATGGATATAAATTAATTGAGGCATTGAGTGGAATTGCCGGTTTATTCTACTGGCTGTGGGGTATAACAAAAACACGATAATTAGTGCGAGTTCGATCAATATTTTCTCCGGTGGATCCACGTACGATAGATTACCTTGAAATCTCGTCGGAATCTGGCCGTACGTTAATTATTCTCGAAAAAAGTAAACAAATTCTAGGCACTAAATATGGATCGGGCTTGTACCGAGTGTTTGTTCTGGGCATTTCAGGCAAATATTTAGATTTTTGACAACAAATTGCGATCCAAGGGTCAAAACCGCTCCCAGCATCTGACTCACACCCGACACAACAAAAGAGGATGTAAATTTCTCTAACGAATAATCCCGAATCGATAAAAATAAATCCTCCTTTATTTATATTTTTAAAGAATGGAGAAACAAAGCTGAATTTTTTCGCGATAATTTACGAGTTTCCTGCACGTGATAAATCCGAAAATCTTATAAATTTCTGAATCTGATCTCGGGTTGCCGTATCGGATGTCTTTTTACATCTCGCGAACACATCGTCGATTAGTGCTTTGTTGCCGGAATCTGCAATAATATTTTGTTACTTTTACGCCCATAAAAACCCAATAAAGATTTATTCCTCGGTGTGGTTTTATTGCCCTCGAATAACCGTATATTTTTATAAACCCTCTCCCCTCTGTCCATATACTTACATATCAATGTTTTATAATCTGGATGCTTTGAATAAATTTTTACGATATTATTACCAATTTTAGGAAAACTGCTACGACAGGAGATACTATATCAAAAGTATTAAAGTGGCACGAGCAGATTGAGAATCGCCTTTTATACTGCACACTCCCAGGCTTTTTTACGGTCGACCATTAAAATGTGTTAGTTGGATGTGTCACAGAAAACAAATAAATACACCTATTATTTCCCCCCATAACATACTTTTTAGTTTCTGTTTCGAATGGATTCAGTTGATATAGGAGGGTAGTATGTACCAGGGTAACGATAACTAATCGCCCTGCAAATAATAAAATCTAGGAAAATTTCGAAACCATTTGCGCAGGTTTTCTTGTGTCTTCGAGATTGGGTTTCCTCGGATTGACCTTGATCGAATCTAGTTTAAAGCCATTGTGTCTGGTCCAGCATTCATACTCGAGGCGTAATTTTTTCCTTTACGAAACTTGTATCTCCTAATTGTACGATTCTACACACATCAGATCAGACATTGCGCTACTTAATGATTTTCTTCCGCAAAAGGAGAGACCAGGTCCGAGATCGTTTCGCAGTGTTGAAAGAGTGACGGCCATCACTCATTCGTTCATAATCTCAGATTTTTAATCAAATTCAATTAATTTTACTAGTTTTATCGAAAAATACTCTACCGGTTTGTACACGCACTCAAATTGAAAGAGGAAGAAGTTCCTGAACACGATTGATTCATATCAGGTAAAATGGGCAAACACGTCCGAGTTATTGTAAGGCTTAACGAGGAAATACCCAAAAGTGATTGACATGCCTTTCGGAACATTGAAGGTTAGTCCCGAAACACACCCATCATTACTTGAAGACACGAGGAGTTTTCATGTGGTAATCTACGTTTTCGCATCAGGGAAATGAGTCATTCCTATCTGCAATAAGAGCACGCAAAAATCTCAATTAGACATATTCTATCGTGGGCATTTCCATTCTCGCATATTATTACTGAGACGACTCTATCCGTTTGATAAGTTAATTCGCCTTGTAGGGAACGAGCCGATGCAGAATTGGACGTGTCACACGAGAGTAAACTCGTGATGGCTCAATCGGATGGATTCGCAAAACGTACCCAGTTTGTTATTGTGAGTGGTGCACACACCCAGAAAAATCGCAACAAAATCGTCAGAACGCATCACGCACTCGCCTTTCAGATCCGGCGGACACATGTAATATCCGGTCCGTCTGAAACGAACCAACCCTTCGGATGATGTTTAATCAAAGTCGCGATTTTTTCTCTCTCCTGAAATAACCAACACCCATCAATCTTTCCAAATGCAAATGATGAAAATCCATCAGAGCGAGGAGAAAACAACGCACCGATATTTTTTTAATGAAAACGCCAGTCCATTATCATCGTTGTTGTCAATAACACGAAATATCATCTTCCTTAATTTTTGTAATGCATCTACCTACATAACTCCGGTGAGTAGACGCGCGGTGTAGACATTTCAATTGGTATGCAGAATGCGATAATTTTGAACACTTCTGATTACAATTCTTCGATAGAATTATAAATTACCTACTTTGTGAACTCGTTGCGAATATAAGGAACGTTTTACCCTTGAGAAATTCCAGGAATATTATCGATAATTGCATAAATTACGCGTGCGTTATTAAATCGAATGCGATTCAAAAAGTGTGGTCCACAAACAAAGCGACATAATAATTTGAAACGTAAATAACGATGTTTGTGTGCATTATAGTAATTGAGAATCCCTTGTGCGTAAATTATTGTGGACGTTAATAAATCGACTTTAATATTATTAACTGAACAAGCACATTTATCACAATTGATAATCATTATAAAGAGATTGATTTACTGTAAATTTCAACCCTCGGGAACTGAAAGTTGACCTTCTGATTTAGTAAGGACACAGCAATATTGATAATAAAACAATGAGAGTGGACGGAAAGTAATAAGATGGGGTCTCGCCGACACACGTAACTGATACTTTGAGAGCACCCATGTCGGTCCGGATTAAGAACACCACGAAGTGAAGTCGGTATGTACCTGTTCTCTGGTTCGTTCCGCAGAAGAAGCATGCAGACGCCATCATCAATCGTCGGCTATCCGTTATTGTAAACGATAAACTCTGTAGCTTATGTTGTTTAGCTCGTGTATAGTACTTGCTCGTTTTGTTGTAATCCGTAAAAATTTACCAAGAATAGTACCGGCATGCGAGCACGAGTGCTTTTAGAAATTTACACCCACCCTCGACGTGGAAAAATAGCTAAACGTGGCGCCAGTCTCTAATTTTGAAATAACTATCCCGGCGCATCCACCAATTTTCGCAAATATTACTTCCACTAAATCGCTCGTAACTCCCAAACGGATCGAGATACAAAAGTGGGTAAAAAAGCATTGGAAAGCGGAGATTCCGCGCTACGAGATGGATTGGATTCGAATGGAACTGGTCGGCGACCGGTTGCGTTTCGAGAAAAACCGAATTTCTCCGGTGTAATAATAATTAGAAGAGTGGCTCGATTCGGAGATCGGATGAAAGATTTCCGAGTTGGAGATCTGACGATGATGATGGGAAGCCGTTCTCTCGGGTCGCCCGAGGCCGTGGGTGTTTAGTCATCTCGGCGGACCATCATCATCATCATCATCAACATCAGTCGGATCGGGACGCCCAAGACGGTCTTTTCATCCGCTCTCGGATCGAGTCTCGCTCTCAGACGTTATTAGACGCAGTCAAACAAAACACCGACACACGTTTCCGTCCGCTCAGACTCGTGTTCTACACATTAGTACATTTCGTATGATATGAGCATAAAATACGCACACGCTCACGGACAGTCGGAGTGAGTGCAGGTGCAACAACTTCGAGTGCTCATTTGTGCCAGTTTCGTGATCCTCTTTCGATTTTCGTGACCCATATCCCCGTTTTTCGCCAAAACGTCCTCCACCTAAAGCGCTGTCTGTTTCGTGCTTAATTAGCGAACACGGTGAGATACCACCTGAAAAACGTCGATAATTATCATGGGTTAATTAGGGCGATCTTCGTTTTTAATCACTAGTTTTCCTCGATCGAAACGGTGTGTTTATTTATGGCTTATCGTATTATTATCCGAGTGATTTCTTGTAGATCCTCAAGATACTGGAATTTCGCCTATTATAGCCTGGTTTCCGGTACGCCTCTGTTCGCTATTGACAGGTTGTAACATTAATTAATCAATGGGATACCTACTACTGTACGATCAGTACAAAGTTGTTTAACCATCTGTTGCTGGTTCGTTAAGGACTTGCATCATAATAAATTATCGTTTTAGTTTTGAAAAATAAATAATTTTCCGATTCATTAATTTTTATGAATGACTACCGGGACTTATGTATACGAATATTCCTCAGTCGGAGTTCGGAGTGGAGCAATTTTCTCTAACGTCTCGAAAATACATAAATTAGTCTTCGGCCCAATTAAATTTTTTCTATCTCGTAATGGAAATTGTCTGCAGCGCCGGTGTCGTGCAGAAATGAGATTTTTTCTTTCCAATCGGCACGATATTGTAAATTTTTCAAGTTTCTCGACTAACTTTAACGCCGTATAAAAACTTAATTGACCAATTTTACGACGGGATAATAAGTAAATTACACACGACGACAATGAGACGGGTTTCACTTTCATTTAAGTACTTCATTTTAATGACCGTGTTTTATTTTGCATTATAGAAAAATGCAAATAAGCGCGTTTTCAAATGTCACAGTTGTTTCCATATTCACACATCCTGATAATTTTTCAATATTCTAAACCGACACTAGTACCAGTAATTGTAATTCACCGCACCAATCCATATCACTTTCATATTAAAATTTCCAAATTCACCCCAGTGTATAATTAATAGTCAATTATTCGAGTACACAGGGAAATTTAGATAAAAGGGGAGACATATACTTTATCCACCTATTATTATTTAATAATCAATTCGAAATAATCAACCCTTTGATCCCTTAGTGGAATTCAGTATTTAAATACCTACAAATATTAAATATAGAATTTCATTCCGATCCACTAGTGATTAGTTCTAAATACATCGACCAATAAATTTGTTGCCGGCAGGTCCAAGTGATTATTATGATTCTCCCAACTGAAGTTAACCACATTTCGCTTGCATTGAACAGTTGAAAGTGGGATCATCTTCAAAATGCCTGCAGGGGATTCAAAGACGTTTCCACTTGTGTGGGTAGTTTTCGTCGTCCTCTTTGTTACGTCGACAGCAAATGGAGTTTACAGGGGTGAGTACCTACCGTGTTTCAAATATTTAATGCTGGAAAGAGGGTGAATAATTATTATCAGGAGGACGAGGGGTGTACTTTTCGGAATGTGTATAGTGCGGAATGAAACGTAAAAAATTAGTACCCTGCCGAAAAATTGCGGAAGTTGAGATTTCGACCTCGTTAAAAACGAACGTAAAACTTTATTAGGCTAAGTAGCCAGTGCTCGTTATACAGAACGGGGAGCGTTCGGATAGTAAATTTCACTCAATTCACCCCCGTGGCAATTCATTTAGGTATCTGAAAACGCCGCCGAAGTCATTCCGACCAAATTGACTGAGGCGATAAATAATAATGAAGAAAAAAAAAGTTGATTGGGACGGTGGTGGAGAAATTCGTGCTTTTCCGAAACACCCGAAGGAAAAGTGCGAAAATAACAAGTTTATCGGTATTTCGTTTGATTCATTGGATTATTTTTAGTTGCACTTGGCCCGCGCAATGTTTCAAGTATACTTAAAACAAACAGTCGTGATCCCGATGGGGGCTGAATGTTTGGATTGCACCAATAAAAATGTAATTGGCTGAAATTAAAGTTTATGTATTTTTAAATGTTCGTAATGTCGAATTCTGGCTATTCCAGTGGGCATAATGATAATACGCACACGGATTATATTTAAAATCGGCGATAATAATAAAGAAGTGGCGCCCCGGCAATTGCGCTATTTTTAAAGATAAGTGTGCCAAATGAATTAAGTTTAAGGACGCGAATTTTTCAGTCATCCAAGGTTTTCGTTTTATTTCGCGATGTGTGCAAATAATAAATCGCGACAGGGTTATGACGGGAACCTATCATCTCTCCAGATTCGTGTAGAAAAAGACAATCAAAGAGAGCGGCACTTTTTACTCCTGAAAATTATGAAAGCATTTACGATATGCCAATTATTGCACATCTGCGGTGTTGAAAAACATCAAGAAATCGTTATTATAATCAGCGGCAGAGGAAATCAAAAGAGCGAGCTTTTTTAACCAACTCGAAAGGCCAATTATTCTCAATGAACCAAAATAAAGAATAATAATGGGATTATGTGGTTAGAAATTTGCGTGAGCGTAAAAAATGCGGCTCCGCTACTTAATCGCCTTATCTTATTTCAGTGTTATAAACTAAATTGTTAATAAAATTCTCTTCTAATTAGAACTTTTGTGTGTAGGTGTCGGGCTATCTATAGGCACTTAACCGGACATTTTCATGTGAGCAAGTTTATTTATAAATTTTTATTTAAATTAGGCACCGAACAGGATAGTAAATTAAATAATGTTGAAAGTGAAAAGATATGAAATTTCTTATATCGGTGATTTATGAGTTTCAGTGGAGTTTTCAATTTGAGGATCCTTCTATTTCTGCACATAATAATAATCCTGGCAATAATTCAGGATTTGTAGTGTTTTATGGAGCCGTCTCGCTATCGCTAATGAGAGGATCAAACTGAAAGAAATCGCCTCGCGTTGCAATTCCAGCGCCAAGTGCATCGCAATTTTGCAATTTTTTCCGATAATTGTGCAGTTGCTCGAAATATGCCGCATTCGATCAATTCCGGATAATTCCACGTATGCGATGGGCATCATGTGCAGTTATCGCCGGATTGCCCGGAATCGTAACCGTCGCATTTCATATTACTTACTCGATCGCAAGCTCGAATCGAGGATATCATTCCCGCATAAACGTGTGGGCCGGAATAATACAAGAGCGGATTCGATAAATAACGCAATTGCACGCAACCACTACTCGTATTTAAAAGAAGGTGAGGTATCGCAGGAAAATTGTTTTTAAATATTATGAATGTTGAGGGATATCGCGACTATGTTGCAATAATAATAGCGGAATAGCGGGCGCTTTATGGCGCGATAAATTATCACTGCACTAAGGTAGGTATACAGGATGTCCCTCTCCAATTCCAACATACAGGGAGATTAGCTTTGTAATGAGTAACTAACTCGAAATTTAGAGTTGTTAGGTTTTGTGGTTTTGTAACTAAATAAATCTAAATAAAATGAATAGTTGGCTGTTGGCAAAAATATAAAACTTCAGAAAATATCAGATTTTGACATGGATTGTCATTTAAATCCTAGTCAAAACGAACTAATTTCTAATAATTTTCAAATATCCCCAATAAAACAAGGTGGAACAACACCACGAAAGAAAAGGCACATCACTGCATTACAGGGAAGTAGAAAATAATGAAAAAATTAGATTACACTGATTACAGGCACTTGTGGCATAGTTTTTCCCTCGATTTTTCCGGATAATCTTGAGAAACAGTTTAGGAGAAATGTTTAAACGGAATTTGAACTTGAAGCAAACAGAAAAATATAGAGATGAAGTTATTTCATTGAACAGAGGACTGAATACGTTCAAATAGGTGAAAATTCAAAGTTATTCAAAAATGACAGAAAAAATAGCTAACCCAACTTTTAAAAGCCCAACTCACAGCAAACTTCAGGGTAAAAAGTCAGTGTTACAGAGTAAAAGTTACTAAAACTTCAAAATCTAGTTACTCACTACAAAGTTACGACTAGTAGGTATAGTATAGAAATTAGATTTTCTCAACCAAACCAATAGGACACTCTGTATACTAAAGTACTAGACTTATTATCATCATCGCGATATCTTTTATGTGCGTTACCGCCGCTAAACTAATAATCCATTACAGTTCGTTAAGGACGCGGAACTTGACCACAATAATGTGGACAAACCCTAGACTCGCTCTCTTGTGTCGGCAAGTATTCATGTGTACTTTCAAGTCGGACCTTTACGCAAATCTAATGTGACGTGCGAGAATTCCAAGACGAAGAAATTTATGTACGCAAAGTAATTGCGAGGAATTTGAGATTTTTCTTTCGAAAACTGGAATATATTTTATTGTCGTTTCGATTCGGGTCGCAATTTAATATGCCTGGACCCTGCCTGGCGGCCAGGACCGACCTTGTCCAGTTTTCCGAGTGTTATGTGTACGTACGATTTCCCGCAGGACCGTACCCACCCCTGGTTCCTGCGATTCGCCCACAGACAAATGGCGTACACGGACGTAAATCACGGTGGAGACAAAATTCGCCGATTAATTAACTTTAAAGCGCGCCGACTAATAATAGAGAGAACAATGTGGAACAAATCGCAGAGGAAAATCATCCGTCTCGATCGTGAATAAATAAATCGAAGCGCCGCGAAAGACGTTTCTCGTTTTGATGAATGAATAAAGGATTCGACAGCAACCTGCTGTCTCTTGTGGTGGGTGGGTGTTTCGGGAAGCGTAAAGAACACACGACCGAAAACGTGGGCCGACGCATAGTAAAAGTAATTATTCACCTTTGTGGCGGTTGTGTCGCCGTAAAAAAGTGTTATAAGCCTTCCAAGTGCGCTTTTATGAGGTGCACGCCCACCGGCATTCATAAGTAAACACCGAACGTTGATTTTTAGTCGATCTTCTACTTATTTAGGACTCCCTGTACGTTATTTATAGTACACCCACCTCTGTTCTCTCTAATATGAGATTTTTGCCAATAACAATATCGCGAGCCAATATTTACCGAAAAAATGGAATTTTCTTCGGGGATTTTAGCGGGCCATCGGTCGAGCCAAAGTAGGAAGAGCCGGGTTTTCAACAGGTGTGGTACCTACGCTAATCGTGGGCGCAATTGATCGTTTCGACAAGCGTTTAAATCTCCGGAACAATTAAGGACGTTATTCTAGAAACTTGCACGTTCTGACCCACCTACTACCAGAATCTCGCCGCTCCAAGAGTTCAATTTTACAGTTTATGGGTCGATACAGTGTCGAGGCGCCGTAAACGTTATCATCAGTCATATCAGCGCGTGCAGAGTTGAATTTTATCGGGCGATAAATTAGGCGTAATTCCTGAAAACGAGCAATTTCCTCCCGTGAGAGTATCTCTCGAAGCATTCAAATAATTTACGGGCGGCTGCAGACAATAGCGGCGCTCTGCAAAGGTGCACGGGGAATTCTCGGACTCGGCGCCATCTTATTACACGTTTTAAAATATCCGGTCGACGGTTTTTTGCCTCGTCTCGTCTCGCAACGTGATGCAGCATCGGAATCTCTCGACACCGTGGACCGGGGCCGGGAGCGCCTCTTTAACTGCATCCATACGTGTCTCAAATGAAAAGTCCGCTTTATAATATCCGGCCGAATTACGAAATCGTCACTTTTGGTTTGTGGGATTCGACTTTCCAACAACTTTGCTCGTTTTCCAGCCAGACTGATGCGCCACAGGAATTTCAAACTGATATTAAATACCTTCGACCTTTTATCAACGACCAATGAGACCTGCACCGGGTTATAATATAATAATCACCCAAGTACCTACCTGAGTTTAAAGGAGGTTCGTAATTACCATTTATTACTACCTATGTAAAACTGTTTGATGTTATCTACTATAATAATAATATAAAGCTCGCGGAGGGATTTAATTTCCTGGTTTCTTTACCACGCAATTACATTTCGAACATTAATAACTCGTCCTAAAACCCACCGAAAAATACTCGTATAAGAAGCTCGATATAACGATTTTAATTAGTTGCCACCCTGAAGCGATATAATCACCATCAACCAACATGCAGGCTGCATTCATTAAATCGCCTTTTTCCGCCATTCGTTATAATGATGATGACGGTGGTCGATTTTTACGAATCTCGTTATAATTTCAGGCCGCTCTGTATGCATCATGATCGTCTCTCGGTGCATATTTTTCGTTTGATCGTGTGGGCCGTCGAGTTAAGTTGAGTTAATTGTGTTAATGTTTTTAATGGCAGACCGGGGACGGGATTTATAAACGGTAATGACAACGTGTCTCGAAAGGAAACACCCATTCTCCGCCATTATTCATCCGGTGGCCGTAATTAAATGCAGGACAGACCGATCAATTTTAATTAAATAACTTATACCTACAACATCGATGCCATTTTAATAATTTGACGGCTCAACTGCACCTGGATTTGTTATTAAGACGAGGATGATGAGCCTGGTATCGTGTGTTTATTATTCAAATATTGGAATTGTGTGTATTATGTTTAGAGAAGCGAAAACAACATATAAAAGATGTTGAATTAAATCGGGACGACTATTTGCGCAGCTCTCTGATGCTTTATGGAGCCTGCGTCACCCGGAAAAAGTACGTATTACCTCTGCGTTGAAATTAATTCGCGTAACCGCTGTTAACATTTTCAATTACCATAATTACTGGAAAAGACCCACCCTTTGACGGGTTTTAGAGGATTTTAGAGCATTCACACACTCCCTGTCGAGGAATTTTCATTCATAAAAACGTCGAATTTTTTCATCATCCTTGATTTGATTATAGTTCAAGCTAAACTGGACTCGGCCCATTAATTAGATTACGATCTCTATATCTGAGTCTGTCAAATCAATACGATAATTAGCATACAGTCTTTCGGCTTGCATTATCCAGTTGCCATGTATTTCGGGATTATCTGATCGGATTAGGCATGTACGATTCCGCAAAATCATAAATTATTACATTTTTCGACTCGTCCATATTTGAATTTTAAATCATGTGATGGACCTCGACGTCAGTGTTGAAAATCAGGAAGTGTAACATACGAAGGCGTGTCTAAAATACGACGGCACCTTAACGAAAATGGAAAGCAATTAGAAACAGGACTGTTATTTATTTATTTGAGATAAATCTACATAAAATGTGGTGCAGCATCAACCCAACAACGGTCCTGACCTGACTTAAGACTTAAGCCATCACAGAGATATACATAAATGTATATGGCGTGACTAAAACTCGGAGTATGTTAATGCGTTTCTGGTCATAAAACCGTCATATCTTCGCCTAAGTGATGATAACGAGATGAGGATTCAATTTAATCCTTTTAGCTTTATTAGAGAGCGCCCGGCTGAATTTCAAGAATTCCCCATCATCATCGGCAGATAAATTAACGAAAAGTGGACCCGTGGAATAAATTGCGATCGGATTAGTGCGAGAGGACCACCGGAAATTCGGTTTCGACTAAAAGGGTAGATGCGCCGATACCGAAAATTCCGCCAGATTTCGTTCGGATTTCGTTATTCAAAGAGGGCGAGCGACGACTCGTATGATTATAACTGTGCCGATTTTAATGGAATAAATAATGCGAGTTTGTCGTAATTCGCATACGAAACCCGGTGGCGATAAGGCTCTTCCAGAGGTAGGCGTATTACGCACAGGACCGTAGGCGAGACATCAATACGGATTATTAATTTAAATATTTGCATGATATTCAAATGGGAACCCATCTCGTAAACATGCTTTAATCGAGAATGTCTCCATTATGAAGCTGCATGAAATAACGCGAGCTTTCCTTCACAACCCCTGGAAAAAGTACATTCCGATAATGGGTAATTTGTTGAATAAATGGTAATTAATGATTCGCACTGCTACTATACAGGGTGTTGTTACGATTTGCAGTATACTTTATTTTCCCATTGGTTTATCTTGGGGGACACTCTGTATGAGCATCAAATGAATGATTTTCGGAATGATCGCGGTAATGGGCACTAAATCCACCATGGAATCGGTTCGCGTTATGTTTACGGGGCCCGGAAATTTGAGTTTTCGGTTATTTTCCAGGGCTGTACTCCGGGCAATTGGCGGAGGCCCACCGGACGATTCCGCGTAAAGTGTCAGCCTCGGGCGAGCTCCTCTCGCACGATTTAACGAGCTCCCGAGCGGATGCAGCCGGTCAGGTGCACTTCAACATATCCATAAGCGATAAAGACCACCAATTGGTCGTGCGGCCGTTTTCCGATTTCGTGGCCCCCGGATTCGTGGTCGAGCGCAGACGAAGAGACGTCCACACCAGGACCGGACCCAGTGCCAAATCGGTCGATTGCCATTTTCGGGGCGCCGTTCACGGCCAGCCGAATTCCAGGGTGGCGATTTCCACCTGCAACGGATTGGTGAGTTTGAAGCGATCTGTGCTGAATCGTGAGTAATTTCGGTGTATTTGTTAGACCGGAATGGTGCATACGGAATTTGGGAGATATTATATCGAACCTGAGCACCACCCTAATAAAGAAATCTCCCCAGGCCATCCGCATTTAGTTTATAAAAGATCCGCGATTTCGAACGGTCCGTCCAAGAAGAAGAAGAAGCGAAGAAAGCGCAAACATGCCCGAGATTGCGGTACCAGAGATCCCAAGAAAATGACAGAGTAAGCCATTTCAAAATCCTTGAATTTTCGTAAATCTTGAATATTCTGTAGATTAGAATGGCACCAGCGGCAATTAGGCAAGGTGAAAGTGCAGGAGAAAAAGCACAAATCCAAGAACCAAAACAAGATCGATATCCCCGGCATTCAAGTGTCGCAATTGAAAAAGCACAAGTATAAAAAAGTCGAAAACTCTCCTAAAATTAGGCGAAGACGATCGATAAGTAAGCCTCAATATGTGGAAACTCTTCTGGTGGCCGATTCGACAATGGTCGATTTTCACGAGGATGGCGATATCGAGACGTATCTTCTAACTCTAATGAATATGGTGAGCATTAGGATGATAATTATAAGCATGATCTAATTTATGGTTAACTTTGCGATTTTTCTTCACATTAATTAATCTTTTTAATTGCTCTAACCTTGGCAGTTACGAAATCGATAATATCGGATTAATTGTTACGAATTATTTTACACCTTTGACGCGACAAAATAAAATATTCGGTGATCTCATTACCAAACCGTGTAAAAATAGAGAAATAAACTTGGAATCGGAATGCTGCACGCTTATTATTGTAGTGATAAAAAGTCACGTTTTGTTACCTTTACCAATGAAATGCCTAATTAACACGACCGTAAAATCAAGCTCTGGGAAACTGTCGATTTATCACCCAGATAAGTTCAGCTTCGAAAAGTGACCGGTCCGGTTACCTTTCCTAAAAGTCGGCTTTTTTTTAGTAAAAAGCTCGTTTTCTGACTAGTACCGGATCTTAATTTTTTTCTCCAAATGAATGATAATAATATAAATCGATTGGATACGACGATAACGTTTTAGATTCCATAAATCACAGTTTGTGCTTTTAATAGTCACGCGTGGACATTTATAAAACATGAAATGTTTTAAAATAATACAACTCGGGTTTCAGAGCCACATTCGAAAAACTAATTTGCATGTGTTGAAAAAAAACTTTATTCGGTTGAAATTTGTTTTGAAATAAAAGCTAAACAAAACATTATTCGCAGCGGATTTATTAAAATTCACGGTGCGCTTATTATAAACAATCAAATTAACATTGATAATCCCCGGAATAATTTTAATCGAGTTTCAACAAAAAAGGTATCGTCTTTATACATGGATCCGAGCATCGGCAATTTGATAAACGTGGTGGTGGTGAAGATAATCCTGCTGGACGGAATGGAACCGGAACTGAACGTTACGGTGAACGCGGACCAAACTTTGAGGAGCTTTTGCGTCTGGCAGAAAAACCTGCGAACCATCATAACGAACGACGATAACGATAATTCGAATCGCCGCAATCACCACGACGTGGCCATTCTCATCACGAAAATAGACATCTGCGCCAGACATAACGCCCCCTGCAACACTTTGGGGGTGGCACACGTGGCCGGAATGTGCAGGGCCGGCAGGAGCTGCAGCGTCAACGAGGACAACGGCATCACTTCGGCCCACACGATCGCGCACGAAATGGGGCACAAGTGAGACACCATATTAGCCGGTAAAGTAGGAAACTCGATTTGCGTTTTGCAGTTTCGGGATGAACCACGACACGGAAAAAATCGGCTGCAAGGGCCGACAGGGCAACACTTCTCACGTCATGACGCCGAGCTTTGAGGCGGACACGGTGGGGGTCAGCTGGTCCCGTTGCAGTCGCCGCGACATTACCAACTTCCTCGAGTGAGTACCTCATTACAAGCCTCATAAATTTTACGGCACTCCTAATTAACCGACATTATGCGCCGGCCTTCTTTGCGGCTCCGTCATACATTACGGGGCGCCAATTTATCGCACGCCTCTCCTTCTTTTAAGTACGATATGTGCAATATGTGGAATGCGGTATTGTCTGTTCCAGCAAGGGATTGGGGACTTGTCTGCAGAACGAGCCGAAGGGAGTCGGGATTTATAAATATCCGGAACTACCCCCCGGTGCCATGTACAACGCCGACTATCAGTGCCGGTTCCAGTTCGGGGGAGACGCCACCGTGTGCTCCCCTTTGGACGAGATATGCTCGCGCCTCTGGTGCATGGTGAACGACACTTGCACGACCCAATTGAAGCCGGCGGCATCCGGGACCTACTGCGGGAAGCACAAGGTGAGCAAATGAGGTGTTTTCTCGAGGAATAAAATTTAAATTTTGTGAATGATACATATTCGCATAATGACTTCTGAGCAAGAGTTTTGATGGGAAAATGGTTTTCAATTAGTTATTGCAATCACAAAGAAATTTTCGTCAAGTCATCTGCAATCACAAATCGTGGATACAGCTCGCCTGCAGATGGCGCTCATGAAAATTTAAGAATAGTCGCTGTACTACCGATTACCGAGGTTATGAAGTATGTGCTGTCATCCGTGTCGGTAAAGTTTTCATGTTCTGTACATGTTCTCAATAAATTTATGCGATTATGCCTTCAAAAATGAGGGAAAACCCGCTGATCACATAGCACGGATCATCACCGTAACTGTAACTATGAGTGGCGCCATCTACTGGATCATCAAAAACTCGTAGTATTTAGCTGACGTCATCAGAACGAAATTAAAAAATAATTTCAGCCCTTTAAACTTTACTAAACATTTAAATTGAAAAATACCTTTTTACTTATTGAATACCATAGCACAGATCTAGTATCAGATTAGCTATTTGGAAAAATACATGAAAATTCCTCATTCCCCAAGTTTCAAAAGCATAATATGCATACCTATCCCGATTTTGAAGGATCCTGTTGCATTTTCGAAAGGAAAGGGCTCTTTCACCTAAGTCGCATGCGAGATCGGTTCTTATATACGGGCTAACGTTTCCCACTTTCACACGTCCCTAAACTTTAAACTTTGCAATTTCGCACTCCACCTGAAAACGTGAGGAGCGCCACGATCGAGACAATCATACAGCCAAGGGGAGACGTGTGATGCACGACGAGCATCAACCCCTTCTACTCGAATTTTATCAGACGCTAGCGCCCGGAATTTAATATCGCCTCCACGTATCCACCTCGAGCGATAATTGCCTCTAATTATCCTACACAAAGAGCGATAGGGCACAATTAAAACGTGTACGAACCTGATCAAATCGTATAGGTATCTCGGGTGCTCCTGTAAGAACTAATAGCGGATTTGTCGGTTCGGTCCTCAGTGGTGTCAGGATCAGCGATGCGTGCCGATAATGGAGCCCCCCGTCGCGATTGACGGGGGCTGGGGCGAGTGGAGCCCCTGGAGCGAGTGTTCACGCACCTGCGGCGCCGGAGTGTCGGTCGTACTGCGAGAGTGTGACCACCCGACGCCCACGGCGGGGGGCCGTTTTTGCATCGGCGAAAGACGACGATATCGCATCTGCAACACCGACCCCTGCCCCCCGAACAGCCCCACTTTCCGAGCCACCCAATGTTCCGCCTTTGACGACCAGAAGCACGAAGGAAAAAAGTACGAGTGGCTGCCCTACTTCAACCAAGGTACTACTTCATCGATTCTAATCCTCGATCCAGAGAAATAAGTCGAAATTTTTGGTTGATTGCAGATGAGCCTTGCCAACTTTCGTGCAGTGACGCCAACGAGACGGTGATAGTCCCTTGGGGCGAGTACGCAGCAGACGGTACCCCTTGCAATGTCGGCTCGAGAGACGTCTGCATTTCGGGAATTTGCAGGGTAATCACGTTTTCCCCCAAGAAAACCGCAACACCAAAGAGATTTTTCTCCTGAAATTACGAGTAAATTCACTAGTCACGATGAGGGATCTCTCTGGTTTCGTGGTCGACATAGTTCGCTCGTATTCTAATACGGTGTTAGTTGGCAATTTCCGCGCGAGTCGCAATCTCCACGGTAAATATTTGATATGTTTTCCCGTTGTGTGCAGAAGGTGGGATGCGACTGGGTGGTGGACTCGAGGGCTCACGAAGATGATTGCGGCATCTGTCAGGGTGACGGTACGAAATGCGACAAAATAGAAGGAGTTTACGGCAAACAAAGTTTCGCCCCCGGGTACAGGGAGGTGGTGGTCGTGCCCCCGGGGGCGCGCAATATCCGAATCGAGGAAAAGGATCACACCCCAAACTACATCAGCATCGGCAGCGCCATGTCCAGGAAGTTTTACCTCAACGGAAAGCGGTACGAATTTTACTCTCGTTCCTGTTTCGCTTTTCGAACCGTCATCTCTTTATCGGCAGGCACATCACGTTGCCGGGGGAGTACACCGTGGCGGGGGCCCAGGCCCTTTACGAAAGGGACGGCCAGCTGGAGAAAATCCGGATTCCGGGACCCATCCAGGAGGCCATAGTCGTTTACGTAAGTCACACACCCTGTATACGTTAATTAAATGAGGGATGAGTCGTGTATGGTTCTGAAATCACGTCCTCTTTACGTCTCTTTCCGCCCCCGCGATTTAAAGGCAAAAACTCAACCCTACGTAAATTTTCCTTACCGTTTTTTTCTTTATACGAACCGGTACTAATGATACCCATACTCGACCCGACCCTGGTTTTGCCCGTATTAAATATTCCGGCCGAGTCGTCGAATTTATCCGTGCCTGGCTAAAAATAAACAGACTCTATCGTTTGGGAAAATAGTGTGTACGACTGAAAAAAAACTCGAATTTATTGAATTTGGAGTAATAATTCCTCTTGGCGTTGGCACTATCGCTTTGAGTATTTTAGTAATAAGGGGGCGTCTTTTTGTCGCCCCCGGAGGCGCAATCTAAAGGGAAACGTCTCTCGCTTATCCCATGATTGATTCACCATGGGGTGTGTTTGGTGCACATTCCTGATAATAATAGTCCGATTTCCATTATGATGCAGCGCCTAATATCATTTATCAAACGGTCTGGAATGGTTAATCATTTCTTGCCACACGGCACCGGGAATATACACTCACTCGGTGCGATGCATCATTTGAACGGATCGTCAGATTCGAGCAGACTGCATCTCGCGGTAAAAAATCCACTCTCGCCTCAGTTTTATCGTCTCGGGAGAAAAACGTACCCGTTAAATGATTAATATGCGCGCATAAACTATGGCAGGTGTCGAGGAACCGTCCTTTTTGCGCCCGCCGATCATTAACCGGGGATTTGCGAGGGTTGATTCCGTAATAATCTACGCAATTTATCGGCATATCCGGGAGGTTTTTTTTGTACGTGCGAAATTGCGTCATTGCGAAATCGGGGGTGTCACCGCCATTCCACCACCCCCGGTTCGCTGTTATTTTTAACAATTGAGTTATCATCGATTCGGGCGAACAAATATTTATTTTTGTGTTTGCACCGAAAGGCTCCCGGATTAATTCGATATAACGGAGATAATGGTGGCATTTTTGCGGATATCCCGGGCAATAACAATGATCGGGCGATCGATGATTGGAAATTTAATTCCAGATAATCTTCACGGGTAAAGTTCGAAATCCGGGGGTGGAGTACAAGTATTCGATTTGGAAAAAGGAGGCGCCGCCGGAACTGAAATTCAGCTGGGTCATGGGTTACTGGTCGCAATGTTCGGCCACTTGCGGCGGGGGCACCCAGGAGAGGTTGCCCCTTTGCCAGGAGAGCACCGTGGGCGCCGACCATTCCACCATGGACGGCACTCCGACCTTCGTGGACGAATTAATGTGCGACTCGTCCGAAATGCCCGACAAATTAGTGAGAAGCTGCAACGACGATCCGTGTCCGACCCATTGGTGGGTCGGGCCGTGGCAGTCCTGTCCTGTGACCTGCTCGAACGAGGTAAAACCCGCATTTTGTTTAATTTCCCTAAATTATGGGCTCATTTGCATGTGCACCCCTCGCCGAAAATCCCCTCACGAATTATTTATAAGGTTTTCGCAAAGTTTCGGGGGTGAAATCGTGGAATAAGTCGACTCTGTTCAAATAACAGAACGTTTTGATTAACAAATTCGTAAAGTTTCAAGCGGTGAGAAACTCTGAAATCATCCACTAGTCCTTCAAAGATGTTATGCAAAGTTTGCAGTAGTTTCACTTCGAAATTTTCACCCACTCTTATCGTGAACCCTGAATACTATTATTAGTAAGTTCAGTAAGAAGAGTAAACGTGGCGCCCTCTAATGGCAAAGCTTGAAAGTCGGTTTCAGCAGGAATTGGGATTTTCATCGTTCCTGCTTTATGTTGCAGAACTCGGTGTCGCAGAAACGCAGGAGTGTTATGTGCGTCGATGGGCACGAGATGGCGCTTCCGGATCGATTCTGCGACAAAAGGGCCAAACCAATCGAGTACACCCCCTGCAGGAACTTACCAATTTGTGTCGAAGACCGATAGAAATAAATCCCCCGACACCCCATCCAAAAACTAACCCTTCATCCTCTATATGTTAGTATATTACTGTTAGTATAAAAGAAAAGATCTGTATTTGTATAGATACTATTAACGTACTTACCTCTCGTATTTATCGCAAATTATAATACTCATATTGATTATTGTTTTTGTCTTTGTAACAAAAATTAATTCTTTTATGACGGATAAGACTGATTTTGTATTAAATTATATAAGTGCTAGTGAAGGAGTATATTGTACACTAACTTTCTAATAATAAAGTTTGAGGGCCGTCGGTGAATCGCCGACGGGCCTTTTTGTATAACGATTACTAGTAGTGGCAGCCGCAGAGTTTTGTAGAGAAGTTTTGGTCGATTATACTAAAAACCACTCTCAACTACCCCACATTACAGTTGGTATCCTTCAAGCCTTCCTGTCATCACTGCGTTCATTTATGAGTTCAAAGAGAAACTTTGCGGTCTCGGCCTGTGTTGTGCATACGTATTATAAGCGCCCTAATGCAGGTCAAATTCGCCTCGAAATTTCGCATAATTATTCATCGTTTAATGTTGTTTTAATCCTGTCGAATTTCACGTGAACGGTATAACACGATCCCGCTACTGATTTATGTACATGCATTAAGAGATTTCGTTCATCCTGACGAATAGTAAGGAAATACGCTGGCGAGTATGTGGCTCAGGAACGAAACGGCGCATCCGGAGAACACGCTCGTTTTGCACGGATCTCGATAGATTTCGTCGCTTGATGATACGTCCTCTTCTAACGTCCTGGAAATTCAGAAATTGCTCCTTAAATCACTTCTATCGGGTTATTATCGTCTAGTGCTTACGCGAATATGACGGATAACAGGTCCTTCACTAAGGATTTACCTTCCGTATCGATATACCGGCGGGTCTCGCAAATCATCCGCTTCAAACAGGCGGTTCCGTTCAAGCCGCTCCTGCAAAATTCAAATTATCGGAAATTTCGAACCGAAAGCAAAAAGAATAAAATCCGCCCCCAGTATTTTAATTTATTTAAGGGTCGAAATGCATTCACCTGGTTAAAGCTTCCGCGATTTCCCGGTGCACTTGTCTTTTCTGTATGTGGTGATTTCGACGGTGTTTTTTGAATAATCGAGTATCGCTAGGAAGGGCAAAGGGCACGTCACACTCACCCAGCGCGATAAATCCTCGTGGTTGCGCCATCATGAAGGGTTTCGTAAAGGATAACGTGATCTGAAATTTCATCAAAAACTGTTACTAATTGGAGATTTTTTATAACAGTTGGAATTAATTATGATATAAAGTTCCGAGTGTATGACGTTGTAAACGCTTGGAAATGCCTCGTCACGGTCTTGGGTCTTGTAGGGGATGAATTTGCATGCCGCATTCGAGGGTTACCGCCTCGAGTCCTTGTGCTCCTGATAGCCGTCTGAATATTTCAACCCCCAAAACAGCTTTAAAATTTAAAATACGCGTGCCTCGAGTGGTAGGGGGTGTGGCAGCTATAGGTCTCATTATATCTGCCACCCCGAAATCGGCACAGTCGCGTCTCGATACAAAACTACAGGGAAAGTTTGGCGATACGATCATTTCCTTTACTCACCACAAAGTTGCTATTCATAGGGAAACTTAGATAGCGCTTTCTTCTAGGCAACAACACATTTCGACGATCCACTTCGGTAACTCGGGCCGATTGCACGGCGAGAAGCGGCAAAGACAGGCAGAGGATGAATTTCACGAGCAACATTATCGCCGCTGAAGTAATTTTTCTGGAAAATAACGCCATGTCATTATCGGGAAACAGTTATTCCCTTGAATATTGACTGAAGCTGCGTGCCGCTCTCGAGCGTTTAGCTAGTGGATGCTAAGTGCTGAAACAATGAAGCGATCGAACGCCTGTTTACGAAGAGTGATGTCAAATTAAATAATCACCTGGTGCTAATGATGATGATGATGATGCGGAGGAGACTTCCGTTATGCTTTTTTTCGCCCTGTGCTCTTTTATTTCGAATAATTATCTCGAATTGATTGGCGCTCTCTGTGTTTACGATATAATTTGCCCGGCGCATTCGCCATTTTTCCACGCGGTTCCATTGATTCACCCTATTTACATAAATAGGAAATGCAAACAGTATTCATTACTGATGTAGGTACACTTTATTGAATAATTAATACTCGATTGATACGTTGAAATTGTAGCATTACCGTCCATGGAGACTGTTTATTCAGTGTATTTTTAGATATCGCGGGTTTCAATGGATAATTTATTCCACTTGAATTTTCATTATTCGTTTGAAAACTCCCACTTTCGGCCGCACTACCTAATTCACTATTATTATTATTATGCAAATTTGAGTCGATTTTCGCGAACAAAACGCCAAATTGGTTCGGCCGGGTAAAAAAGCGCGCATTCGTTCCACACGATTCGGCTCTTTATCGTCGAGTCCCTTTATTTTGGACATTCGCTTTTAGCCCTGCGATAAACACGAGAAATAATATCAATAAAGAAGAAAATAACTTGGACTTTCCAAATCGAGTCGGGTCTAGCGGTTTTTTTCGGGGTCTCTCTCGAACGAGATTTTATCCGGGAACGCGTTTCGGATGCAAATGTCGTAAATAAATTGTCGATAATATTTGCTCAGTCGCGAGACTGGAGGCCTCTCCCATAATTAGATGATGTAGATTTTCCGGAATGAAGGCGAATTTCCGTGTATATCCGGGGCCGAGATGGAAATCAACATCGATTTTCGTTTTGAATTTTTATACAGGGAGGAGAGTTCATGTATCATCGTAAATCCATCAACATCACACTTTTTTTGTATCATACATGGAGTGATTTTGTCGCCGTGAACTTTATACCACACTTTTTCCTCGACCCTGATGATGGGATCAGACTGAAAATTCGAGTGGAGCCGAAGAATCCCAACTTTCTGTTTATCAAGATCTCCCAAGTTTCCCATAATACACACAGTAACTTTGAAGAGGACCAGCCAATCGATCGTTCTCGAAATAATTATAATATGTAGACAGTTTTGGGTCTTTTTAGTCATGACAGATGAATTGTTTATGATCGTAATTTTCGCTTTCAGTGTTAACAGATTGGTTAAATGTCTTTACCGCTACCGGTGCTTGCTTGCGGTTCACCGAACCGGCGAGTTTTATTTAAATTACGGTACAACCGAGACGTGCCATCAATTATTGCCGATGCTTCGTTCTTCCCGGCAGAAATTCGGGATAATGCCGGCAATATCCCGTGACGTATACGAAACAGTCTACGTCGTAACGTTGTGTTTACTGCTATTATGTATCCTAACGGTCGCCTGGAACGATACCGAACCTCAGCACAAACACCGGATGAAAAGAAAAGTCGTCTTCAGTAAAAGCAGCAAATTTTTCGTAAGTGCCCTCTAATATCTTTATACTACAACATGCACGAATCGATTCCTCTGATAGATCAGATTCAATGGGAAGGACAACGTGATAAATTACACCGATATCTTCGCGCACGGATGGAGTTTCAGGATTAATTACGACCTACCGGACACCGTACCGAAAAGGAGGCGGTTTTTCAAAAGAGACGTTCATTTAGACTTTCAGGAAATCCAGGATTTGTACGTTTCGCTCCCGGATTGTGAATCACAATTTAATCGATCAATCCGCTTTTCAGACCCGGAGGACACATGCTCTCTTGTGTCTTCAAATATTTGTGCCAATCATTCGATTTCGACGCATTTTCGCAACATTGCGGCATCTTCTGCGGCATAGCGGGCATCATAGCGAAGTGAGGATAAAGTGCGCAAATGAAATTCCCGACTGAAATTTTCATTGCAGATCTAGTGGATACGAAGCAGATTTCTTTAGATCTGTACAGGCGAAATGCCAAGAGGAGGAGGGCTTTCTCGTTCATTGCCCATACATTTTTAAAGACGAATACGTCTCGAGTTTCGGGTGAATTATTGTAAATGATTCAATTTGAAATGAAATAAAAGTCGTTACCGCGGGGATGAAATATTTATTATCCCGCTAGAGCAAATTGTGGCAATTTCGCAACGCGAATCTCGGCCCGATTACGCCATGAACTATGTACGAAAGGTGCTCGAGTGCATTCCGATGTTCACACCGAACCCCTTCCATGCGATAATCCCTTTTCGAACACCGTTCGCTATCAAGCCATCCAGTTACCGACGAAATACTCTTGAATACGTAATTAGCACGGAGCCGTTAACTGAAACATTGACGGAGTATTTATCATATCATCGTGAAATGATGAAGACGCGGGTTAGCGAACCCGTTCAGACGGAATCTCGTTACAGTCGTTATAACCCATCATCCTTAGTCTCACATGAAAGAAAAACAATTTCGGACGCAGCGTGTGGCGCTAAAATGACGAAAATTACCTTTTATATTTACCTCACGGCTGCGATGATTAATGTGAACGGGAAACTGTTGGATACGAGCCACGAAATTTTATCCAGACAGAGGCGGTTTCTCGTCTGGAAGGAGGGCATCAACTGGGTTCAGGTAAAAATCGACCATCACAAAACCGGATCCTATTATAACTGGCAATAAGAGGAAAAAATCAGATGATTGCAGGAATCGGATTGCCGATAGAATTGCGAGATCAAGCCATTACCGTGGGCACTGTGGTTAAAGCTTACTACATTTTACCCAACAATAGCACCCAGTACACCCAACCGTCCATAGATTATGCCCGGAAGAAAAGGTCGGCGACCAGATGGACCGTCTATAAACTAATCGAGAATATTTTCCAAAGGTTTCAGCCAGAATTTGAAATTATTTCGTAATACTTGTACGATTTTCAGTTATGGTTACGGAGATGGGAAAGCATGTCTTTTGAGAAGTATCTGTGAGGTTTCTTCTAAGCCTTTCGATAGGAAAACTGGTGTCTTGGCCGAAATAGTCCACGCAGTTTTGACGTAATTAGCTGAAGTGTAAGTCCGGAGATATTTTATAAAATCGTTGCTTTTTTAAGGCCATCCACGACTAGTGAAATTCTGAATAACCATTTAAATTCGGACTATCATTCGGCAGAACGGTTAGGAAAAACCAGGGAGAATTGTTCGCTACTTTACCCCGAATGTTCTACAGATTGGCTTCGCCAATTCACGAGGTTCCTATCCTGGTAAAATGGATATGTATGAGTCAAAATAAATAAAAGTCCTTTGTGAAACTGCGCTTTTTATAACTTCCTGCACACATTAGCCGTGTTTTTGTCATTTTAATGGAGTAAGAGCGCGTAAAAAGGCGCAGTCACCGGACGAGGACCATGTTTGATTTAGCCCCGGAATTTCGCCCCTTTACGAGCCATAAAGCTCGATCTCTGCCACCTTATTCTCCAGTAAATAAGCAAAATCGATACGCTGGGACATCTCAAAAGCATTGAAATTTCCACCGGTATTGTTATTAATAATCGAACCGAATCTTTTCATAAATGAAACGAAACGAGCGCTTTTCATTATTTTTATTGGTTTTCGACCGGCACGCTCTTTACTTTCGCGTCAAAATCAGTCAACATCAGTCTTAAAATCCAATTTCGGACCCGTATACGCCGTAAACATATCCATCAAACTGGTCGTGCACTCCTGGAAACGAGAGTCGCATTTTCCTCCCCGTTTCCCGAAAGCCTGAGCCGAGTGATATTCGGAATCGGTGTAATGGCCCAGCTCCTCATAGGTACTCGAAGGGCTAATCAATTTTAATTAATTAGTTTTTTTTTGTGTAGTTGATGATGGTGAAAACTCACGTGAATATCAGATGCGTCAGTTCGGCGAAAAGGTCTGAACTCTTATCTGATAACGGTTCACGGGCTAATTCGCATATCGCTTTGAGTATGCAGGATTTACCATCGCCCACGCCTCGCCTGGAAATAATTTCGTACTTTAGTTGGCTCCGGAATTCCCGGGAATACCTCTCGCTACATTTCCAGGGCATTTTCGAGCAGTTTGTAAACGCTCCACCTCGAAGCGGACCTCTTCTTCCTCCTCTCGTAAATAATGTCGGGTCTCAGTTGCGACACGTTGGTGGGCAGAAAGTAATTCGCCTTCATTACCGAACCTATGATAACGGTCTCTCGCTGCAAATCCACCGGGATACCGAAACCGGCGATCGCCTGAAATTAACCGGATCGTTATGAAATCGGACGCGTTCTAGCGCGAATTTACTTGGATTTTGCTGGTTCCTTTGGGCCAAATCAGGAATCGTTTTTGTCTGGAATGTGTATTCACTCGGTCGCACGACACATTATGAAGCGCAAAGAAGATCAATGCCAATCTCCACATTTCAGAATAACAGGTAAACGCTGACTAGACTGGATTCGGGGATCTTTGTAAAGAGGCACTTCCATTTTGATACTAATGGAACTTACTGTACAATTTAATTGAATCACTCAAGGTGGAACTTTACCTGAATTGGACTATAATGGGAAGGCAAGTTAGAATAACGTTGTTAAATTTCCTTGATTAGCAAGACAAACATAGTTTTATACTCGGTGCATTTTACTCTGTTTGATTTTGGTTTCAAGACTGTAAACATGCCCATCAAGGTTCGTTTTACAATGCGGAACACGAAGTTGCATTTTTCGAAAGAATAATAAAATGCGAATTTAAGGGAGATAAATAAATAATTTGGGGCTGCATAAATAACGAGTCCAATTTTCCAGAGTCGTTTTATTCGGGGCAAAGTCATTGATGCTTATAGTAAACCGAGAACCGTTATCTGCAAGATAAATGTTTAAGGCGAGTGCAATTTCTAGTCTGGAGTGACAAGAACGTTTAGCGCCTTCTATGCAGCCCTCAGACCGTGAACATGTCTATTAAATTCGCTGTGCAGTGAGGAAAATACTCTCGGCAAGATTTTCCTCCGCCACCAACAGATTTCCCCAATGTCTGCGCAGTGAAATAATCGTTGTCAGTACGATGTCTCACCTCGTCGTGCGTTCCCTTTGGACTGAAAATGTTACGGTGGACGTTAATTTGGCTGGAACTAATCGAAAGAGTTCTTACTCGAACAAAATGCTGGCTAGTTCGTCGAAAAGCCCGTTGTCTTTATCGAGAGGAGTGTGGGATAATTCGCATATCGCTCTCAAGACGCAAGACTTTCCATTGCCGAATCCTCTCCTGAAATATTTTTTCACAGATATGACTAGAGTAATAAAGAATCTGATTTCTCCCTTTCGATTCAATTATCTCCGAAAAAGTAATAAAATTCCTCACATTTGCGATGCCTGCGCTAACATGTCGTAAATATCCCATCTGGAAAAAGTAGATCGTTTCTTTCGGCTATAAACGACTCCGGGTGATTTAATATGAGAAACGTTGGTCGGCAGTTTGTAATTTGCCTTCATAACCGTCCCGATGATGACAGTCTCCACTTTAAGATCAAGCGGAATACCGAAACCTGCAATAACCTGGAAAACGTTCACAATAAAAATGCGAGAGAAAAGGCGTAGACGAGAATTTACCTGCACCCTGCTCGCTCCTTCTTTCCATAAAACGAGTCTTTTCTGTCTGCTCAAAACCGTATTTTCGCCTTGTACCATCAGTACAAAATGAGCAAGGAAAATGACACATAAAGTAGTCACATTTAGATACTTTCTGCTGGCTTCCATTCTTGAAATTATATGCGACTAGAGCTCTCGCAAATAAGCGCCGGGATGAATAATATGTAAATTGGATTCGAAGCTGCACTTTACGTGCCTCTTTTCGACAAATTTCAGAATTTTCAGATACAAGAAGTAAGGCGAACGTAATTGTCTCAAACCCGCAGAGAACTGATGCAGGAATTCGTATAACAGAGACACTGGGACATCAGGCGAATATGGAAATTTTATTTGAATTTTAAATTAACCGGACCACTTTTCGACGACGGGAAAACATGGTGACATTATCCATTCCGGGCCGAAAGGGGATTAATTCTCCCGAAATCGTTTCAGAGCGGGACCATTTCTTCGGTCAATTGATTTCCACGTCTGATTGGTGCACCACCGATATCCATAATGAAACTTTTACTCGGAGAGATTTCGATCAAATCGCTGCGGGCGATTTTTCTCGTGTATTCCGGAGCGACCCTCGTATTTTTCACATTCTATTAGACGAAAAGTCTAGAGCAGTCCAATACAAACTGCCGCATAAGGGGGAACTGAATCCGCCCATCTGTCGGTGACAGAGTTTCCCTTTTTGTTAACACATCTCCCGAAATATTCCATCCCAATTTTCGCATCAACAATCAAACTGCTGTATCTGCAAGTCTTAAAAAGTCCACTTTTTACCGCGAAACTTGTATACATTTATTTCAATATCAAAAATGTATAGCGTAACTCGGTCGGGATCGGGAAAGAATATTGAAATAAAGCTCAAACAGAGGAAGATAAAACTGTCGTAAAGATCAGTTATCCCGACTTTGATGAGACTGTACTAAAACCCGGACCTCTATTTAAAATATATGGACGAAGAGGTATCAAAACTTTATTACTAAATTCAGATAGTATTTAATTACATATCAAGGAAACATGCTAGTCCAGATCGAGTGTACGCAATTCGGGTACATTTCGGTGCAGTTGTGTTTCGAGTCTGCTGCAAAATCGTACCGATCCTTTTCGTCCTGGGATTCGTCCTGGTGATGTCTGACCCTATCAGGTTCGAAATTAGATTCGTAGATAAATAGAGGGGTAATTTCAATGTCACCTGAATATCGCTTTAATAATCTCCTCCATAAAAGTGCCGCGTTCTCGAGAAGCCTTACTGACTTCGCAAACGGACTTGAGCAAACACTCCCTGCCGTCCCTGCTCAGCCTGCAAACAAAACCCTGTTTACCGAACGAGAAATTTCAGATACAACATGATGGAGAAGGAGAGCCGACTCTGCTCTATCTAATCTAACTACAGAAATGTTTGTCGGTTCTTGTCGTCCATATGACAAAACAATACGATTGTGATTCCAATCAAGCTCCGAGTATTTAATCAAATACCGCCGAAGCTGACGACCGACAAAAGCCGAAACTTTTCAGTCGGATAAAGGTGGAGAAAGAGGGGACCCTTTTCAGGTCGCGGGGTGCTTACGCCGTGAACAACTTTTCCAGTTTCGTATACAAATCTCGTCTTGTCCTCCTGTAGACTTTGTGATAGACAGGATGTAGGTAGGCGGTGACGGGTTCGCTGTAAACTTTACGATTCGGTTGGGTCCTGAAAAACGCCATTATTGAAAATTCCAGATTCCTGATTGTTCGTACCGTTGGCGGTAATTGGATTTCCTCCGGTTGCCGGGATCCGCCGGTGAATAGAACGAAGGTCTTTGTGACAGTCCATCGAGGATGGTGGCGTAGCCACCGGGCTTATCGACGAGGAACGGATTGTAATGGGTTCTCGTGCGGCTGACAGGTGACTTTTGCAACGTCCATCCGCCGGAAGTCGGCTTTTCGGCATTGTCGACGCGATGGAGCACTTCGGAGGGCCGCCGGAAGGGCGTCAAGGGATCGTGCGGGAGCTCCCAGGCCAAAGCCGCCGTCGACCCGATGGTGAAGATCTGGCCCATCCCGAGCGAGGGCATAGTCAGGCAGTAAACTGTAACATAATTCATCGTGTTTATGTTTATTAAATGCGGCCGACTTTTATTCATGAGGCCATAATTTCTCGGAGAAGTATACTAGTCGAGTTTTTCGGGCGGGTCCATTTGGGCTAGGATTGATGCGATTCGGATATTCGGAAGGTTGTAAGTGAGAAAAAGCGCGTCCTGAATCGGCGGAAACGCATTTCGTATATTCAACAAAATCTCGGTTATTTTTAATCTTCGGTGGACGTGTCTTAATTTCGAGCCTCTCGAATATCGAGAAGCCATTAGAGTCATATTGTATCTCGGCAATTTTCCACGTTCTCGCCTGAAGGGGTCGGCTCTTTGAAGTGCGTGCCTGTGCGAAAAATGGCAATTTTAGCCATGCAGAGGGAGAGCGGGAGCATTATTATCACGATATCGATTCGTCCGGCGAGACTGGTAAGCATGGCGCGCTAACTTTGGCTTTAAAATCGCCGAAGATTTGTCATTTTTTCGTTTATTACGCCATATAACTGTACGGGGCGGCTCTGCGCGCTGAAATGCGAGTATACTGACCTAGTTGCAGGGAGCTACCCTCCGGAAAAACGAGATATCTGCGTTTTCTCGACAGAACTTCTCGAGCTGTGTCGTTTACCCGAAACGCTACATCATCCTGCAAACTTTGCAGTGTCACTTTTATCAAAATTACAACAATGAGGGTACACAGCACAACTTCGCCGGCCATTTATATTCGTTAGTCGCTCATTCTCAACTCGAACAAAGAAATGATCCAATGCGAAAGAAAAAAAACAAGGAATGGACCACTAATTGCAATACCGTAAGAAGTTACAGTTATCGAACAAATTTACTTAAAGCGTTATCGAATTAGTGTCGCTTTATTAAAATTTCAAGCCTTTTCAGGCATTCGCACCACGATGGAGATCTGGTTTCAAGTCGCAATTTTCATAACCTTCGTTGCCGGAATAACTCCGGATGACGGCGTTATTCTTTCGCGTCGTAAAAGATACGTGGCCTTCCCTGACGGATCCACGATGATCGTAAGTTCGAAACCGTTCCACCCGCAAATTAACCGCGCACCTTTTTCAGTTCGCCCTGTGTATGACGCAGCAGACTATCCTCCCCATGGGGATATTCACCGAAGGGGTCAACTGGGGCATAGCCTATGACCTACCGAATAGGACCACTTTTTCCACGTACATCCAGGATAAACCCGAATCTATCTTAAAGAGGAGACACCGCAGAGACCTCTACTCGAAAATGGAACTCGTCCTAGATTCGTACGTTACTTTTACGGTAACATGAAAATTTCACGCTGAGTATCGACGACTTTCAGGATGGGCTACGATGGCAGGTCTTGCATTTTCCGGGCGCTGTGCGAATCGTCCCGGATTTTCAGAAAGAGGTCGAGTCTCCTCGAGGAGTTAATCAGGACGGTGTTCAAGTGGGTAACCGATTAAGCAAACATCAACCGGTTAAAGTCATTCGGTTCGCGCGTAATTAATCGTATCGATTTCTGGTAGGTTTCCGCAGGGGAGTGTGCGGGATTTCGAGCCCGAAGAGCACCGACTGTACCACTGGGCGTACCGAAAGGGCAGGAAGGACAAGCAACAGGACTGCGACGAGATGTTCGCGGCATGTCCAATCTCCCTCGTCGATCTGGCTTTGGGATATTACGGCGATTACGCGGAGGAACCCCATTATCAGCCAGGGAACAATCGATAATAACGAGAGCGCCCCTCTTTTCATCATCACCATCCACCCCAAGACGACGTACGTGGAGGCCGTTAAGAAATTCACCTGACGATGCCGTTTATGAACCACCTGCTCTATACTCTAGATCGTAAATCACGAAATAAAATTTTATTCTATTTGTGCCCCTGACGAATCTTGCTGCAATTTAGCACCTCTCACTAATGCGAAGTGGCTCATAATGAGGGAGAAGAGGAAGAGGTTTAGGGGTGATGAAACGTCGGGTCGATCCGGTTACGTTCCCCGATGTGTATTCAATTTTGAGGCATCTTAATCGCCTAATTCGAATTAAACACCGACATAACATATCACGGCGCCGAGTGGCTTTATTTGCGCAATTTCCGGCGTCTCATAATCGAATCTACATCTCGAATAATCGCTGTTCCGTGAACGGGAAATCGGAATAATGTCCCAGAGCTAAATCAATCAGCGAAAACGGGCAACCGGGAAACACCTCGTGGCAATCATTTTCGGCCTCGTTCCTCCCGATCACGGTCGCCTTTTTGTATTCGGCGTGATTTCCGCGTAGGCCCGTTTCAGGAACGGCGTCACGTCCATGCGAGTACCTGAAAAATGTGGAATTATTGAAAAATGATGGGGGGTGAGAATACGCACGAACCCGAACGCGATGCGCAGGATCTCATCGATGAGGCTCTCTCCTTTGGGTCTCAAATTACGCGAGGCTTCGCACAAAGTCCTCAAAATACAGTCGCGACCCTCGTATCCCATGCTGTGACGAAAAATCAGACGCAATTTCACATCGTTTGCCGTTTTCTTTATTGTCTTACGAATTCATGACTTTTTCCATTTTCTCGTACAGATCTCTGCGATGTCGCCTTTGCGCCATCTCTTCAGGTTGGGCCAACACGTCCTTGAAGTTCTTGGTGTCATTAGGGAGCTCGTAGGAGATGCCCCAGTTTATGCCCTCGGTGAATATCTCGCCCGGTGTTATACCGGTCTGAGACGTCACGCAAATAGCAATCTACGATTTAAACTCGTTTTCGCTCTATTTGGTTATCATTAAATTTCTCAACTCACCGATAAACTCGAGCCTTCGGGAAATGTGAGGTATCTTTTACCACGCGATAGGATTTTTTCCCCATTTTCCATGCAGGAAACTGATGAAAAGAAGCAAAGAATTACGATAAAAAATACTGAACGCATTACTGGACGAGACTAATTTCGTGAACGGTAGTTTTCAGTTCAGGCGCTATTTTAAACACTATAACGTTAATTGGGAAGATAACTGTTCCGCTAGTTTGAGCACAAGTGGGAAAAAGAAGCGCACTTTACCGGGAAAATAGTCTTTTCGCGAAATTTCCTTTGTGGACTTTTAACTATTTGTTGAATTCTTAATGCAATTACCGAGTTGTTGTTGCAAGTCTGTCGTATAGAATTTCGAAAAGTTTCGAAAGAGTTTTCGTCTCATTATGCGAGCCCCGGACCAGACGAAAACAAACTTAGCGCGGTTATTTGCGATGTTTTCGACATTTTTTCAGCGTCTCCGGCGTCATCCCCATAATGAATTCCAGGCGGCGACGGTTATGGCCGAACAACCCCAAACGATTCACCCCTTTCAGTTTTTCTTTTATTAAAGAACTTGTTATTATCTAGATACAACCGACAATAATTCCGGGCCACATAGGCGTATCGAAATTTTATTTATTTTGGTAGAATAAGGGAAACCTTGCTATTTTACCTACCCACCTGCTCGCGGTCTCTATTCATACCCTCCCCGCCTCTTTCATTGTATTAAAACCGAGAATTTATGTCGCTAGCCATTTTCACATCGTATACGATTGAGACTGGTATTATTACGCACCATTCTACCCTTTTTACCACCCATTAAAATGATAAGAGGTGCTTTCATACACGAGATATATTTCAAATTTATCGTAGAGGTAACTTTTATTCGATTGTATTTATTACATTAAGTATTAGGTCCAGGGGGAGAAAATACGGTTTTCCTCTCTAATCTATCGTGTTGAAAGTGCGTTAGATTTATCGATAAGGGTTTGAAAATTCGCTACAATTTCCAACTTGACACACCGAAGTTATCGGAAAATTGATTGACGGTCAACTCGAATTGATAGATTTCGGGGAGTGAAAGTTTGTCGCCGGAAATTTCCCACCATCAACCACTTCACCTTTATCATGACACCCACTCTAAACTGAATATAACAGAAATTACCCCCCTATTGTAGAAAAGAGATCTAATTTACCGATGCCTGATAATATTTATTGCGGTGCACCAAAAGTTGTCTCGTTTTATAACTGCAGGATAAATACATGGTGATTCAATATTAAATCGTCAATGCTTTAGGGATGGTTCCTGTTGTCAAAAAGTCTGTAAGTGTTTGAATTATAGGACCTCTGATAAAAACGGTGACTTTTTTCAGTGATTCTGTAGTTTCTCATTTTCGAGTCAGCTCTTGTACAGGGCGATAGCTGGATCTTGGTTTGTTGAACGAGTTGCCGCCCCAATTACCGCCAGTTTACCGCCCGGAAATTGTCAATCTGCATTTCTGTCGGCCGGTATCGGGGTGCGGTAAATATCGGTCGGAGAGGCGATTTCGGGCGTGAGGGGGTGTGCGGGACTTTCGGATATTAATTAACATCGGCGGGTGTATCAATCCGGGTGCGGTATATCGCATTCATTCATGGTGTTAGCGATAATTCCGGTCCGCCCTCCGGATCGCTTCTCTCCGCTCCCCGACCGGGTATTGACTGGCGGCGGTCGGGGCCGTTCGCGCACCTCCGCCGCCCCAAAGAACCGCTAAGGGATGCTGCACCCCAGTAGCTAGGGATGCCCTGCCGGCAGCGGGACACCTCGATGCACCGACCCACCCCATAACACAGAGTGTGCGGTATGCGTGTTCACGGTGCACCCCCACGGCAGACGGACACCCCGAAAACGCGCCCTTCTCGCTCGTAACATGTAAGAGGTGAGTCTTTTCGAATTCCCGGGTCTCGCGAAAATTCCGCTACGGGGAAAGGCCGAAATCGTTTGTTTGGTTTCTGAAGTGGGCGTTCACTCTGCAGCAGCTCTCTCGCTACTTTTGCTCGCTGACGGTTGACTTTAAGCTAGGTCGAGAGGGTTCTGTTCGTATCGGATCGCTTACAAAGATTACCATTTTTATTGGCAATTTTTAAACGAGACGGGTAAACACTCGAAACCCTCCAAAGACCCCAATTAAGACAAACTGCAGATCATATCAGAACAAAACTGTTACTTTTTTCTATCACGAGTGAAAATTTCAAACCACCCCTTGGTTTGTCTCGAATCGGACCACCCCAACGATAACTCTTCAAGAGTTTAATTTCATTGAATTCCAATTTGAAAATTACCCGATTCTTTTCGCGGATTTATAATCTCCCCCCTCTTGTAGATGTCCCGGTTTAGATTTTTTGTGTGTAAATTTTACGCCGGAAATGACGTATCGTGTTCATCACGTTGTTGAAACAATGCGAGCTTATCGTTATTTGATCCCGACGAAATTGGGCGTGAAATTGACATTTCACCCCCTGGATAGACGGAAAAGAGTATCGGCTCAATCCGAAACGATATACATTTTTAATGCGATATTCATTTTCCACGTTCGAAATCGCAGGCTTTTCAAATCCGAAATCCTGTTCGGAAACTTGGAATAAAAACTGACACGCATTATTATTTTTATTATGCGGCCGATGCTCGATTCGTTCGTTGTTCGATTAGGAAACTTTGAAATTGAGTGGTTCGATTTGGAATCCTTCGTCCGAAATGAAGAAGAGGAGAAGAAGTAACCGATTGGAAAGTTTAGTTGGTCGAAAATTCAAAACAAACACCCCGGATACTGAAGACAATACGAAAATTTGTGGATACAACTCGAGTTTCCCGGAACTTCCCTTAACTATATTCGCACAAGAAAAATTACCGACCCTTTTCGCTCCGAACAGATAACATCTTAATTTCACCACCCCTATTTCCTCTTTCAAGATACAAAAATTATTATCTCGATCGGTTACGGTTTCGCCCCTGCTATTTTGGCCTACTTAATTCGTGCCCTTATTTATGGTTCTCAACCCAGGAGCGACCCTTTTAACCGTCTCATTGTAGGAGTTTTCAGGTCGACTTACTATGAATTTTGACTCAAAGTGTATGTCGTGTTTAAGTTTCGGCGGTATTCGTAACATCTGCAGCGTGATAATGCGAATACCGAGCAGACTTCAACTCGACAAAGTCCCAAGCTCGAAAGTATTTTCATTAATTTTATGCGGTACACTACTCCTGCTAGGTCGCATTTAAATAATATACGTAAATGACGGGGACGGAATTAAATTTCATCTAGCCGACATCAAATTTATACGTAATAATAATGACAGTAATAATACTAAGTATCGTCGTTCAAGTTGGATTAGATTTTTACGAGTTCGTCGCCTTTTCTTCTCGCGGTTTTACTATGGTGAAGAAATATTCAATCGTGTATTGGGGGCATTTTTATAAAACTTTTATCAACACAGGCCGAAGCTACTTACGGCAGTCGTAAAAAGTAAAATAAAATTCCTTCTTTCGCTGTCTTAAAGAGGATGTTGTACGAAACTTCCCCCAAACATAGAGGAGACGATCTAAGAGTCGAAATTTCCTCACAAATTGCCCACAATAATATAGGTTACCGAAACGATTCCTAAGCGGAATAAAGGGGCGCCAATGAATTCACATCGCGCACAATTTTTCTATATCCTGAAGCTCTTGGTGCAATTGCAAGATAAAAATCTTCTGTATTCGATTTTCTCAACAGTCGCCGGACGTTTTCCAATCAAAGGGTTGAAAATTGATGAATGTGCACTGAAAGCGACGTCTAATAATATTTGTTCGAAATTGGCGGATGCGCCGGGCTCCGCTGCAGACTTGATACGCTCTATAAGTAATTGCATTTCCTCTATAAATATTGAAGCGGATAGTTGGGTCCTCGTAGCTTAGCAGGAAAAGTGGCAAATTTAATTTGCCGTAATCGTCACACCAGAAGAGCCGCATGTGCAGCTCCGGAGGACATACCGCGGCTCGTTTTCCAATTAATAGTTTAATTGGTAAAGTTGGTCGAGCGGTTTCGGTGTGTCTGCCGCCTTCCCCAAAACCCGGACACCCCAATCCGGAAAAAAGAACCGTAAAATATGAGTCGTCTTGTACGGTTCTCGTTCCGTTCCAAGATCCGAAACGTCTAGTGTAGGTGGCGGTGTGGATCTGCAGACGTCCTTCCATTAATTATTAACCGTTTTCTGTACGCTGACGTTTCCCGATGATAAATTATTACCGGGGGTGAATTTGGGCCGGTTCGGTCCTCGCCCCTATAATCGAGTTAATTCCGCATCGTTTTCGTCGCAGGAAGGTACGATATGGAGCTGTTGCTCGCCCTTTCATGGCTGATACTGGGAAGCTTCTGCCCGGTCGTCTTTAGCAACCAGGACGCCAAGCGACTCTACGACGATCTGCTCTCGAACTACAATCGGCTCATCAGACCCGTCGGGAATAATTCCGACAGGCTCACCGTCAAAATGGGGCTCAAACTATCCCAGCTAATCGACGTGGTACGTTTTTCCTAATGCGGTCGTTGCACGGTACAGTAATCCGAGGGCTTTTTGCAGAATTTGAAAAACCAAATCATGACGACGAACGTCTGGGTCGAACAGGTATGTTGTAGTTGGATGTCTTCCCAATTCCAAGTAGTAATCGTCAGATTTACGTTTCAGGAATGGAACGATTACAAGCTCAAGTGGAATCCGGACGACTACAACGGTGTTGAAACTCTCCACGTTCCATCCGAACATATTTGGCTTCCGGACATTGTACTCTACAATAAGTAAGTCTCCTTTACGGTCCTTTTTCGTCCAGACGAAGCACCGAAACCTCGATAATTACCGAACCGGAAAATGATTTTGGCGAATAAACTTTCGAAATGTTCTTGGCAACTTTTAATGAGTTTCGCCCGATTATTATTCGAATGAATGTCGAAACTGTAATATCGAAAAGCTCAACTCGAAACTTGTAGGCGTACGATTTATGTCGTACTTTCGTCTAGCACTGGCGAGGAAAAGATCAAACGGATTGGTAATTGACCCAGTTACTTCTAGCTCGAGCTTAAAGCTCCGTGAACTAACGCGATCCTTTTTCGGAATGCATTGGAATTGATATTACATGCGCCTCGATTTTATTACACACAGACTCCGGGTCGGAATTGGGACTAAAAGCTCTGGTATGGCGGGCCGAACTGTGGGCTTCGATATTTCAAATGCTAATCGAAACGAGAAGAGGAAATCGAGGAAACGCGGATCCTCTACTCGTTCACCGACCGACCGAAAAGAGTTTCGTATTAATGAAAAATTGAGGGCGAGTTTCGTTCGATGCGTGTTTAAAATTGATTGAGATGCCTCTCTCCGTTCGAACTTTTAGTCTGATTAATTCCGGCCTTCTCTCACCGGAAGCAATTAGGGCCGTTGGAGGATTTATGAGATTTGTAACTTTTCAGCGCCGACGGCAACTACGAAGTTACTATAATGACCAAAGCCATCCTCCATCATACGGGTAAAGTCGTATGGAAACCGCCGGCCATCTACAAGTCGTTTTGCGAAATCGACGTCGAGTACTTCCCGTTCGACGAGCAGACCTGCTTCATGAAGTTCGGATCGTGGACCTACGACGGATACATGGTAATATATCGAGTCGAATTAAATTCCGATCGATTGCTATATCGGTTTGGTGAATACTTAGGTGGATCTTCGGCACCTGTCCCAAGTGCAGGACTCCAACAACATAGACGTGGGCATCGACCTGCAGGACTATTACATATCAGTGGAGTGGGACATCATGAAGGTGCCGGCGGTGCGCAACGAAAAGTTCTACAGCTGCTGCGAAGAGCCCTACCCGGACATCATCTTCAACATAACGTTGCGACGGAAAACGCTCTTCTACACCGTCAATTTGATCATCCCCTGCGTGGGCATCTCGTTCCTGTCCATCCTCGTGTTCTACCTGCCCTCCGATTCGGGCGAGAAAGTCTCCCTCTGCATCTCGATCCTGCTCTCCCTGACCGTGTTCTTCCTGCTGCTGGTGGAGATCATCCCGCCCACTTCCATAACAGTGCCTCTGCTAGGTAAATACCTGCTCTTCACGATGTTACTGTGCACTCTGTCGGTGGTCGTCACCATCGCCGTCTTGAACGTCAACTTCCGCTCCCCGGTCACGCACAAGCTCGCCCCGTGGGTGCGGGTCTTCTTCATCGACATCCTCCCCAAGTACCTGTTCATCGAGCGGCCCAAGAAGGAAGAGGACGACGACAAGTGCCAGGACAGTATGTTGACGGACGTCATCCAGATGCCGATGATGGACAAGTGCTTGAAACCTTTCGAGAAGACGTCGTTCGACAGTTTCGACTTGGGGCTGCCGCCGCCCTCGCGCTTCGACGTGGCGGCTTCGGGGGGAATGGGCCCCTGTTTCGGGGAGCCCCCTTTTCCCTCCATGCCTCTGACGGGGGGCGACGAGGACCTGTACAGCCCGGCCAGTTGCAGGACCAACACGTTCGACGGCGCCAGCGACGCCAGTCCCTCTTTCGACAAGTTGGACGTGCACGTCCACGACATGGAGAAGACGATGGCCGATTCCAGATTCATTGCTCAACACGTGCGCAACAAGGACTCGTTCGAAAATGTACCAAGTCGCCCTGGTTTTAACGAGATTTCCTTCTAAGTTTCGGTTCTTTTTCAGGTCGAGGAGGACTGGAAGTACGTGGCGATGGTGCTAGATCGTCTCTTCCTCTGGATCTTTTCGTTGGCGTGCGTGATAGGCACGTGCATTATAATCCTGAATGCGCCGTCACTGTACGACACGGCCAAACCGATAGATATTCTCATCTCGAAAGTGGCCAAAAAGAAGATGGCCCTTTTGAAGATGGTACCGGAAGAGCTCTAATACTTATTAATATATAAGTCAAAAAACAATCTCCTATATCTATCATCAAATAGAATCGAATCGAAGAAGAAGAAAAGAAACTGGGCGCTATATTATTATGGTGTTATTGGATGCCGCGTTCAAGACTTTACAGTTATTGAGACAAAACGATGATAATCACTAAATAATAGTAAAATAATTGTTATTACTTTGTGACGCGCCTCGGTCGGTCGGGGTTGCTCGGGCGCCAGCTTCGTTTAACGAGGAAGCACTCGTTTGCCGGGGTTTCTCAAAGTCGAAGAATAAATAAACCCAGGGGTCTGTGAACGAAGTTTTATTTCGCAAACGGCAAATAAATGGACGAACACAAACGGTACACAAATAACGGTAATGTCTTATTCTACCCTGACCGGCTTAAGCTAGGCTTAGACTAGTAACGAAACGTAACAGAAAGAGGGATGTTCACCGGAGGTGAACTAGAACACCAGGCAGGAATGCCGGGGCGGTGTCACGGGGAACCCTTTTACAGGCTTTTGGGAACCACCCGGAGGTGGTGGCGATTCGGTGTGGGAAGTCCGGGAAAAAGCCGACGGACGGAACGCAGGTGGTTTGTTAGTCGAAGGGTTTTGACCGGGAAAACGCCGACGGTCGATTAACTGAGGGGGTTGTTGACAGGAGTTGACCGGGACAGCCGACGGTCGGTTAACGGGTACGTTAGGGATTGCTGGGAAGTATCCGACAGCGGAAAAACTGGTAGGCGGTTATCTCAAACGTCTATGACCGTGCTATTTCTCCGGCATAACATAGACTGCCGGAAAACTAGCGGGAGCGGCCTTTTATGGACTCGGGTCCGGAGAAAGGGAAGAATGTTCTAGAACAAAACGGTGACGACAGAGGTGATAACGGAAACCGGGGGAAATACACGACAAGATCGGAGTTCTAGTAACGGCGCTCGGGGAGCGTCGTTACACACCCCTCCTTCGTTACGAAAAATTTTTGTTTACAAAAATTTTCTGGAAGAGAACGGATTATCACATGAAACATCACAGAAATATTCGCCCTAAACTGACCATTCGGATCCCGGAGTAACCGGACCAACACTAACAACCCGGAGCTAACTTAAAAAAAAAATAAAGCGAAATAAGTAATTCACCAACAAGAAATTAACTCAGAATTACAAAAAGCAAGCAAGTTCAAACAAAAATCAAATAAACAACTCGAAAACAAATGTAGGAAAACCGAAAGTAAATTCGACGGCCGTTGGCGTATCTCACGGTCAAGGCCGGAGTCCGGACCGGTAGATGGACGGGACTGGGCTGCAAAAACTCCATGCGGAAGGTGGTCTGTCAACGGACGCTGGGTCGCAGGACGCGACGGGAATACAGTCTGTCTGTTGAACGAGGACGGCCGGCGAGTCGACAAGGACGGCACAATCACTCGAGTCTTAACGCGAACAACAACACGGGAGTTTTTACCGAACGCGAACGGACCGGTACTCTCGGACCGACAACCGAGCGAACTCGCGCGCGATTCCCGAGAAAAAAATCGCACTTTCCCCGGAGAAGCACCGGACGATCACACTACTCGTCAGGTTCGTCCTGCCGATACGGCTTCAGGTCTTTGATGTGGATCCGGCGCAATGTTTTTCCAGACGCATCTTTCAGGTCGTACACGACCGGTGAGAGGACGCGCGAAACGGTGTACGGCCCGGAGAATTTCGGGGCGAGTTTCGCGGCGAAACCCTTGTCGGCCGACGATAAGGGATGTTCTCTCCTCATCACCACGTCGCCCGGGAAACACTTCCAGTCGCGGCGCCTCAGGTTGTAATGATGGCTTTGGCGGGCGAAGGCGTGCGCCAATTGCGTCCGGACGAGCGCGAAAACCTCGGAGAGTTTCCGCAGCCGGGACAGGTGCTCCTCGGGAACGTCGTTATCGGTCGCTTCCGGTTCGGTGGCCGGTACAGCTTCCTGGTGAAGACTCCGCGGTAAATTCAGTTCCCGTCCGAAATTTAAGAAGGCGGGTGAGAATCCGGTGGAATCGTGACGGGCGCTGTTTAAGGCGAGCGTCACGGCGGATAAGTCCTGATCCCAGTGACGATGATTTCCCTCGGTGTACTGGGCGATTATCATCTTTAACGTCCGGTTGGCCCGCTCGACCGGATTTGCCTGCGGGGTGTACGGGGGCGTGTGGCGGTGTTCGATCCCGAATTCGGTCAGTAATTCCGCGAAACAGCGACTCTCGAATTGCGTCCCGTTATCGGAAATCACCGTTTTCGGGGTGCCAAAACGTGCGATTATCTCCTCGTACAGCGCCTTCGAGACGGCCTGAGCGGTGGCCCGACGGACGGCGCGACAGGCGACGTACTTAGTGAAACGATCTTGGAAAACGACGATGAAATTGTTTCCCTTCGTCGAGCGCGGGAGCGGCCCGACGAGGTCGGTACTGACCGTTTCCCACGGGTGCCGGTTCGGGGTGGGTTGCATTTTCCCTGCTGGCTGCTGCTGTTGAGGCTTGAAGCGTTGGCAGGTGTCGCAATTCCGCACGTAGCGGCCGATATCGCGAAACATTCCGGGCCAATAATAACGGTTGGCGACCCGGGCGGCCGTTTTCGCGATGCCGAGATGCCCAGCGGTCGGCGCGTCGTGGTTTTCACGTAAAACGCGCTCGCGCTGCAGTTCCGGGATGCACAGCTTCCACGGATCGGACATTTCCGGTTCGGTGAGATCTCGATTATCCCAGAAATGGCGGTACAATTTTCCATCCCGGACGGCATAATCGGGATTGTCGGTTGGCTTCTCCTCCACGTCGGCGAGTTTTCGGGCGTACCAGGTGCGGTCCTCGGCGACGACGTAAGCGAAGTCGGGTTCCTCCCCAGAAGCGGGCAGCGGATCTCGCGAGAGTGCGTCGGCAACGTGATTTTGAGTACCTTTTCGGTATTTCACCTCGAAATCGTAAGATTGCAACAGCATACTCCATCGCGCGAGTCGTCCGGCCGGGCTTTTTATACTGTGCAAGAACTTGAGAGACTGATGGTCGGTTATCACGGTGAATCGGTAGCCCTCCAGATAGGGGCGCATCTTATCGATGCCCCAGACGATGGCGAGGCACTCCTTTTCGGTGGCGGAATAATTCTTTTCCGCCGGATTAAGAGTACGGCTGGCGAACTCGATGACGTGTTCGCGGCCATCGGTTTCCTGGGTGAGGGCGGCGCCGATACCGTAATCAGAGGCGTCGGTTTGCAGCGAGAACGGTTTGGAGAAATCCGGGCACGCCAGGACGGGCGCCTCCGTGAGATTTTTCTTGATTTGGGCGAACGCGGCGTCTTGCGCGGGGCCCCACAGCCAGCGGACGTCCTTGTGGAGGAGTTTCGTGAGCGGTGTGACGATTTCCGCGAACCCCGGCACGAAGCGACGGTACCAGGAGGCCATACCGAGCACTCGTCGGAGGCCGCGGATATTCTTCGGCGTCTCGAGCTGGTTAATCGCGGCGACTTTCCCGGGGTCGGTGGCTATTCCCTCCGGTGTGACGACGTGGCCCAAATACGTCATGGACCGGCGACAGAAATGGCACTTTTCCGGGTTTATCTTGAGATTCGCATCACGTAATCGCCGGAACACCTCCCCAAGATTCCTGAGGTGTTCTTCCAACGTCCGGCCGATCACGATGATGTCATCAAGATAAACAAAAGCGTGGGGGTCCATTTCGGGGCCGATGACGGTATCCAACAGGCGCTGGAACGTCGCGGGGGCGGAGTGCAACCCGAAGGCCATCACTCGGAACTGGTACAACCCTCTTCCGGGTACGGTAAAGGCGGTGATCGGTTTGCTCGCGTCGGTGAGCGGCACTTGCCAGTAACCCGCGCGAAGGTCGAGGGTAGAGATATATTTTGCCTCTCGCAATTTTGCCAAAATTCCGTTTATTTGCGGAAGTGGGTAGGCGTCTTTCACGGAAACCTCGTTGACCTTCCGGAAATCGATGCAAAAACGGTATCTCCCATCTTTTTTCCGGACGATGACGATGGGAGAGCTCCACGGGCTCTGGGAGCGCTCGATGACTCCCTCGGCGAGCATCTGATCCACCTCTCGGTCGACGATCTCCTGCATCTTCGGATTTTGGGGCCGATAGCGCTGTTTTATCGGCTCGGGCTGCCGCAAGCGAATTTCGTGCTGCGCCCGGTCGGTCAGACCGGAGATCGCGGTGAAGGTCGGCAACTCGCGATCCAAGAACCGTCGCAACGCTCGCTGTTCGGTGTCGGTGAGGTCGGTATTTGCCAAAGGCGGGCACTTTTCCTCGTTAACCGGAGCGGAAATGCTGGAAATCTCCGGGGCAAGCGTCGACGTGGCGGGTTTGCGTGCCGTGGGCGGTATTTTCTGATGGAGGATCTTTTTCTTCACGAAGTCGATGACGCACCCCGTGTAGGCCATGTAATCGGCCCCCAACAAGAATTCCTGTGACAAGCCCGGGAGGTGGTGGAATGCAAACGCCACGGTGCCCTCGGTTACGGTGCATGCGAGACGAATCCCGGAGTAAATTTTCCGGGTCTGACCGTCAGCGAGGGTGACGGTGGCCTCTTTAGGGTGGAAAACAGTACCCACCCCGTGCTCTTTGCACCACAGCATCACGTCCGCATTGACGTACGATCGGGTGGCTCCGGTGTCCAGAAGGGCAGTAAACACGCGGCCGTTCACCCGGATCTTCATTTCCGGTCGGGTTTCTTTCGGGGGTTTGGAAACGGTGGCGGTCTGGTGGGCGAGTCCGGTGGATCCCCCAAGGGCCGGACTCGGTACTAGTTTTCCGACCGGGCACAAGGGCAGTCCCGCGAAAACACTCCCCTTGTCCCGCACCGGGAACAAAACAGGATCGGGGTCCCGGTGCAGTTGGAGCGGCTGTGCGTCGCGCTGCCGCATCTCCAGCACGCTCGCCTCGGGTTCTCGATCGGTGGCCCGGTATTCGCGGCGGCCGGCCGTGGCGTCGTCTCGGCGCCCCGCGGCGGTGGGGACGCGGTCCGTGACGGCGCGGTAGCCGCCGGGCGGCGGTTCGCGTTATCGCTGCTTATCGGTCGGGGCTCTTTTTGCGGTACTTCCGCGGCGATGACCTCGTATTCTTTTATACGCGTTATCAGGTCGCTCACGCTGTGAATATCGGATCGGCGAATGTAAAGCCGATATTCTGGCCGCAAGTTGCGGTACAGCCAAAAGAGCTCGTCCTGGGTCGAAAGGCCCCCTAGGCGACGAGTCAGGGTCTGGACGGCGGTGACGTAGTCGGTACCGGCTTCGTGGGGACGCTGTTTGCGGGTCGTCACCTGCTCCCGCAGGAAGATTTCAAAATCGGCCGGCAGGTAAAATCCTCGGAATTCGTCCACGAATTCGGCCCACGTCTCCCAATGGCCGACGTTGTTCCGGTACCACTGCAGAGCGGAGCCCGTGAGTACTTCCGGCAGGATGGAGAGCAGCCGGTCGTCGGCGACGCGGTACCGGGTCTGGACGTCGTCGATTCGTTCCAGAAACGCGAGCGGGTCCGACGTCCCGTCAAATTGTACGTTTAACCGGGCGGATTCGAATGCAGCCGTCGGTCGACCGGACGACTGGGCGGCGAGGGCTTGGGCGACGGCAGCCTGGATGACGGCGGCTTGCCGAGCGTCGGCGTGCTCCGCGGACGGCGCGTTTGCAGCCGGCTGGCCCTCGCCCTTGGGAACGGCTCCCATCGCGGCCGACCCGTCCCTCAGGAACCGCACCACGCGACGACGGAGATCCTCGACGGTGCCCGCGGACGGCAGACCGAACTTTTCCGCCTCGGTCATGAGCTCGTCCTTTTTGAGCCCGTAGACATAGCCCACGCGCTGGTCGGCCACCTCGAGTCCCACCGTAACGGGGGTGGAACGGTCCTGGGTTACTGGAGTCAGGAACGGACACTCTTCAGCCAGGTCGGTACCGATCTTCGTGGGCTTTGACATCCTGGAAAGCCAAAGTCCACAATAGTCCCTCTCGGTGATGACCGACTGGAGTGCGGACCTCTGGGCTGGATTGGTTGGAGTAGAACTTCCTTCAGGGTCCCTGCTCGGGCGCCAATTTGTGACGCGCCTCGGTCGGTCGGGGTTGCTCGGGCGCCAGCTTCGTTTAACGAGGAAGCACTCGTTTGCCGGGGTTTCTCAAAGTCGAAGAATAAATAAACCCAGGGGTCTGTGAACGAAGTTTTATTTCGCAAACGGCAAATAAATGGACGAACACAAACGGTACACAAATAACGGTAATGTCTTATTCTACCCTGACCGGCTTAAGCTAGGCTTAGACTAGTAACGAAACGTAACAGAAAGAGGGATGTTCACCGGAGGTGAACTAGAACACCAGGCAGGAATGCCGGGGCGGTGTCACGGGGAACCCTTTTACAGGCTTTTGGGAACCACCCGGAGGTGGTGGCGATTCGGTGTGGGAAGTCCGGGAAAAAGCCGACGGACGGAACGCAGGTGGTTTGTTAGTCGAAGGGTTTTGACCGGGAAAACGCCGACGGTCGATTAACTGAGGGGGTTGTTGACAGGAGTTGACCGGGACAGCCGACGGTCGGTTAACGGGTACGTTAGGGATTGCTGGGAAGTATCCGACAGCGGAAAAACTGGTAGGCGGTTATCTCAAACGTCTATGACCGTGCTATTTCTCCGGCATAACATAGACTGCCGGAAAACTAGCGGGAGCGGCCTTTTATGGACTCGGGTCCGGAGAAAGGGAAGAATGTTCTAGAACAAAACGGTGACGACAGAGGTGATAACGGAAACCGGGGGAAATACACGACAAGATCGGAGTTCTAGTAACGGCGCTCGGGGAGCGTCGTTACAACTTATTACGATAATTATGTATTTTAGGACTGAGTCGTATATAGACAGATTGAAAAAATGTGTGCAATAATTATTTATCATTTCTTTTTCGATTTTTTCACGAATAATAATAATTAACAACAACAAAAATTACGGGGTACAATTATTATTATTGAATTTGTTGATGGTTTTATTATTGTGCACACTTAGCGCGCGCGATACACGGCTCATTTCTGATAATCAATATTAATTATTAATAATGTTGATGCTGTTTCATTTATAAGAATATAAATAATAATATTAATAATAATGTAGTTTGCTCATAAACATATTATTGAATAAATCTTTTTCCATATTACCTTTAATAATTATTTTATATAATGTTTATAAGTGCACGATATTCGATGTATACTGTACATATAACAATAAATTCAATAGAGAATAATACAAAAAAAGATAAACTATACTTCAATGAGACCCATGGGACAATCGTGAAATTAACAACTAAGAATTTAAACTGAAAATAAAATCATCTAGATAAATATTCAACCACGCACCTGCCAAGTGAGAGAATGATGCGACAATAATGCAAATATAAAGTGACGCACTCTAGTTGTTATTATAAATTGTAAATAGGATCGTACAGGTGTATTACTATCCCATAAACGATGGTAGTGGGGCTTAATTAGTAGGTAAGCATTGATAGAGGACAGGACACGTAAATTTTACCATCGGTATTATAATATGCGCTCCGAGTAAAGTCTGCGACACCGATTAGGTATAGTTAATTACAGAAGCGAAGGCCAGGGAGATCTAAAAAAGTTATAACTGCATGTAAATGTACAAACAGAACAAACGGGCAACGTGTGTTTCATTTATAACTTGTCGCTCAATCATTATTTTTCACGTGTGCGTGGTGCGCAATTCACAAATATATCCAAATTATCGACTGTCGACTTGAGAATACCTGATGAACAATTTTAATTGATTCTACAAGAAAATCCTTTGAAAAATTCGGCATTTTGCGTGTTCAAATAACTTTCCATTAATATTAAAATTCGCGGTTATTTTTTGAATTTTAGTTGAAATAAAGGTCGCTGTAATAGCGGCTCTCATATGTCACAGCTGTCAAACAAGTGTCAAAAGTCAAGTTAAACGTCAAAAAACCTAAATAATTTCCGATTAATGACCAAAAAAATGATAAATCTGAAGCAAAACAAGGTGAAAGTGTGAATAATTGGAGTCGGATCGGTTCCGCACCAAGAACGCCTCGTTTATTAGCATGAGTCATATCGAGTCCGCGAAATGATATCGAAAAGCCAGAGCAGGGACTACTAGGAAAAAAACAAAGATTGGTTATTCCGCCTGATCACGAGAAAAATGTGCCTTAAACCGAGTATTAATATAACCGAGAGACTTGAGCAATTTCGTTGAATAATTTTCTATCATAATCATCATACGACAACAAGTGTGAGTGTGCTAATCGGAATGGATGAAAAACGGGTGGCCGACTATTTCGTCGTCGCGGGACTGCCCGAGAATCCCGAGGCTTTGGACGAGACGACGTTGTCCGAGGGCACGTTGACGACCAGCCACTGGCGGGCCCCCATCACCGATATCAGTGTCATTTTCCCATCGTTGGGGGAGACTTTGCCGGATGACTGGGAAGCCGTCACCAAAACGCCCACGGGCCTCGTCGCCGATCTCAATCACGGCAGTCTACGCACTATCGAGTGTTTCCTGTGCTTTAAAAGGGGCAGAGATAAGCCTCCTTTAGTAGACATTGGTAAAAATCGACGGTTACGGACCTCTCATGATTTTGATTATGTTAATTTCTAGGGGTTATGTATGACGGCAAGGAATATCTGATGAAGGATGCGGAACAGGTGAAGGAAAGCGTGGGCGGTAATGTGGCCAATGTGAACAACTCGACGTCGTGCACCTTCATCACTTTCCGCAGGGGGCAACCGACGATGCCCTGCAACGCCCTCGTTGTGACAGATGTTTGTGTGGTCATTGCGAGCAAAGGAGAGTCGCCCCCTCACGCCTTCTGCTGCATCAACAAGAACCTGAACAAGGGAATCGTGGGCAGCGACGTGTTTCTCTGCTACAAGAAATCCATGAATCGCGCCAAACTTCTCACATACAAACCAGAAGTTTTATCAAGGTACGAAACCTTTGGCCAACTGTCAAAGGGGTGGACCACACTCACCCGAAGCGACACTCACCCGAAACGACTTCTACCCGAAAAGTCTCTGCCCGAAACGGCACTCCCCCGAACGACATTCACCCGAAGCGACGTTCACTCGAAACGACATCCGCCCGAACGCTTGAACGTCAAATATGATTTTCTGTGGTTCTTTAATTTGAGAGCCTACGGTATAATATTCATGTATTCTTGGTTGCATATTTTCAATGAAATTTGACATAATCTCAACCCACCGAATACATGGTGTCCCGGAAAGAGCACTTAACACTCGAGTACTATTGAAAAAAAAAAAAAATCCCCATCGTGCTACAAATAAGGGAACATCCCCAAACAAGGGGTGAAATGGGCATATTCACAAGAGTCGTGCTTTTTAAATTTTTGACATGAAATTTTTACGAAAATTCAACGATTTTCGCAAACTTCAAAGTGGCGAAACTTTCTTATTAGTCGAGATATCGATACAAAATTCAAATTGGCTTCTTATTGTGTCATCTGGAGTAGATACATCCGTCCGGTATTGGTTTATCTGAGAAAAAAAATGTTCGAATTTTCGAAATTTCAACTTTTTGAAAATTACAAAGTGCTGTAACTTCTTTATTTGTTGAGATATCGACGGCAAATTTAAATTGGGTTCTAATTGAGTCATCTGAAGTAAGAAAATGCGTCTAATATTGCCGTACCGTTGAAAATAGAGTAAAATTTTCATACGGCCATAACTTCGTTATTAGTGGAGCTATCGAGTCGCACGACCCGGGAATCGCTTAGTTAGCTCGAAATCTATCGGGAAAAGTGTCTGGATTTCGATTTGGACGACATTTAGTGATTTTCGATTTTTTCGAAAATCCATCACTTTGGGTACAAATTTTGCTCGAAATTTTCAATCGACCATAACTTTCGAACCGAAGCTCTGATCGGGATGGGCGGCCGCGCATTCGAAAGAGCGTCAAAAAATCTACGAAATGCTCCTAGAGCGCATCGGAAAAAGGTAACTTTTGTTGTGAATTATGGCCTCCGAAAAATCACCAAATCATCGGTCTCGTAAAATTGAAACCGGTCTAACTTTTGAACCGATCGAGATATCGATTCGGGCGACCCGGCAATCGAAAGAGAATCGAAAAATCTATCGAAAACAGTATAGACATGTGCAAAAAGCTTTCGAATTGACCGAGAATCGTGCTTTTTAAATTTTTGACATGAAATTTTTACGAAAATTTTAACGATTTTCCCAAACTTCAAAGTAGCGAAACTTTCTTATTAGTCGAGATATCGATAAAAAATTCAAATTGGCTTCTTATTGTGTCATCTGGAGTAGATACATGCGTCCGGTATTGGTTTATCTGAGAAAAAAAATGTTCGAATTTTCGAATATTCAACTTTTTGAAAATTTCAAAGTGCTGTAACTTCTTTATTTGTTGAGATATCGACGGCAAATTTAAATTGGGTTCTAATTGAGTCATCTGAAGTGAGAAAATGCGTCTAATATTGCCGTACCGTTGAAAATTGAGTAAAATTTTCAAACGGCCATAGCTTCGTTATTAGTAGAGCTATCGAGTCGCACGACCCGGCAATCGAAAGAGAATCGCAAAATCCATCGAAAACAGTATAGACATGTGCAAAAAGCTCTCGAATTGACCGAGAATCGTGCTATTTAAATTTTCGACATGAAATTTCCACGAAAATTTTAACGATTTTCGCAAACTTCAAAGTGGCAAAACTTTCTTATTAGTCGAGATATCGATAAAACATTCAAATTGGCTTCTAATTGAGTCATCGGGAGTAGATACATGCGTCCGGTATTGGTTTATCTGAGAAAAAAAAATGTTCGAATTTTCGAATTTTCAACTTTTTGCTCATTTCACGCCTTGTTTGGGGATGTTCCCTAATTTGTAGCACGATGGGGTTTTTTTTTTTTTCAATAGTACTCGAGTGCTCTTTCCGGGACACCATGTATTCGGTGGGTTAAGATTATGTCAAATTTCATTGAATTTATGCAACCAAGAATACATGAATATTATACCGTAGGTTCTCAAATTAAAGAACCACAGAAAATCATATTTGACGTTCAAGCGTTCGGGCGGATGTCGTTTCGAGTGAACGTCGCTTCGGGTGAATGTCGTTCGGGGGAGTGCCGTTTCGGGCGAGAGACTTTTCGGGTAGAAGTCGTTTCGGGTGAGTGTCGCTTCGGGTGAAAGTCGTTTCGGGTGAGTGTGGTCCACCCTTGTCAAAGTAGCTAAAATGGCCGGTCGGTAATGTAGATCTCTTTTTTTAAGGTATCCGATGTGCGATTTGCCCAATTTTCCGTTTCCGAATTCCGTGCCTTTGTTCTGCCTGCCGATGGGGTCGACTTTGGAATTGTGGCCGAAGGAGGCGATGCAACCGAAACCGGTTTTCAGTAGTTTCGTCCTGACCGTGTCCGATGCCAAGTACAAGGTCTACGGATCCTCTGTCACTTTTTACGAGAAATTCCCCGCCGAGAATCTGACGAAAGAGCAACGAAACTTACTGGATTACAGCGACGACTCGAATTTCGTGCTCAACATGAACAAGAGCATCTGCGTGCTGTCCCATTGGCCGTTTTCGAACTCTTTCGAAACCTGGCTCAAGTTTCTACACGTAAATAAATCACTGCAATACCGCCATGTTGGCAATATGGCGGCATCGCAACTCCATTTTGACAATCTTACCACTTTGGGTGTTTTTTTAGGGCATTGTGGCGTCTGGTGAACCTCAGGCGGTGCCAGTAGAGCGCTACATTGTTCAGTTGATAGACGAAGCTCCGTTTCCTTCCCCAAGGACACTTTTACAATTATCACATGATGACGAAAATCGGGTCATAATGACCCAACCGGAAGACTTACCCCTTCCGAAAAGCGCCGCAGGTTTCAGGCACCTTCTTCTGAATTTGGGTTCAGAGAATTGTCTCCAAGTGTTGCTCCTAATTTTGACAGAGCAAAAAATTTTGATCCACTCTTTGCGCCCTGATACATTAACCGCAGTCGCCGAAGCCATCTCCACATTACTATTTCCGTTCAAGTGGCAATGTCCGTACATTCCGCTATGTCCACTGGGTTTGGTGGAGGTGCTCCACGCCCCACTCCCTTTTTTAATTGGGGTGGATTCGAGATTTTTCGATTTGTACGATCCTCCACCGGACGTCAGTTGCATCGATCTGGACACCAACATCATAACTGTAGCCGAGTCTCAAAGACAAGTTTTAAATCTGAAATTGTTACCGAAAAAACCGGCGAAGAATCTGAAAGCGACTCTCGATTATCTGTACTATCAAATCCGGAACTCGCCGAACAATGACGATAATAACGAATCGGCGAGTTCGGATAAGATCGAAATCGAGTTTAAAAAGAAAGCGAAAGAGCAGGCGCAAGAATTGGAGATACAGGAAGCTTTCCTGCGTTTCATGGCGTCGACTCTTAAGGGTTACAGATCGTTTTTATTGCCCATAACAAAAGCTCCTACCGTGGGAACTACCGATCCTCAGGCCCTGTTTCAATTGGCCGATTTCCTGAAAAGTCGCGACAAGTCCCACCAGAAATTCTTCACTTTGATGATGCGCACGCAGATGTTCATCCGCTTCATCGAGGAGAGGAGCTTCGTGGCGGACGGCGATCACGGTTTGGCGTTTTTCGACGATTGCACCGAAAAACTGAGCCATTTTGAAGACGGCTCTGGCGATTTCCGGTTGATCGAACTGGAGGACTCGGTGGCGAAAAGCGACAGGACGGTTTTCGTCCTGCCGCCCGAACCGCTGCCGCGCGAGTTCGTTTACGCCAACTTCACGCTGGATCCGACTTTGCTGGTCGGCCGAAAGAGGACGCTGCTGTCGTCTTTCTACCAGGCGACGGCCGTTCCCGGGTCGCCCATGGCGAGGAGGACCAAGCACGAGATCAAGTCTGCGCAGAAATTGGCTAGGAAGTGCCTGCAAAGTCCCGAGCAGTGGGCCAGGTGTTTATGCGGCACCTGTCATACGCTCTACTTTATGGTCCTTCCGAGCATGTTGTCGCTAAATGCGGGCAAAGAGAAGGCGATTTTGCAACAGGCTTACGACCTTTTAGTCAGGGCGACTCGTCAGAGGTTGACTTGCGATGAAGTTTGCTACAGACTCATGATGCAGTTGTGCGGCGAACACTCGCGCCCTCTATTGGCCGTCAAATTGCTCGTTCACATGAAGAAGTTCGGGATTCAACCGAACGCTCTAACTTACGGGTATTTAACGATAGGAATCCATCGATTCGATTGTAATGATTGTTATTTATGGTTTAGGTTGTACAATCGATGCGTTTTGGAAGCGGAATGGCCGGCCTATTCCGGGTCTAGTCAGGTGTTGTGGAACAAACTCAGAAACGTCGTCATGGGGGCGGCGCATTTCCGCTGGGCCGCCAAGCAAAAAGCCGCAAGAAAGATGTCCGCGTCCACAGAAGGCGGTGAGTACTCGACTGTCAAAAAACTTGCGAGGCGGCCATCTTGACATTTCATTCATATAGGGTCGAGTTTGTTAGATCCGGCCGATAGGACGGCGTCTAGATCGTCTCTGGATTCGCACGAAGCGGTCCAGGCAGAAAACGGGCTCTTGCACCGATTCAAGAGGGCGAAAAGTATAATAAAAGGAAGTCTCTACGGTTCGAATCAGTCCGTCACTGATGTCGTCGAAATTGACGAGGAGGAAAAGACCGAAAACGTCGAAGGGAAAACGAATGGTCGACTAAGTCCGGAAAGTCCTTCGGAAAGTCGTCTTTTATCGCGTTCGGAAAGTGCAGGAGACGCGAACATCATCGATAAACTTCAACAGATCAACAAGAAGAATAACTGCTCGAGGACTTTACAATTCAACGGGGATAGTGAAGATAACTCGAGTGGTTCACCTCAAAAGTAAGTTCAATTAAGGTTGCCATTTCGGATAGAGACGGTCAATTGAGGTTTTACATGAGAGTGACAAGGATGGAGATAGATCAATGTTTCCAATCCAGCTCAAAAACTAGCAACAATTTTTCGACGGGATTGTCGCCAATTGGTCGAGAATCCTCTTTTATTGGCTCCGAGTAGAGATGGGTTTTGGCCCGGAACGTTTCATTTGTTCCGTTCCTTCCCGGAATGATTCGGAAATATTCCCGGAATTTTGAATTCTCAAATTTTGAAAACTGTTTTTTGTGATATTTCGATCCGTCGGATCAAGAGCTTCAATTTAATACCAAACACCCTATACAAATATAGAATCGGGGGCACTAGAAATGAAAAATATATAAAATCGCGGAAAATTCGAAATAGTACAAATTTGAGTCTGTATATCTCAAAATGATAAACTGTAAGCACACCAATTCAATAATTTAATGATCATTTCTTCGGTTAAAAGAAAACTTTGTTGAAAACCACTTAAATGAAGGGAAAAAAGAGCAAATTGACTTAATTTTTTTTGTTAATTACGTTTTTGATTTTGAGTAGCTACTATATGACTTTAAGCCCCTTTTCCCTAAAATAGGTCTCGTACTCGGTCTCATATTTGAGTTCGTACTCGGTCCTACGGTCAAGCTCGTACTTGGTCTCATACATATTTTCATTATTTTCAGTAATTATCCTGTTTCCAGTCAAAACTTGAGACCATAACGCACATAAGTACAATAGGAACAGTTGTTTCCACTGATATTTACAAGAAAATACAAGTTCACACACAGTTTTATAATGACGTTTGTGAATATTCCCGGCAATTTATGAAAATTCCCGGGAATTTGGGAATATTTCCGGAATGTTTCGAATGATTCCGATTAATGATTCTTCGGCCCAATCATTCCTCCCGGGTTTATTCCCAAATTCGGAATATTTCCGAACTGGAAATAAACCCGGCGACCCATCTCTAGCTCCGAGTATAGATTTAGATTTGGAAAATTGATTTTTGTTTGAGATTTTTGGATTATGAGAACAAACCAAATTCACACACTTTTAAAAGCTCGATTTACGCCTTGAATTCAATCGAACCATACTTAAGAGCCAATAAAACAGTATTCTCTTCAGATTGGCGAAAATCCCGTCGAAAAATATTTGCTGGTTTTTGAGCTGGATTGGAAACATTGATATATCTTCATCCTTGTCACTCTTATGCGAAACCTCGATTGACCGTCTCTATCCGAAATGGCAACCTTAAGGTGATGACGATATATTAGGTGCCATTTTGATTTTTTGAAGGATTTCTCCGAGGACTCTCATCACGAAGGATGATCCTTTGGGGGCCTTCCAAGTGCCTCCAGTGACGGCGTCTTCGGAAATAACGGCCCCTCGTGAAAACCTGTCGACCAATCTGCAATCGCCGATTTTGAGCGACGATCCGGTCCTGTTCAGGTCTTCGGTGCACAGGTCGGCCACGTTCGAGGGAAGTCCTCCCGCGCAGAGTAAAATCCACAGGTCCGAGACGGTTCCCGCGGCAACGGTCGCCTCGAGTCTGGCCAGTCTCGGGTCCAGCTTCAAGATCGGCTTCAGGTAAAGTCAAAGATTGCGTCTTTCGATTCGGGCATGAGCTTGGCTTTGAACGTATGCACGATTCGACCCGTCGTCCGGTAGTTTCAGTAGCTAGATGTCTTTATTTTAGCCGCTATTCACCGTCACGCCTGTCCCTCCGCAAGGCCGACCTCAAAGTGCCGCAGCAGTTCATAGAGAACGCCCTCAATAACCTGTCGATGAGGTAGGTATCTACAATGTTCATCGCACGATTTTTCATCATTCGGCTCGCATAATTGATAGTTATTTCGATGTGATCCCGTATATCGATGTCGTTACTATCGTCGTTGTTTGGTATCGTTGTAGCCCTAGCAGTTTGACGGGCAGAAAGTCCAACGAACTAATCCAAGGTGGCATTAGCTCCATCAAATCGGCGGCCACTTCGATGGTGAAGAAACTGGACGAGATCAAGGAGGCGATTTCGACCTCGACGAATTCGACACCTGTCAAAGTGTCATCCGGGGACCGATTGGCGGCGGGAGATGGCGCTGGCGATGGCGAATGCGAATCGACGGACGGAAGTGACGGGGGCGACCGGATGCGACGCGTTTCCGGCGAATTGGGCAGTCACAGGGGCAGCCACGCCAATCTCAAAGATTACGACGAGACTTTGCCCGATTCTCTCTTCCTGCCCCCGAGCGAAGAGAAATTCGGTTAGTGTTTTTACCATTATTTGAATTGAAAATTTTACAGGTTCCTGTAATTTTTCAGACGGCGAATTGGAGATCACGATGACGTCCTGTTCGCAATGTCACAATTGCTCGCGCCTCCTCTACGACGAGGACATAATGGCGAACTGGTTCGCCGAGGACTCGAATTTGAACACGGTGTGTCTTTCGTGCAACAAATTGACGGTGCCGTTGCTAACGGTTGCCGTGAACGGGACGTCAGTGCCATCTTGCGACCCTTTCAGCGTCCCCTACTTGAATCCGCTGGTTCTGCGGAAAGAACTGGAGAACATTCTGTCACTCGAGGGCGATTTGAGTTTGGCCGATGGGAAATTCGTCGACGAGCATCCGATAATCTACTGGAATTTGGTGTGGTATTTCGAACGGATCAACGTGCAAACTCATCTGCCCAATTTGTATTTGAAAAATCGGACCGACGACGATGAAGCGAAAAAAGACGACCGCAATGAGAACGAAAAAGAGGAAGGAGCGGGGCTTATGAAGCCGGTACTTGAGGGAACGGATCCGCTCACTCAAGAATTGGCGGCATTAGGTAAGTGTACGAATTATCGATCGTTTGTAAACTATCGTGAATTTTTTATGAATTTTACAAGCTCCTACCAAGGAGGAAATGCGTGAGTCGATCTGGGACTTGCGTAGTCGCCATTTTGACGTGTGTCACATTCAAAATGGCGACAGTGCAATGTCATCTGTCATTTTGAGCGTTTTCTCAGACTTTGTGTATTTCAGAACAACTCGCAGCTCAGGTGAATGTGAAATGTTTATGGGACGAGCCCAGATTGCACGTGGATAACCCCCCGATGTATCTTTTATGGAAATTCAGAGATAATCCTCAGCCTAACGGCAACAACAGGAAGTCTGTCACGAGAACGTAAATTTCCCACTCATCTTTGCGAATTTAGTCGTTGAATTGTATTCGTTTTCCAGGTTTATGCAAGGTATTATCAACAATATCCGTCTGAACGATTTGGAGGGGCCTTTAAAAAGTTTGGCTTCCGAAAGGGAAGTCAAAGATAAATCCGTCGATTCGTTGAATTCGCCAAAAGACGATTCCTCGGTTTACCGGGACGTCCTGTTTCTGGCTTGTAAAGCCCTGGGACGGGATCAGATCGATTTGAACGTGTTCGATAAAGAGTACACCGGTGCTTATTCGCGTGTCACCGAGCGAAATAACCGAAATTACGGTCCGCAAGACAAACCGATCAATTTGAGTTCGCTGTATTGCCGTCAGTACTTCCGCCCGTTATCTTTGCCTTGAGTTTTCGGGTTTAAATTTTGAAATAACGATTTTTTTGGTTCGGTTTCGATGTGGGTTCTCTTGTACATTTCTCAATCTTGTCTCTATCGTTTTCCCGGACTTTATTTGGCTATTGTAAATCGAGATCGATAGTTTTCAATAAAATTGTTAAATTTATCGATTTTTTTTTTCATTTCAGAGCCTGATTATAAAATGAATGAAACATTTCAAAAATACTTAACATTTTATTAATAAGAGAGGTTTAGTATTTAGAGACATACCTATAAACTAAATTGCTACATATATTTATTTCTTGTGTAATATATGAAGGCAAATTAAACCTAGGTTATAGAACATTAAGAAAATCTCATATAGAAAAACTTCGGAATAACACGTCGTCATCAAGACCCAAGATAATAAGCTCAACTTGGCAAATAGAATTTCGCTTTTTCACCTCGATTAATTTCACTTATTTATTATTACACGTTCGCGTTCATTGCTTCATCGAATCATCGTCCGAGTAGAAATAATCGTTTGAAACTAAGATTTTCGTCAACTTCAAAAGACGCATAGTTGGACAATTACTTCTGCTTGAACAATGATCACATAATAAGTCATTTTTGAAAGTCTCGTTAAAGAGGATAACTACTACATTTACAAAATCACAATTATTCAAAAATTGTTACTCATAATAATATCATCAACCAACGGAAAAACGCGGCAGAGAAGCACTTATTCTCTTTGAGGCACCTAAGTAAGTATAATACGAATTTGTGCGCAAAATATAACGTGATATGCCATTCCTGAGATATTATATGGAATACTATAAAGACCGAAATTATGAAGACGCGTACAATAAAAAAAATAAAGAATTGTAAACAACCAGATGCACAAAAGTTGATGTATGAAGTGGGCTATAAACGAAGGAATCAATATCAAGTATTTTTTATACACACTCATATTAATAAAATAAAAATATGTATGCGGACAAATAATCGAATTGGACTGTGTAAACTTGCAGGCCCTTTCTGTTCACATGTGATAATTATGTACCTAGCTACATACCGACCAAAGAAAATTCGTCAATAATAAAATCTCGCTTCTAATAATTAAATACAGTATTAAAATATACATCACAAACATTGCATATCTCATGTTATTATTATTTAGAATATTGTGTGAATGATCTCAATGTTCTGAATTGTCGTGGAAGTATCAAAAAGTGTATTATTTATCCTCTTTAAAAAATTAAAAGATTATTACTGTAGTTGCCAACAACACAACGCTGAAAATCCCCAACTCTAATGACAAATCGTTATGCCAACTTAGTAGTAGTTGATAACTATTATTGAAGATGACATAAGCGACCACAGTTTTAAACATTTCTGCAAAACGTTGTGTAAATTCGACAATTACAATGCGTATCTCATCCACACACATAATCAGATGAGTTTCTCTAAAATAAAATGAAAAGTGTAGAAAGACACGATTTGATTTAGAAACTCACAAATAAGTATAGCATACACACGCACACACTCACACACGTATCATGTCGATGGTTAAAAACGGGTTGAATTGAACGCAAGTTAAAAATGGAACCAAAATGGAGTAGAATACAGGGGAAGGAGAGGAGGGCAGTTTGATCCAGCGCCGTCTTTGAGAGAATTGATGCCAAAAAAGCGAGACGCAATAATCCACATCCGGCATTTCTGTGTATACGCTTCAATCAAATGTTATTATTTATTTTTAGTTTTGCTCGAAATATTTTTTTTGTTGTTTTATGATGTTCGATTATTCGTTCGGCGGTTGGGCTCTTTTTAAAGAATTGCGCACCGGAATTTGAAGGGGACGCGTCCGTGGCCTCCGGGTATCTTGTGCCGTTTGCCTCTGCTGGTTTTGTCCCTACGAATTTCCCTAACTAACGTGTAGAAAGCCTCATCGACGCCCATCCGCGTCTTCGCCGACGTCTCCACGAACGGTATTCCGTATTGCTTCGCCACCTAAAAGAAAAACCGAGAGAAAAAACGGACATTACTAATGGGGATCACGTGCCGACGAACGTAATTGAAAAACAAAACATCGTGCTCGCATAATCGCTTGATTTATGCACTTTGCGAATTCTATTGGATGCAAATTTACCCCCATACATCCCCCCGAAAACCTCGCAAATTTTCACTCCAGAATAGACAAAATCGATTCAACTTTGTAATGAGGAACTAACTCGGAGTTTAGAGTTATTAGGTTTTGTCATGGTTTTGTAACTAAATAAATCTGAATAAAATGAATAGTTGGCTGTTGTCAAAAATATAAAACTTCAGAAAATATTAGATTTTGACATGGATTGTCATTTAAATCCTAGCCAAAACGAACTAATTTCTAATAATTTTCAAATATCCTCAATAAAACAAGGTGGAACAACACAACGAAAGAAAAGGCACATCACTGCATTACAGGGACGTAGAAAATAATGAAAAAATTAGATTACACTGATTACAGGCACTTGTGGCATAGTTTTTCCCTCGATTTTTCCGGATAATCTTGAGAAACAGTTTAGGAGAAATGTTTTAACGGAATTTGAACTTGAAGCAAACAGAAAAATATAGAGATGAAGTTATTTCATTGAACAGAGGACTGAATACGTTCGAATAGGTGAAAATTCAAAGTTATTCAAAAATGACAGAAAAAATAGCTAACCCAACTTTTAAAAGCCCAACTCACAGCAAACTTCAGGGTAAAAAGTCAGTGTTACAGAGCAAAAGTTACTAAAACTTCAAAATCTAGTTACTCACTACAAAGTTACGACTAATCTAGAAAATTATCTGTTAGAAGGCTTGAAATCATCACAACACGAACCCTAAACTTTTGTTAATCATAATACAAGAGCGTGTTAACAAGTCTCTTAATGATTGAGTATATATTAATTGAACAGCAGATGCAGTCCCAGTAAAGACTTTTATCTCGAGTGTTTCAGTACACTTTTGAAGGTAGGTACTTCAAGGAGTAAACAAACACAAGATTAGTTGATATATCAATAAATACACCGAGACTATGTGCAAAAAATGCAATTTCTAGAAACGAATGAGTAATATTCTATAAAAATCAACAATTAGGTATTACGAAATGGAATGCATGGTTGAAAACCTTAGTTGATAACCTGCATGACTAAATATTTGATCTTAGGCTCTACTGATTCTGTGATTCCCCCGGTCATGAGTCACGGTTACACTTTAAGGGTCGAGTTACCTCTCGCGCTTGGCTCATGTCGACTGCCCACGAGGGCAGATCGCACTTGTTCCCGACCAGGACCATGGGCACCTCCTCGGCGTCCTTGACCCTCTTGATCTGCTCCCGGTAGGTGCTGATGTCCTCGAAGCTCTTGGCCGAGTTGACGGCGAAGACCAGCAGGAAGCCCTCGCCGGTGCGCATGTACTGGTCCCGCATGGCGCTGTACTCCTCTTGGCCGGCCGTGTCCAGGATGTCGAGCAGACAGGTCTCGCCGTCGATGACCACCTGCTTGCGGTACGAGTCCTCGATGGTCGGGTCGTACTCGTCGACGAAGTGGTTCTGGATCAGCTGTATCGTCAGCGCCGACTTGCCGACACCACCCGCTCCGACCACCACCAATTTGAATTCAGTCATTTTGTTGTGCGAAATCGTCCCGTCCGGTCGGAATCACCGCCGCCAAGCCAAATAAAAATACGGGAAGATTCTATCGGGGGGCACCACCACGAACTGATTTTTTTTTTCTTCCCTCTTCTAGATCCGGCCTGGAGACTGCGGTACCCGTCTACTGTTTCTTCTCAGTCGCTGTTACGCCGACATGCTGAAACCAACACGGTACACATTCGAACTGAAGCAATTAAGCGCATTCGTATGGCCAGTAAATTACTTTTAATTAATTATTGTAATGAAGAACGAAAGAGCAACAAAAGTTATCATGAACTGTCGTGAACCGTCCGTCAAATTGTCTACTGGTCCAATGCTACCAACGTGACGCAAAACCCACCCAAATTTAAAGCTCCCATCGACAAAGCAAAAATAGAGAGCCCAACAATATATTCAGCCATCAAAAACCCAAGTAATTTACTTCAATTTACCCTCAATGTACATCTACTTTTATTTATCAAGTTTATGTGAATTAGTGAGCATACACTGGTAATTTCATACGATGTTTTCATCAATGGAATGAAACTCTAATTTTTGTTTCTATGGTATGAGTGTTTTGGGGAAAAAGCTAAAGTCCCTAGAGCTGTCAAAAATTTTAGTGAATGTCAAATTTGTCATCTCATGACAAAAAGATAAAAGAAAATCCTTTAAAACCGAACACATAAGATAACATTTTCGTTATTACCGTACCGGAGCAGCCCTTGAGGCACCGCAAAACTGGACTTCTACCGAAAGTGATGTAATTTCCTTTCCAAAATTGGGGCGAGAATTCACCTCCATCATCGTCACGGTTAGAGGTTAAGGTGAGTAATAATTTTGGTGTTGGAGAAAAAATTACGGATTCGTCATTGAAAGAGTAACGTCGTGACTCACAGGAGGTCATGGCAGCAGCACCCGGAGGCTGTTACATGGACGACGTCAGGGTTAAAATATCGGAAAAGTACAAGCCGCCCCCTCGGATCAACCTCCCCATGTCGTACGCCCAACGACTCACACTCAACAAGCAAACCCAAGACGCTCTACCGTCGTACGATTTCGCCTTGGAGAAGACAGTGGTCGATAAGATGCGCGAATGGAGAACGGCCCGAACGACTTACCGAGAAGAGCAGATATCTCGTCTTGAGCTCACCAAACTGGATGAGGAGAAACGATTGAAAGAGCGGAAAGAGCTCCGACAAGCCGAGAAGCAAAAAGAAGAGAACGAGACACTCACCCCCTCAATTGTGTCAGCGAATTCGAGTATTTTAACCCCGATTCCGGTGAAGCAAAACGTGGTGAACCACCCGAGCCAAGATAAGAGCCCTTTCAATATCTCGGATTTCGAGGCGGACACTTCCAGTCCCTTCGACAATATGGAACTGAAATCCATCAACGACATGGCCGTGCTAGCCCAAGTTCTGAATAGCGAAAACGATCAGAACGTGACCACCGGCAGATACTTACAACAATCGGTTCAGAAATACGGAGGTGCTTCGAGTTATCCGGATTATTCTTTCAACATTCCCATCAGCACTGCAACGCCTTACACCAGTCGAGGTGCCTCATCGAATTACGCTACTCCTAATGGTTATTATTACAATAGTCATCCTCCGGAAACGATACGGGGTGGCTTTTTTAATTATGATAATCGTCTGGATTACACATCAACTGTAAATAACTTTAGTGATAGTAGTGTCGGATCGTCTGTGGCAGTTGGAGTGCCGCACATTCTCAGAAGTTTAAACGAGCGGCTTGATAACAATAAGATGCTCAGTTCGAGTCGTAGTTTAATGAAGAAAGAGAGTGAAATGTGTAGGAAAATTGATATTAAGACTGAAAGTGAAGAGAACCTGGAAGTATTTCGTTCGTTACCTAAGAGTTCTCAAGAAGTCGCCATAGGCATAAGCTCTATGGGGTTCCCACTGTCTAGGGTGGCTGCGGTTTGTAAAGAATTGGGAAATGACCGAAAAAAGGTGAGACATTTTCTTGTTTATTACCATTGTTTGAAGTTTGTTTTCGTTGAAGGTGATTGACCATTTGTTGGCTATGAGTGAGCTTTTGGATTTGGGCTTCTCCGAGTCTGCCGTATCAGAGGCGCTTTTGAAGAGCGACAACGACAGGGATAAAGCGCTCGATCTTCTCACCTTGTAGCACTTTATCGTTGATCGTATGGCTGTGCTAATAACCTTTGTAAATTGTATTTCGATACACGATTATTACCGTAATAATTTATACCGTTATTTATTTGTACATAATTATATATACCGAGCTATTGAACCCATATTTCAGAAAGCGAGGCACCGGAATCACTACTGTAATGTTTTTGGTGGTCTCCCCTTTCATGAAAAGTTATTTGAACGCTCTGTACAATAATCAGACAGTGCGTCCTGTCACTACTCACTTTAGCGTTATTGTGGACTTGCAATGTCGCCATATTGGCAGAGGTGTCAATATGGCGGCATTGCAACTCCACAATATGAATTTGTGTTGCAATACAGCGATTTAACAGACTTATGCGTGTTGTTATTCCACTATTATATCGTTATGTATGATTATCGTCTTATAATATCAATAAAAGGGCATTTAATTAGTGCGGTGATGTGTATAATAGCAACTTTCTGTAAGCTTTTATAACTCAAAACAATGTAAATATTAATCATAAACGAAATAAAAATACTCAATAATAATAAGTTACATAAAATTTGGCAGAATGTTTAATGTTGAGTGGATAGTTCTTTTTTAAGTCTTTCGAGTTCCGCAATCCTCAAGTTGACAGATTCCAATTGGCCTTCAAGAACTTCGGTAAGTGGTAAGGCTACGGTGGACACGATATGAACTAGAGCTATGGTCTTTGACGCGTCGTTGTGTAAAATGGCCAAAGAATCGTTTACGTCAGAGGCTGCACCATTCTCTTGAGTCTCTACCTCTTCCTGGGATAGAATTCTAGGTAAGCCGGTAATATCTGTAACACGAAAAATTCCTCACATTCGATTTTCGTAATGTAAAATTGAACTTACGATCTAGATCATAAGATTTTAAGGGAGAATCTTGAATTTCTACAGGAATCTCCTTCTTTTCTGAGCCATCCGAAGTGGCTTGAAAACAAATTAACTGTACGTTATTGCCGCTAGCGCCTCGATCTTTCTGGTAAACTGAGAAAATTAATCCGATGAATAGTGGATCCATTCGTTGGTAGCTAGCTTGTGTACGAACATCTTAAATTGAGAACTTGTTAAATATTCAAACAGGAGATGTTTTGTGTTACGAACCGACATGACTTGGCCATACAGTAATGTGTGGATGTGAGTGGTACCAACCAAGTACTCTCATTGGTTTCTCTAATTTATTCGTTAATTCTTCTGCATACTGCGAAGCTGTGTACAGTTGTTCGGGTGAAATTTCTACTCGATCTGGTTGTTTATCACTTCGATGGAGAATTATGCAGGCGGAAATGTACGAGATTAAATTCTTTTCGTCAGTCTGTGTTGGAAAACAACATTAGTTTTTGTTGAGCTGGCTCATCTATTCCCTATAAAATTACCTCTCCGATAAGGAGCCCCATCACTTCCTCTTTTTCGGTTGTAAGGGCGTGTTGTAGACAGACCACGTATACGTCCGAATGAAGAACTACTTTTTTCAAGCTTTTGTCGTTTGGAATCATTTTTCGTATTCTGTTCTGAAAATCAGTATAAATAACTGATGAATTTGTAATTTTGAGTAAACGATGATTCTTGACGTCAGAAAAGTTTGGTTAGGTTCCAAAGCCGGGTTTACACCACTAAACGTCAAATTTCTGAACCATCCAAGGTATTCCTTACAAAGGTGAGGTCATAACTCTTATGTTTAATCACAGATGTTTAATTAAAATAAGCTCTGATAAAGAAGAACTTTATTTTCAAGAATATATCTTTACAATCAATAATAAATGAAAAATAAAAATAAATTACCACAAATAATAATATGCAGCAGATTTTCAGTATCAAATACAATAATTAAAGTGTTATTTAATTCTTGGTTTAGTATACTAAATCAAGATTTAATTATATCACGTAAGAATGTCCCTATAGTCAATTACAAATAACTTATAATGCTCATAATTACATAGTGCTTGTACAGTCGAAATTTCTTCTAAAATTTTTTGTACATCACGCATTAAATCTATGACTAGGCGTACTCTTTGATCTTAGAAAAATAAAGCCAACAGCCAATCTGCATAAAAAATCATCACCCCGTAAAACATTTCAATAATCTTTACAAAGTTCGACAAAAAGAACCAATTAAGGAAAACCAACAAAATTTGGTGATTATTAATAAAATATATATATTTTTTAAAATATATAAAAAAGAAACAATAAATAATAAAGTATACTACATAATTGTAAAAATTATATAAACGAAAAGGCATTTTTCACCGAATCCCTGTGTACAAACTGAGAACTGATCTTATTTCCTTCTGAGATCTAGCTTTACTAAACACGTTCCAAAATCTCAACGTCTCATCACCCGCACCAGTCACAATGGCCTCACCATCAGGAGAAAGCGCCAAATAAAGCACTCGATAAGAATGTCCCGTCAATTTCGCCACCTGAGTCAAACTCGGATACTTCCACACCAAAATCTGATTCTGAGAGTAACCGTGAGTCGAAACCAACTCGGAACTGTGCTTGGACCACGCCAGATTACAAACCTGAGAACCTACAACCAAAACACAAAACCCAATGAAAACCCGACAAAATCGAAATCGAATCAAATCATTACCGGTATCCACGCTCTGCATGGGCTGACCGGTCAAAGTGTTCCAAAATCGGATACACCTATCCGCTGTGCCACCCCCGGAAGCCAAAAGCCCGTGGTGGTGGGGCGACCACGCTATTGCCTTGACAGCTGCCAAATGGTCGGTGTAAGTCTGCACCGGAGACAACGACTGCATGTTCCAGACGTACAATCGGTTATCGTTACCCCCAGATGCCAAATACTGATTATCGGGAGACCATTTCAGACCGCACACTTCCTGCCGATGACCCACCAAACGTCTTTCGGGCGCCGTAGCTGAAAACAACCATCAATCAACCGTTAAAATTTGAATAAATGAAAAAGTCAATAAGTTCTATGAATAAAAACATCATCACTGTCACGGTCGGGCTATAAACGAGAAAACTATGCTAATTACAGAAACCTGTAATCGGTGAATTACAGAAACCTGTAATCGGCGAATTACAGGAACCTGTAATCCGGTCGCACTCACATCCGGATCTGGTGTCCCTCTGCAGGATGAGCCTGTCCCGACTGCCCGAACTCAGCACGTCCCCGTTCCAGGCCAACGCGCCCACCCTCGCCGAGTGCCCTTGCAGCTTGACCACCTGCTTGTTCACCGCGACGTCCCAAATCGTGACGTAGCCGTGGTGCGTTCCCACGGCGACCAGGTTGCCCCGTTCGCTCCACGCCACTGACGTCACGTTGTTGTTGTCCGAGGATAAGTCGCATAGTCTCGTCACTTGGCTGGTGCACGCCGACCACAGGTAGACGCAAGTGCCCAGGCCCACGCTCAGGACGTTCTGTTGCGACCAGTCCACTAGATTCAAGTAGAAATCGTCCTGTAATTCGGGAGCGTCCAGGACTTTGAACGGGATCCGGGAGATTTTCCGGGTCGCTTTGTGGGGAGATCGCAGGATCTTCTGGCTGCTCGTGCTCAAAGGTGACAGCGAGTAGGGCGTAGACTGTAATCTAGAAGGCGACGATTTCTCCCTCTGCAAAATATGTCAAATCAATTACAGGTTCCTGTAGTTTTTTTTATCGATTTAGCGCCCTAGTTGCCCTAGTAAGTTTCTATTGTGGGGATTTGATTGTGTTTATCGAGGCCGGCCTTAAATGCGCCTCAAAAACAGACACACATGCGTTATTTCGTTATCAGAAGTATTACCACAATGACCTACTTTTGCGATTGATTAAAAATCAATTGAAAATGCATTTTGTTCGAAATGACCCCGGCCGCGTGAGTCTTCATCCGAAATAACGATAAGGATTTCACTATCGATCGAATTATAATAATATTTCTGTGAATAAAAATTTCAGGCACGTTTTCATAAAGGAAGGAACTGATCGTCAAGTAAGGAAAAAGGAACCAGCACCGGTTACGTATTCCATTTCGATTTAGCATAATTTTACTGTTATTACAGACTTAGCGACGGAACATTTTGGCGTCTAATTTCGATACTCGGCTTCCGTCGGTGTTATAATAATAAAATAATGAATATAAGAGTAAACGAACTCTGAACCGAGCAACGAACAATGTGCCAGAATTGCAAATTTCAAACGAGTCATCAGCTGGCAAAATATGCTTGGTTTCGTCTAAAATACTAGAGTATTGCGACAATCGAAACATGAATTTTGCAAAAAATTCCTCTTTATTTCACGTCACGTTCCTACTTCGATACCGAGTAATTAGAAAAATACGTAGCCATGTAGGTATCCGTTGCACGCGTTTCATGTTTCTATTATCTATTCAAGATTATGTCACCTCAGGTATGGAAAATTATTGAACTAAAGGTAAAAACGCACTGATCTCCAGACGACTATGATGAGTCAGATCCTATACCTACTGCATTATGTAAAATTATCACCTAAAACCAATAAAAAAAATCAGTAGCAATAATTCGAATCGAAATACAAATACTTATGCAAACAACCACGTTGCAAATAGCAAATTTCGCGTGGAATATTTAAACAAATATGTAAGTCTATCCGATCTGAATAAAATATCTAGACCTCTTATCTTATTTAACACGAGTTCCACCTTATTTCTCTCTAAATAAATGGAACACCTTACTTGACAAACACTACGGGATATTGTTATTCAGCCAAGGGAAAATGTAGACCTAAAATCACCACACAGGAAATGCCTATAATACGAGACAATTTTAAAATGCAAATATGACTAACATCCGATTTTAAATACTGTAATTTGGAATAATGGACGGTAATTAAGTGAATTCTTCAGGAAAAATCCCCTTATCACCTACTGAACTTGATAGGATTACCATTATCATGATGGGGTAAATTAAAATTGGTATAACGAGGAGAAAGCACATCATAATTTTCCAATCCTAATACGTTCAACTCAATGTATTTAACCCAAAGGTTAGGTAATTACCATTCCCCTGCTAATAGGTGATAATTATAGAAAAGCACATGAACCAGCCATAAGAAATATTAATTTATCCTGAATACCCAACAGTCTACGTCACATAAAAGTGAAAATAATGCGATAAGTACCCAAACTGATAACGTCGGAAACCTGGTTAACAAAGTAGGTACCTAAAATATTGGGGTGATTAGACAATGTAAATCCCTGACCACACAATAACAGGAAACATTCCAAGACAGGGACTCATTTATTATCGGCGATTTGAAATTCAAAAATAAGTAAATAAGTGTCTCGTACCTTCGTCGGCGTGCCGTATCTGAAGAGGTTCTTGTTTTTAACGGGGGTGAGGGCCTGTCTTTCGTCGCATTGTGATTTCACGTCCTCGATATCATCCCCCAGCATTTCGTTCCTTAGCAGGGTGTTGTAGACGGCACCGTCGCGTAAATTTTCACCAGTCTCTCTGGTTTTCTTCCCCGATTGGGCCACCTTCGTTATATCAGGAAGGGTGGCGAAGCTGGTCTCCCACGAATTTTGCGCCCTTCGAGGGATGTGCCGATCGCAGTTCTCCAAAGGGCGAGGCTCCAGACATGCTGGTATTCCGAACAAGTTCCGCCTGATGGAAGACTGGGTTTGGCGCAGTATGCGGTAGTCGAGGTTTTCGAAAGACATCCTCTGGAAAATCAAAGTACGAATAAAACTGAGTTCAAAGATTTGTACAACTTTGAGGTTTGGGGTTTTTCGGGAATTTGGGGAAGCGGAAATTACTCACAGCGGTTTTTAGGTGCTTATTATCGTGGGCATGACATGAAGGGATGACGGTTGACTTGACGTTAAGGGCGCTCACCTCACGTGTGGTAGAAGTGAAGGGCGCAATTCAAATGATTATCCGGAGTACCGAGAACTCGCACTTTTCGATAATGGGCAATGAACGCAATCGAGTCGCATTTTTCGCCTACTAACGACACAATCCCCACTATTAAAAGTCCCTTTAATTATTTAAATGGTCGATGGAAGCCGAACCAAACCGTCAACCAAAATGGCAGCAGAAAAAGTGCTGCCAACTTCTGGAATTTAAAGAAAATCCCTAAAATTGAACATGCGTGAGCTTGGCGTCACATCTGACTTCACCCTCCCTCAATAAATTCATAGCATTTCAAAACCTTTGTGGGAGAAGATAACGTTCCCAATAGCTGTTAACAAAAATCTGACCTACTCTGTGCTGTTAACGCTTTTTACGAAAACAAGCAAATGAACGCATGAATACAAAAATGAATGCTGGATTTCGTGCTTGTAAACCGGACTTGATGGTGGGAGTTGATTCAATCAAGACAGCTGTCACATTAATGTCATTTATCATCTGATCTGTCAAAAATTTAAAAATTTTACTTTCTCGATTTCTTGCGATTTCTTTATCAATTTATTGTTATTATCGTAGAAGACGTAATAAGCACGTGCTAAGTCGTAGCCGATATCTTGTATTTATGTCGCTGCTGCAGTGTCTTATCTTTTCGAAGACCATTATTAAGTGTTCGTCCCGTTTCCTCTCTAATAAAGTTATGGCACTTTCGGCGGGCCCCCACGATCAGCCAGACTACGAAGTAAGTGCATTTTGATTATGTCGATTTAATTATATGTTTCCGATTATGTTCAAGACATGCGTCGACATCCTGAACAGTTTACAGAGCAATGCGAAATATATCAAAGTGAAAAGCAACATGACTCCGATAGCGGGATCTAATCATAATGCCACCCAGCTCGTACAGGTGCAAAAATATTTATCGAGGTATATCACGACGTCAAGTTTGTGCTTACGGAAAGGTGCAGGGACAATTTCACTTGGGGTGGTTAACTTACTAATTACGAACTTGAGGTTGATTGTTTATAGTTTCTAAGCTTCCGTCTTTCGTTATGCACTTGCAGTGTTCACTTGAAATACTAACGTGCCCCGAGAACGCTTATTTACGTTTACTTCAATTGCATTATCGTTGCTGATATTGATTATCTGAGCCAATAATATTGGGAACAAAGTGCTTACATTCATATTTACAGTGGCTATCAGTACATTATGAAGAAATTGAATTTGCAGGAGTGGTATCGCACCGGAGAAACTAGATGAGTTATCTGTAATTCACGTTGCTGGGACGAAGGGTAAAGGAACGACATGTGCTTTTACGGAGAGCATTTTGCGACATCATGGATACAAAACGGGTTTTTTTTCGTCACCTCATTTATTGGAGGTTCGAGAACGGATAAGACTTGATGGGAAGCCTATTGGGAAGGATGAGTTTGCTAAATCGTTTTGGGAAATTTATACCGCCTTAAAGAAACAAAAAGTGCTTATCTAGAATAACCAAAATTCTCAAGTTATCTACATTGTAGTTATTTGCAGGATGATGAACTCCAACTTCCCTATTACTTCTGTTTTCTAACATTGATGGCTTTTCGGATATTCCTAGAGAAAAAAGTAGATGTTGCTATTGTCGAAGTCGGTATCGGAGGTGAATACGATTGCACAAACGTTTTAAGGTACCTACTTTACCGACACTTCATCACAAACTCGTATTTTCGAACTTTTATAGAAAGGTTCCTGTAATCGGGATCACGTCATTAGGAATAGACCACACTGCTCTATTAGGAGATACCTTGAAATCGATAGCGTGGAATAAATCTGGAATCATGAAGGAGGGGTGTAGAGCATTTACCGTTCCTCAGCCAGAAGAGGCCATGGATGTGTTAAAAGAACGGAGTATTGAAAAAAGAGTACTAGGCGTTTTCAAGATTTAAAATTCAAATTTAGAAAAAAAATTCTGGTTTTCAGTGCAATTTAGAATTGGTGGATGCCCTCGATTTCAAGTTTCCACAAATTTCGTCTTTTCCTATGCACATTTTGAATATGAATGCTAGTTTGGCTGTGGTTTTGTGCGATGCCTGGTTATCTATCAGTGAGGTAATAACATTTTATTCAACTATTTATCTAAAATTAACCATTTTAGGACATAACAATAATTTAGTAAAGCACATGTCAAAAGAAGTTACAGAAAAAGCATTAGCGAGTTGTGTGTGGCCTGGACGGTTTCAAATTAAAAAAGAGAAAAATGTTACGTCAGTATACTATGTATAACCATATTGATCATCTATCATAGTAATAAACATTCTTTTTTAATTCTAGATACTATTTGGATGGTGCTCACACGAAAGAAAGTATCGAAATATGTGCAAAATGGTTTAAAGAAACCACGAGTAAATCTGAGAAAAAAAAGGTCCTAATGTTCAATTTGACAGGAAACCGAGATTCTGAAACTCTTCTAAAATTATTACGAGATTCGAGTCATTTTAATGGAGTTTTGTTTGTTACGAATAACGCAATAGCCTCACAAAGTTCAACGGGTAAGTGTGATTCTAACAGCATGTCTGCATGATTTTGGGGAATTTTGGGACTAAACTACTTTTAGATAACGTAAACTATGCCTTACCTGTAGATGAGCAACTGAAAAAATGCGAGCAGTACAGAAATCTCTGGTTGGAGCTTGACCGAGACGACGAGAATTCGAAAAGTGATTTCGTTCTCACTTTTCCGTCGGTCATCGACGGGATCGATTTTCTGAATCGATCATCGGATCCAGTAGAACTTCTCGTCACCGGCTCGCTGCATTTAATCGGTGCCACTTTAAGTATTCTATCGCCGAATTTAAATGACAATTACGTTTAACAGATAAGTTGGAGTAATTTCCCCTAGTGTTATAAATTTTATAGAGAATTAATTTTTATATAAATCGAGGATTTCTCATAGGTGAAATCTCTTATCATTATATTATCAAATGTGTGCATGGTACAGGTGTGGGAAATACAAATATTGACTAGAAAAGATAAAGTCATGAAGACAATAAAATATTTTTGATATTTTACAATCTTACGTATATTTTGTTTAATATAAAAATATAGCTACAGAGATCACTCCCAACGTTGGGTGATTATGCAATAGAGAAAACTACATTGTAGGCATCAGGTAAGTCAAGTGAAAATTAAATTGGAACTACACCTCTTTTAATTAAATACACGTTGAGTAAAATGCGATGAAGTTCTCATTCGATTTCCGCTTTAAAACAGATACCCTATAATATGGTAACTCAAATAAACGTTCACCTACATCAGAATTTTCTGCAATCTAAAAATACGAAAATGACTGTCCGTTATCGTAATTTTTTTGGTAATAATAATCGATTTATAAATTATTGAGGAAAGGAAAAAAGTACCGACGACTAGACTAAAAATTAGCTCATCTCTTATCTGTCAAGTCGAACTCCACTTCAGGTTCTATCTCGTTTTCGGATAAAGATAGTGAGGTGCCCCCTCTTCTCATATGTTTCAGCTTACCCTTGTTGCTCTGTCAAAAAAGTGGTGAAAAGCATTAAAAATTAGGTACCAGCAGAGCCGCCATTGCCCGATATAGACACGCGTTTCGAGTACTTACAGTAAAATGGCCACCTCGCAAGTATTCTCCACGCATCGGTCATATATGGTCAATATAACGGCATTGCATAACATAATAGCAAAATCATTGAATATACATCATGCGCATGCAGCGGGCACAGCAAGCAAATTAAAGTAAAACCAAAAATCGAAATAAAAAATGAAAATTACCGAATAATACAAAGATTTCAGAGACTCTGAGGTGTTGTTAGGAAACCCGTGCCAACTTAGCTGCCTTGTGTACTAAAGGAAAGGAGAAATTGTGTAATTAAGCCTCAACCGACCAATCATTCCCAAATAATAAATAAAAATCCGAAATACTTCATTAAAAAACTGGTGAAAATTAACACGTACCTCCATTAGACCTACTGTGGGTTCGGAAGCGTATCCGTCTTGACCATCTTCGAATTCGTCCGACGAAGAGCTAGAACTTGAAGATTCTTCCTCGAAAGGTCTGCAATAAAATTATTTATTATTTTCTGATTTATGTCCTACCAACAAAAATCGATATTGACCTTTGCACCTTGCACACCATTTGAGCTAAATCTGTGAAAGTGTAATCGGAAAGAATGAGTTCGGAACTGGCTTTGTGGTGTTCGGTTTTGGCCTGGAAGTACGGCATGCTCCCGGTCTTCAGTTTTTCCTCGAAATATTCTTTGCCGTGTTGATAACCGACTTCTCTGATTTCATCGAAACTTCCGAATTGTAAAGTTTTGTATTTATCGATCGGAGGACGAATATATTCACAATAATCGCTGTTCTTCACCTCCTAAAACAATCTGTCAAATTGTGGTAAAAAAAGAAGAAAACTTTTTTACCTCGAGCTGTCTGACGCAACTGACGTAAGCCAATCGTGACTGAATATCGGGCAAGTTTGGAACTTTGACAGGTTTAGTGAACGGATTCCAGCGTTTCCACAACAACCACCAACCGGACAGATCGTCCCCGTAATTGGTCAAGTCGTGATCGTCTACTGAACCGACATCGATCGCCAGAATGTGATTGGCTCCCAGACTTCTCATGACGTCGGCTACAGAAAATCGAAAAACGTTAGCCCATCTCAGATAACGAAAATAAATAAATAAATAATAAAATCATTGTTGTGTTATTTAAATCAAAAATAGGTCTCGCCCTCTTGAGGAAAAATCGAGTTGCTATGGTCATGTGACGCTACCTAGCTACATACCTCACTCACTGTCATAATTACAGTTTCCTTTAATTTTTGTTTACCTGGCACGTTGTTGACGTAACATCCGTCCGCTAATAAATGTCCGTCTAAAGGGTCGCATAAAGGCGGAAAAATGCCAACAATCGACATGCTGGCCCTCACATATCTCCACAAATAACCTGTCGAGTAAACCATAAAAGCGAATTTCACAAATAATCGTCACAAAAAATCGAACCATTTTCGCACCTTTCTTCACACGAATAAAGTAACAAAAGGACGAAACATGCGACAAAGTAATGGGTAGAAATGGCGTATCATCTCTACATGAAATGGAAAAAGTAAAAGAATGTCTGCGCCCAAATTTACCTCCCCAAAATAAAATGTTGCCGCATTGTGATTGGTTTACCTTGATTGGGACGATGTCACATGACCTATCCTATTACTTTTTGAAAAATCGGTCCCACTAGCGATAATCTTACCTCGATTTTTCCCTTTCGTCATCCCCATCATAGAATTATTTCGACTTTATTGAGGGCGAGACCTCGACGGACGCGAAGAAATTCCGAGACAGGAAAGCGGTTAAAAAAATAAGGAAAATAAAGGTGGTCACCTACCTGGTAAATTATTGGTGTAGCCTCCGTCTAGCAGAAGGTGGCCGTCGACGGGATCGCACAAGGGCGGCATGTATCCGGACAGCGACATTGACGCACGTATGTACCGCCATAGAGAGCCTACGGAAATCGCTCGCTAATCAACTACAGAATGCCTTCACATTTTTACACTTGGTTATTTTCCTCAAGATTTTACATGAAAATGTCAAATTTCCAACAGACTATAATTTCTCCTCAGTACTTCACCATCACCATGCATCCACAATTTTACTGCTGCCATACTTAAGCAAATACCGTTTTTGATTTTATACCTCCTATTATAAGCTACACAACACAAAATTACATGTAAATAGTACAAAAAGCACAAAGTACATTACGATAATATTTACAGAGCACCAGCGACAATAATAAATTATTGAGAGATTGATATTATAAGAAGTTTCCCGATAATCATCAACAACGATATCAAAATAAAAAATTAATGAGATTTTCTCAATTTAGAAATGAAATTATCGAAGAAAAAAGAATGGCCAGACCAAAAATCGAACGTTGGCATACTTCCCTTGCAAGTGCGTTCACAGTAGTCTAAATCTAAATACATACCGACAGAGGGCACTTGCAGAAAATATCTCAATTTAGGTTGAGAATACTGTACCGAAAGAATCATTTGAAAAATATCAATTTGAAAAAATTTCGTAATTTCGTACTTTTGTGGCGATATCAAAAGTGCAAACACAGGTTAACCAATCACAATTTACACCATTCATTTCGTATACGTGGAGGTACACACAACATAATGTGGATGCAACAATATTCCATTAATAAAAAAAATAAAAAAATGAAATGTACACACATTGTGATGATAATAGTGGAAAAATTAGAACAGCCGATAAAAAAGAACACTGTATAAGTAGTAGTAGTAAGAAATGTCTAAATTAAAAGAGGAAAAGAGACATAGTGATGCTGCATAAAAATAATAACGATGCGTAACTGTGACGACCAATAAGACTCACCGTGGGTGTGAATCCGCATACAGGACGCTGTAATATCGGTAGTGACGGTGAAATATGGCAACCACATATCCTCAATGTACGTATCACCGAAGGTGCTTTTGATTGTTTGATTGAAATCCCTACCACTGAACATCGACGTCATCGGGTACGTCAAATCGAGAATTTGACGCCACCATTGAGTCATCTTCTGTGAAGAGAAAAAAATCAAAATTGACACTTGAAAGCCGGCCATTTTGGATTTCAGAATAATCCAAGATGGCCGCCACTTATTCGCGAATCGAACCTTTGACCATTCTCGGGCCTTTTGCGTTACGGTGGTGATGTTGCGCTCTTTACACCAGAGGGCGCCCATGAAAGCGCCTATGCTTACACCTCCAACCATATCTATCGGGATTCCAGATTCCTGTAATTTTAAATAAGTAAAATAAGTAAACGGAGGTAAATGAAGAAGAAAATCAAACCTGAATAGCTTTAATCATGCCTACGTGAGCGGAGCCTCTGGCACCTCCACCCCCCAAAACTAGTCCGACTGATTTACCCGTTAACCAGCGAGCTAATCGGGAAAAGTCGGAATGAATGTTGGGCTCAGATTGGCACACTTTCGAATACAACTCATTCTGAAAAAAATTAACAAATTTTTTTAGTGACATTTCGGTAAACGTCAACGAAACTCACAATTCTGTACAAAGACTTTCTAGAGAACATCCGATTGGGGCAGAGTATGTGATGATGCCAAGAGACCCAAGACCTCATATTGATCCAGGCGATCGTGTTCTGCGGTTTGCCGCCCTCTTTATGCAACAGGACCAACTCTTTTTGCGTTCGCATGGCCAACCGCTCGACTTCCCTCTCGACTTTACCCAGACTCGGATGGTTCTCGCCCAGACCGACGATCAAAATACAGTCGGCCTGTCGGATGCACCGCTGCGTCCAAGCGCTGACAGTCAGATCGCACTGGTACAGCGAGATCTTGTTCTGGTCCTCCTGCTGGGCCAACCACGAACTGAGCCGGTACTCGTTGTTCGGGTCCATGATCGACGGACCCAGGGTTTTGCGGATTATGTCCGAGGTCAATCTGACGGTCGGGCCGACGGAGCACAGGCAGTGGTACAGTTCGTAGGTGAAGGCCGTCAAAGGGACGTCGTCGGAGGCGGCGACCACCGCCACCGTCGAAAAGTTCAACTGAGAGGGGCGGCTGTCCACCGCCGAACCGGCGGCGGCGCGGGTGTTCAGATTGGGCTTCTTCCAAGAACCTTTGATTAAACAAGGGAATTATCGTTAATCTGTCAAAATTACAGATTTCTACACTTCTACAGTCTACTAAAGGCGGTAGTGAAAAGCCACAGTTTGAGAAACTAACTTTATCAGAGTTTTGTTACTAAAATATCGAAATCAAAGAGTTCTATGCAGGCAGATTAGCTTTGTAATGAGTAACTAACTCGGAATTTAGCGTTGTTAGGTTTTGTCATGGTTTTGTAACTAAATAAAAATAAATAAAATGAATAGTTGGCTGTTGGCAAAAATATAAAACTTCAGAAAATATTAGATTTTGACATGGATTGTCATTTAAATCCTAGCCAAAACGAACTAATTTCTAATAATTTTCAAATATCCTCAATAAAACAAGGTGGAACAACACAACGAAAGAAAAGGCACATCACTGCCTTACAGGGAAGTAGAAAATAATGAAAAAATTAGATTACACTGATTACAGGCACTTGTGGCATAGTTTTTCCCTCGATTTTTCCGGATAATCTTGAGAAACAGTTTAGGAGAAATGTTTTAACGGAATTTGAACTTGAAACAAACAGAAAAATATAGAGATGAAGTCATTTCATTGAACAGAGGACTGAATACGTTGGAATAGGTGAAAATTCAAAGTTATTCAAAAATGACAGAAAAAAATAACTAACCCAACTTTTAAAAGCCCAACTCACAGCCAACTTCAGGGTAAAAAGTCACTGTTACAAAGCAAAAGTCACTAAAACTTCAAAATCTAGTTCCTCACTACAAAATTACGACCATTTTACCTAAAATCCTGTGTCCTAAGAGGTTTATCAGTCTGGTGACGACAATCGGAAACCTCAGTTTGATCGCATTGAATAAACCTTCGGGTAGTTTGGCCAATTCGGAATCTCTGACCGCGATCACGGTCGTGCTCCTTTTCGTTTGAGTGACCATCTCGACCTGTCAAAATTTCAAATGATGTATAGAGCGCGGCCATATTGGAAATCGCCAGAAATTCTCACCACTCCTATTAGATCTCCTTTGCCGTATTCGCCGACTAATTCCTTTTTACCGTTTTTATCGGTGATGACCGATCTCAATCGACCCGAGAGCACGATGTAGGTCGAATCGCTTTCGTCGTCTTGCCTGTAAACGGCGCGACCCGACTCGATGAACAGCCAATCGAGGGCGAAATCCACCTGTCTGACGAATGGCGATAGACGATTCACCACCAAGTTGGCCAAGTATAAAACTACGTGAGGTTGCTGGGTCATCAAACTTCGAAAAAAAAAGAGAATCATCAAAGCGGGCTGATCGAGGCGATAAAATTACAGGTACCTGTAAAAAGTACTTTTGGAAAGCAACCCGAGCCTGGTGAAGTGTTTCGCTCGGATCGTGAAAAACGAAGGCTCTCCGGTTAGTACGGCTAAGCCGCCTACGATTTCGCCCGGATACGCCGTGAACATGTGGACCTCGTCCTCACTTTCCGCCATTTTTTGGGAGACTATCAAGGCACCGGATATTACGCAAATTAACGCAATATCCTATAAGAACTTTTTTATTAATCGTGATTACGAAAATTTTAATGAATATCACCTTATTAGAGTCTTCCTGTATTAAGTAAGTTCCTGCCGCCACTTCCCTGATTTCCACTTTACCTTTGAGGAGCATATCGTCTTCTAGACCCAATTCTTTATTGAAAGCGTCACTGGCCATTTCGATTAAAACGTCTTCATCGACCGTATCCACCACAGAATGACGTTTTTTCTGCATGTTCGTTAAATCAGGAGTCTGTAATAATAAATTATCCGCATTTTTCTAAGACGAAAATCGATGAAATCTAATTACAGTGCTTGGGGTGGTATTTTCTACATCGGCGACCATATCTGGAGCGTTCGGGGAAAAAGATTTCGATTCCAAACTCGATTTACTCCTCCTGTGACCCGGAATGGGAATCGGCTGAGTAGATTCCGCACCGGGCATTGATTGGGGCCCTTCCTCTTTTCGCTTTTTCATCGGAGAATTGGTAACCACCGTATTTTTACTACCTCTGCCCTTTGGTCCCTGGATTTATAATAAAACTAGTTAATAATTGTTACGATTTTAAATCAATCAAATGCTCGCCTGTTTGACTAGTTCGGCGCTTAACCCTAGGTACTGATGCAAGGCCGTAAAAGTGACCCTTTGCAGTCTGACCATTATCACTTGAATTACGCGAATGAAAATATCCGGGTATTCGGAGAATATCTCGTGGAAAGCTTGCATCGGTAACTTGACTATTGTCGAATCTTCTACAGCTTTAGCAGATACGGTTTTATACGGATTGGTATGCCCCTAAAATTTAATTCAATAAAAATCTTTTTCCATTTACACGTGGAAAAGCTTACTGTTAAAACGTCGGTGAAACTTAGAAGAGATGTAACAGATTCTCCAGGTTTAACTATTTTCAGGGATAGGGAAGTATTGTCTTGGCCTGTTATGAACACGTTCAATTTTCCGCTTTGAACTATGTACACATTCTCATCAGAGTCTCCTAGAATTGAAAATTTTAATGAATTTATGAACCATTTCATTAATTCATTAATTAAGAATCGTGTAATTGCACGCTCTGGTTACTCTATTGGCTTACCAATTTTGAACAGGTAACTGCCGGCATTCACGTTAATAATTTCGGTGTGTTTGCAGAGTTTCAAGAAAATCGGCTTTTCGAAATGCCCAAAAACTCGGATACTCTGTAGCATGTAAAGGGCATCGGGTGGCATCCGGTCATCACTGAGCATATCCTCCTGCAGGTATTCGACAGGAGGCTCCAAAACCTATTACATGACATTATGAGACCACATGTTGGTAAATAAATGGACTATTATAGGTAATAACAGCTTTCACAAAACATGTTCTTATGCAATAACGGCATTGAGATATCTGTGTTGAATATTTATAACTCTGTCTCACCTTAAGCTGTTCAGTATCGTTGTCTTTTTTCAATTGGAGCAATCTTCTGGCGAATTTCATGACCAATTTGCGTTTCTTCCCCTGTCCGGAGGCCCTAACTTGCCCGGAAATGTTTTTGACTTTGCGCATGATCTTCCGGCCGTAGAAAAGGGCCTTGTCCCGTTTCCGGAAACGAGCATTGCCCTCCTCCAGTCTCAGCTCCTTGGCGTAAAAGGCTTAAGAGATTTTAAACATGATAAGACAATAGAGGAACTTGTCTTGTATTTTGATTTCTCACCTTTTCTGTGGCATTTTCGTACACAAATTACGGTAACTGATGTTATTGTGACGACGATCACAGATAGTAGGATGTATAAGAGCTGAAATTTTTGAGTTTATATTGTAAAAACGTAATCTCGAATCCAGAAAACCGTAAATAACATTCAAGGGTATGGAGAGATATCTATGCAAATAGCATGATCGTCAATGACATTGTACTGTTGTGATATAGCAAATACGCACAATTATTGTTATTACTGATTCCCCTTTTGAACGTTAATTGATTTTCCTGGTTTTCCATAAGTGTACTTACACTGTACGATTCTTGAGTGGCAAGAAAACTTCCCAACCATGTAGACTTCGTCCATGCATCGTTCAAGTTCAAATTGTATACCGCATTCAACACATCCATCTCACGCAGAACATTATAAGTTAACTTTCGAGACTAAACACTAAAAACTCGACCGCTCGCGAAGACTGAAGAAATTAATTTGAGTCTGGGAAAATTATGAAATAGACTCACCTGTCATACGACCTTGCTACTGTCAAACAATCAAAATAACAAAAAAAATACAGTGAAGCCAACTGCAAAAGTAAAAGGCACTAAAAATGTATAATTGGTTGCCTAATTTCAAGAATTTAATGAAGCCAAGGTTTATAAACAGAGGTGTGACCATGCTTATCTGTTCTTATCTATTCAGCCTGGTTCTAATCGCCCCCTTATGTGGAAGGCACTTGAAAATTGAAAAAAATCATAACATAAAATGTTAGAAATACATAAATATATTTCACGCAGTGGTGCAATAATTCACGATAATTACAAAACATTTAATACCACCAGAATACAAATTTCTATCCTACAGAAGTCCCTGTCTTTTCAGATCCTCATAAGTTTTCCTGTTGACCACATTTCCCTGGGAATCTTCATACTCTTCTTCAGTTTCCGGCTGCCAACGTTCAGCTTGTTTCTGTACTTTCAATTTTTCCCACACTGAAAATAACGAGATTGGTCAATTATAATTGTATTTTCAATATTTCGGACTTACGAGCTAACGCGTCTTCGATTTGAGTCACATTAGCAAAATGCGCAGTGTTCGGTATCCCAAGACACCTCATGCCATGAGCATGCCTCCATTCAGCGAAATGTCTCTGAAAGGCTTTCGGTCCTTTATAAACGTAATTCCCACAGATTTCACAATTGTAACTGATGTTCAACCCGTGCAATTTGTACAACCAGTAAGGGATCGGTTTACCGTCCCATCCGAGAGGGAGATTTTTCGGATTGTACGGAACATCATCATCGTTCTCGTCAGGACTTTCTTCCTCACTTTCCTCATTTTCACTATCATCCCTTTCGCCATCAGTTCTGGCCTGTTTCCTTTGAACGTTCTCTTTGGTGGCGGCTCTTTGAGGCGAAACCAATTCGGCTAATCGGAACACTTGAGCCTCAAGACAAGCCAAATCTTTTTGCCTCGTTTGCTCTTTCTCTTTGGTGGCTCTGCCCGATTTACTTTTCGCCATCAGAGCGGGATCTAGGGAGCCCTTGCCTTTTGTCGAAAATAGTCGCTGAGCCCTCTCCTCCAGAGTTCTGTAATCAAATTAAATTTTAATGACTGATTTTATGCAGAATTATTGGTATTACCCTCCACATTTAAGACCGAGGGCTAATAGAGCGGATTTGAGACGATCTAGACCTAAAGACGCCAATTCCTCCCAGCTTGAAAAGGCAGATAAATCCAAATGTGCTCCCACATTGGCCAATGCTGATCCAGTTTCTTTCTGCAATTTGCAAATTTATTTCAGAATTGGACGTCTAGAATAGTCACAGTACTTACAGGCCATCCAGGGGCTGTTCCAGAATCCCACTGTAGCTCTACGGCATTAGCTTCTCTCTGCAGATCAATATCCAAATCCATCAACGGCTTGATCCTTTGCACAAACCAACTCAAATAATCAATCAACGAAAGCAAATATTTCCTGTATTCGCCAGTTTTTCGTTCTTTCGGGATGTCGTAAAGTTGATCAAACATGCCCAAATAAGTTATGTAGTCGACTTTTTCGATTCCTTTGAGATTTATGTATTTCTCATAGCATTCGTGTAAGTCCAAGAACTTCCCATAGCCTTCTTCATCGGTGAACTCCACAAGGTCTATGAATACAAAAATTAGAAATAAGCGAAACTTTAGAATTGTGTAAACTCTTCTTACTCGACATTTCTTCGCTAGGATTTTCTCTGGCTTTGCCAAGTTCGTCAAACTCCACGGACATCGGTACGCTGATTTCATTGGGATGTTTCCGGTAGAAATCCTTGATTTGCTTCAATCGGTTGTAAAATTCTTGGAACTCGTTCGGTCCAGTCAATGCTGCGACTTCGGCTTTTCTCTGACCATCTTTATCTTCGTACAATTCGATTAATCGATCGGTGGAGGTCATGTAGCGATCAAGCAGATATTTAAGGCGGTGATCCGAGTTGATCGCTTCACGATACTATGAAAAAATAGCAAAAGGGATGAAATAATGCCGCAATGGTAATGAGTTCTGAAATACTCACTGTCGCCTTTTTGTGCAGCATTTCTTTGACCATTGCATCGATGAGACGCTCTTTTTCTTCATGGTATCGCCTTTGTTGCTCCAAAATCGTTTCCATTTCGAAACGCTCGAAGAAACAACAAGAAGCCTTACTTAACCTAAAAATTGGCTAGTGAGTGACGTTTGACCATAGAGATATAAATAGAAATGGAAAATAGAAGGTGGTCTTTTCTCAAAGCAAAGTAAAAATGGCTGAGCGTCTTACTTGGCGGTATTTTTGAATGTTCATGGGTATTCTTAGTAAAAAATTTACTTACACCCAAAGATTACACCGTATAACAATTTATTAATTAAATATAATAACAATAATAATTAATACATTTTAATCTGTGTTTTTTAATCAGTCAAAATTATGTAAGTATATTATTATGGTACTGCGGATATTGCCGATTAAGTACTTTATTCTTTTGCTGGAAAACATCATATTATGTGATGATAACAATTTATAGATAATTGCATATTATTGTGAGCGTTTTTCATATTATTCAATTTACATATTAAGTAGTATTTATTACGCACAGTTGAGGACGTTCAGAGGTTTTATGGCATTTTCTTTCACTTATAATAAAGTTAGTAGATAATTAAGTAAGTTCATAATAGTAATATAACTAATAAGTTTCCATTTTCTAAAATCATAATTAAAGTAAAAATGTATACCTTGTAGGTAAGAAGTAGTAATACAATAATTATATTTTATAATTAATTGTGCCCAGCATTAAATATTAAATAAAAATAGTATATTATACAGTCGTAAGAAATTAATTAATGATAATAATAATTTATAATACATTTATTAAGTATAGGTAAGTATAGATACATACAGATTTCATGCGGTACGAAATTTATTTCTTATCATTTTTATTACAATTACTATAAAGTGTTGCTTTACTTAGTTTATTACAAATAAAAATAATATCGAGGGCCCAATTTGTTTGTAAATAGTACCATAGATAGTACTCACATCAAACATACACTTATGTATAGGTTTTAGGTACTATACATAATACATATACTCTATGAAATACATTCAATTATATCCATTTACCTAGGTACGTGATGATTTTTAATAAAAAAGACTCGTCTGTATCGTTTGATTCCATTTAATAATTGGGCCTTTTCGATTTCTAAATGGACAATAAATTAGAAAAATAAGAAGGCATACTTACTTAAATATTCGTATTTTATTATAGTGATGACCAAAATTGCGACATGTAGATATTTAGGTAAGTATAATACCACGCACATACCTAAATGTTGTGATTTTTTCCATTCATTATTATCGTTAATCGTACAAATATAAAAGCTCATCATCATTTAATAATTGGCAAATTGAAAAGTACTTACTTATTAGCGCGATCGCTATTTTGTTACTCGATATGCACATATTTTTTTAATATTGCATATACTTAATTGGTATACCGATTATAATTTTCCATTTATGCTTGACCATTTCTTTCCATAAATTTGCATCTTAAAAATCATTTAAAAGGAAATTCAATAAAATATAAATCAATTTAGGTATGAATTAAGACATCTACTTATTTATAATTACAATTACTATGGGATATTCATTATAGCGTTTAATTATGACATGATTAATTATGGTATTTCTCTATTGTTTTCTTCTCGACTACTAAAACTAAACTAGATAAGTTAGGTACTTAATAATAATAATAAAGAAGAAATCAATCATTCCCCTTATATTCGATTTCTTTAGGGGGCGCGCGGTATCAAGTATCGGTAAAAATAAAATATACCTAATATAAGAGAGTAAAGTATGTATAAATAAAGTTCAACATTTATGTAAGTAGATATTACTCTATTTTTCTTCTCATTAAGTTTACCTAGTAGACATTAATGAGTTATAAACGGTAATTCGATGAATTTCTAGTCACTTTTTCAATAACCACTTAAGGAAGAACAGGGATCTTTATAAGCTAAACGAATCTTTACAAATTTCCAAACACCACAAAACCATCTACTGAAAAATTCTGGCTTGCTCGAAATGTTATTGTAATTAGCTTTGGGGATGAGTTTAATACATGTACCAAGTGAGTTATTGATTCGAGTTTGAACCAACTACGAATTTTCATCTACTTAATAATGATCGTATAAATTCACAAAATTTTCATTTAATAAATCTCTAATTACACTTACTTAAGTAAATACCACTTTATGTATGTACAACTTGTTAAAATAAACAATGAAGTTGTAATAATAATATGAATTAAAGTTATAATATTTCGAAATATGTTTTCTTATTCATTATACACAATGACTAATTTTTATTAATTTATTACAAGTAGGTAATAAATGAATATTATGTAATCAAGTCTTAATTTGTACTATTCCTTTAATTAATTATAATATGTAGTAATAATGAAGTATAGTGTAGTATATTCATGTCCTTAATAAACCGAATTCATAAGCCAATAAGGTGTTTTTCACTTATTGATTCGTTTTTAAAAATTTATTTTTCATCTATCAAAAATACCTCTTTCTGTGTAGTTAATATACGATCAGGAATAATTAAATGATTTGAAAATTTAGTCTTCCGGAGGATTTTTACGGTATAAAATAGTAGGTTCTTGTAATTATTTATAAGAATTAAGTAAGCAGTGAAGAGGCACTTCAGAATATGAAACTCAATAAGAGAGAAGTACTTTTCATGGGTAAAATTAATAAGCGCAAGTAGGTACCTAAGTCTTTTGGAGTTTCTGTGTTATTAGATGTACATATATCTGGACGTAAAAACAACCAGATTTTCTAACTCACAACTTTTCGAATATTCAATTTGGCTATTTATAATAATAAACACTCTAAGTATTTTCAGCAACATTGTTAAATCCTATTTAAAAAATTGTCAATATAAGAATCTTAAATAAAACCCTTTTTGCCCTTGTATTTCTTAAATAGAATCATTATTGAATGTATCATAATACCTACATATACTTGAGGTGTCGTGTGGGGGATTGTTCTTCGCCATTTCCCGTCGAATCTTCTCCAATATGCATATAATTAATGAACAATGAGGGTCGATTGAATCTCGTGTCCGGCATCAGTGGGACCGGTTCATATCATAAGAAAACTCACAACAATCCGTCGAAAATAATGAAACGTAACAACGCGTCCATCGACATCAGGCACGTGATTATTATTAAGAGAAACTGCACGTTTATCGTCATAATGAGAGATCATAGCACCGCGTCGAACATCTGCAGCGACCTGGTGATGACGTCGTCTTTGAGGCACGACTCCATGAACTCCTCTATGGTGATGACGCCGTCCTGGTTGAGGTCCAACTTCCGGAAGACTCGGTCGATCTGCTCGCGGGCCTTCCGGTCGTCCTCGACCTGGTGGGCCCGCCGGCCCATCAACTCGTGGACGGCCACCACGATCTCACCCAGTTCGCCCCTGCTTATGCAGCCGTCGCCGTTCACGTCGTACAATTTGAACGTCCAACGGAGACGCTCGTACACGGAGCCGCGCAGCAACGTCGACAGCGTTATCAGCAGATCCTGAAAATACGAAAAATTTTATACAGATTATTGGACACACCCTGTATAATCACCCCAACCAGATTAACTTTGTAGTGAGGAACTAACTGGAATTTTAGTGTTGTTAGGTTTTTGCCAAGACTTTGTTACTAAAATTAATCAAAATAAAAGAAGTAGGCGGCTGTTGTCAAAATAGTAAACGTCAGACAATTCTAGATTTCCGTCACGGATATTAATTCCTTGCCAAAGTTCCTTGCTAAAGAAAATTCTTTCTTATAATTTTGAAATATCCTCAACAAAACAAGGCACAGCAAGACAATGAATGAAAAAACGTATCACTATACATGGACAGGGAAGTAGAAAAATAACAAAAAAATGTAATTGCAGGCACTTTTTTGGCATAGCTTTTCCGGAAAATCTTGCAAAACAGTTTCGGTGAAAATTTCTCACGCAATTTTAATTTAAATAAAGCAGAGAATATACCTAGAAGTTATTTCATTGAATAAGTGAAAATTCAAAGTTATTCAAAAATGACAGAAAATATAGCTAACCCAACTTTTAAAAGCCCAACTCACAGCAAACTTCAGGGTAAAAAGTCAGTGTTACAGAGCAAAAGTTACTAAAACTTCAAAATCTAGTTACTCACTACAAAGTTACGACTAGTATAAGTTCCTCACTACGAAGTATTAAATCAAAAGAGCTTTCATGAAAATCGAAAAGCTCTCTTCGGAAACAAATTCGGATTTTACGGCGATATTTTACAGTTTCATATCATTTCCTTGATAAAACCGAATAACGGAATGTCCGTTTTTAGGGATGATGTCGTTATTTATTTCCGTAGCCCGGCGCCTCCACCATTTCTGCACTAATAGCCGTCCTGATGCAACAATATCGGAGACGTTCTTTATTTCTTCTGTTCGGTTCGGTTTGTATTATTGGTCGGCCCTTTGGAAGGATGAAAGGTTATTGGATTCCACCCAGGAAGCATTAATCAAATTGTATTATTGTGAAGCGGGGGGGTATTGTAGTACAATGTGCCATCGACACTCGAGATTACTCGACTCGACTCGAAAAGGGAAAAATGAAACGAAACGCCGCGTCTCCATTAAAAGGGCTTTTCGTCATCGTACCGAGTGATGGCGGAATTTCACCACGCGCACATATCGAGGGAAAACACCCCGAATAAGTGGGACGTTCTGTCAGATGTGGTGGATGGAATTGGCAGCCCTTTCAAGTCGTCCCGATACACTGATATCTTTCTACGTATATGACTGGAGTGTAGTACATTGCAGTCGAGGAATGCCGGATGCCAAATTGGATTTGGCTCTTTCGATTTTCTACTGACATAGGAAATGCCGTCGATTTTCGGGACGCATCTGGTTCGCGCTATAAGATGAATCGACTAATTTCGTGCCGAAATTATTCCGATATGACCCAAATTGAAATCCGAAACAGTGAAATGTGATAATGTAAAACCGGAAAGGTCAGTTTATAAGGTTGAAGACTCGTCTCTGCAAATTCGTTCGATCGACACACTGCGCCACTCTGCGGGCTTTGGCTAGGTCTGTGATGCCATCAGGGTAGGAGCGCCCCTTATAATGCTACCCTTGCTCGGTGAAATGGTGGGTGTGTGTTGTTTCAGGACCTTTCAGGGGTGGATATGTCATCAGTTTCCTGAAATTATCCGAAGGCTCACTTACCCTGAAACTAATTGCCCCGTTGCAGTTGACATCGAAGGCCTTGAACACGTAGTGTGCATACAAACTCGAATCTGGAACGATAAACGGGCATCAGGATTATAGGAAAACTTTTCAATTTCATTTCATTTTATGAACAAATGCATAGAGCGTATTATTACAGAATGTGGCAGAGAGGCTTTCTCAATCCCCTGAAACTTATTAATCCAGCAGTTTTTGTGTTTGTATGATAATTTAAGCAAATTCGCTTTGCTGTATAAAATAGTGCAATACTCACGCCATGCGCTAATAAATAAGGAAGCGGAGACAATTATTTATTCAGTAAAATGTTTCGTATTTTGAAAGCACCATAATGTGTCTGCGAAAAGTACACACAGAAATTGGACTGGCGAAGAGATTAGATGATCTGCCGATAGCCACGCGAATTTTCCTTTGTAAATTCGACTTAACCGGGTAGAACAAAGGCGTATTTATTTATTCGATACGTCGATCGATGTTATCATAGAGGCGGTCGACGCTTTATCAATTATTCACAATCTATAAGCCGCAAACGTGGTGGTTTTGTGTTCACCCTTCCCTATCTCGAATATAAACAATAAAATACAACCCTTTTCATGTGACAGAGCTAACGTTTTTTCATTCGAAATGTATACGTATCGCCTCCTAATCTGGAGCATTTCCAAAAGGATAAAAACGGCCAAGGTTTCTCCAACAACCCTTAGATTCATTTTAATTGCATTCATATGAATGCAATTATACGCGCCTTTTTCTGTGCGTCTTTCATATACTAGGTATAGTGTGGGCTGTAATGAAATTTCTATGGTGTTGTAAATAATTCCACCCCTTTTGGTAGTAGGGTTAGTCCAGGTAAATCCGCTTTTATTTACAGACCGGTACACCTCCGAGGTCGAGTCGTTCTTTTGAATTACGTATTTGGTGCAGTATTTTTGTTGATATTTACCGAGCCCGAGACCGAGCCGTCTTTTCTTCGGGGATTTTATTGTGATGGTCACTTTTGCTCACTTATCTCATTGTATTCAATTTGTCAAAAGAACTCGTACCTGCCTATCTTCTCGTAGAAGTTTTACAACAATGTAGTCTTGCGGACAATATAAACGTATTATTACGACTGAACAAACCCTTGCACACTTGCACTGTTATTTTCCATGATACACCTCAATCGGATTGAAACTCGCCACACACATTTCGTGCTGGATGGATCGAATGATCTAAAGTATAAGTTGGAAATGAAACGAAAATGGGGCGAACTTTTTGACATGATTTTAGGATCGTCCCTAGGGACACCCTATCGCGAATTCTCGGGGGCACTTTTTCAATTCGGTAATTCTGTTACGAAATTACGTGATTTTTGTGGAGGTGCAATGACCCGAATCATGCATTATTCCTAGACAATTTGTTGTTTATCTGGTTTCATATTTGGGAATTTCGTAACTGCTTAATCTAAATTTAGGACTACCCTAATCAAAAATTCATAATTTTCAAGTAATGCGAGTAAGTTAGTTAAGAGTTTCAAAAAAGGGCTTATTGAGGATGACGAGTACACTTCTATTGTCCGAAATTTCATCGACCTTAACATTATTACAATAACATGGTCCAGATCAAGAGTTATCCTTGTACTTGAATAAGAACGAGTTTATTTCGCAATATCCAGATGCCTAAATCAAAAGTTGATTTTTGCACTTTTAAACCAGTCCGCTGGTCCATTTTCAACGAGACTCGCATTTAAATTATTTCGAACCACCCAAAATGATAATTATCGAGAGAGATTGCTATAAAAACCCAAAGCTCTCCAGCGAAAGACATCATTCGACCGTTGCCAATCCAAGAAAGCACATCCAAAAATGGCATTCAAGGTACTTTTTTTTAATAAAGCCACAATAATAACGAAATAATTTCGATTTTTTTTCCAGTTCGTAGTACTGTGCGCCACTTTGGCCTACGCCAACGCCGGCAACCTCCTCGCCGCCCCCTCCATCGCCTACGGAGCCGCCCCCGCCCTGGCGTACGGAGCCGGTCCGGCCCTGGCGTACGGCGCCGCCGCCCCCGTCCTGGGGAGCACCTTCCACGGCAGCTACGGCGCCCCGGCCCTGGCCGCCCCCGCCGCCATTTCGTACGCCGCCCCCGCCATCACCTCCCAGTCCTCCAACATCCTCCGCAGCTTCGGCAACCTGGGTCAAGTGTCGACCTACTCCAAGACCCTCGACACCCCGTTCTCGAGCGTCCGCAAGGCCGACATCCGCGTCTCGAACCCCGGGTTGAGGATCGCCGCCCCCGTGATCGCCGCCGCCCCCGCCTATAGCACCTACCACGGGGCCATCGCCGCCCCGGCCATCGGCATCCGGGCCGGAATCGCCGCCCCGGCCCTGGCTTACGGTCACGCCGCCCCCGCCGCCCTGGGAGTCGCCTACTCCGCCGCCCCCGCCGTCTCACACATCCAGTACTCTTCGGCCTACGCCAACTACGGATGGTAGTCAAAGAACTGATTTTTGAACCATCTTTCATTATTTATTGAACAATGTGTAAATAAACATACTTTTTAAATTTCATACCGAAACGAGTAACACAATAAGCCTTTTATACCGGGTATCCCACATATTAGAGCATAGAGGATATAACATATACTATACTAGTCGTAACTTTGTAGTGAGTAACTAGATTTTGAAGTTTTAGTAACTTTTGCTCTGTGACACTGACTTTTTACCCTGAAGTTTGCTGTGAGTTGGGCTTTTAAAAGTTGGGTTAGCTATTTTGTCTGTCATTTGAATAACTTTGAATTTTCACCTATTCGTACGTATTCAGTTCTCTGTTCAATGAAATAACTTCATCTCTATATTTTTCTGTTTGCTTCAAGTTCAAATTCCGTTAAAACATTTCTCCTAAACTGTTTCTCAAGATTATCCGGAAAAATCGAGGGAAAAATTATGCCACAAATGCCTGTAATCAGTGTAATCTAATTTTTTCATTATTTTCTACTTCCCTGTAATGCAGTGATGTGCCTTTTCTTTCGTGTTGTTCCACCTTGTTTTATTGAGGATATTTGAAAATTATTAGAAATTAGTTCGTTTTTGCTAGGATTTAAATGACAATCCATGTCAAAATCTAATATTTTCTGAAGTTTTATATTTTTGCCAACAGCCAACTATTCATTTTATTTAGATTTATTTAGTTACAAAACCATGACAAAACCTAACAACGCTAAATTCCGAGTTAGTTACTCATTACAAAGCTGATCTGCCTGTAGCAATCCGTGATGAAATCTAGAATTTTCTGACGTTTACTGAGTTTACTATTTTGACTTCGGCCACCTATTTCTTTTATTTTGATCAATTTAGTAACAAAGTCCTGACAAAAACCTAACAACACTAAAATTCCAGTTCCTCCACTACAAAGTTAATCGGCCTTTAGTATTTATGGCCAAATTATGGGTGAAATTTTGTGGAGAATTCTCGCTCGTGAAGCTTAAAAGCTCGTACACGTTTGAGCTTATCCTGCGGAAATATCTCTTGTGAATTACGGTCGAGGCAGTCGCGGCGTAATAATAATAACCGTGCGATAAAATAATAACAATAGTTTGCTTTTATAATACTTCAACGTTTTACGTTTGTGGGAAATTTTTATTGTCGAGCACGGTAATAATTTCGCCGTCATCTCGCCGGCTTTAAGCGTTTAAAAGCGCGTCCGATAAGGCGACGCTTTCACCTTAATGACTCTCGGCATAAATCCGAAAAATAATTTTACAATTTTTTATACGAGGGTGTAAACTACTGCATTCCGTGATCATTTTTAACCGTTTCAATTGAAGCTTTGTGCAATCGATGCGTGACTGTAAATGGGTGATACGGTGCAATTCTTAACGCAAATTGATGTCGGTCCAATGAGGAAATAGCGACATTAGAGATCGCGTGTTTGCATCCCCGGAAAATCAGGAAACCGTTCGATGTGTTTTCCCCGGGATTTACGAGCGTTTCAATTTAAACGAGTTGCGCACCACCATATTTATCACTAATTTCCCGTGTTGGAATATTATGAGGAAATTTATACTCACTTCCGTGGGGGAAAAACTTGGAATAAATATCCTTAAAGCTATCTTCGTGGACGACCCCTTCCGGGCATTCCTGGAACAAAAGTGGGATTCGTTAGTGGGTCACGTTTTTCATTAGGGAAATACAAAAGCACCACATCACCCCGTTTTATTCAGTGAATGAGTGACAGGGGCGAGAAAGTGCTGAAATGCTGAGAAATTGACCGCAAACACGGAGAAAACTTTCACCCTCCTTTAATCGGCACAATAATCCTATCAGAGAGATAAGTTTCATCTGGAGGTCAGAAAATATCGACCTAATTAGAGTTTTTACAAATCGGCGAGGCCCAAACCCTTTCCCCCAAATTTTCCGTACCTTTTTCTCATCTTTCTCTCGTTGACCCAAATTATTAGACTTGCAAATATAACCCGACCCTACTTCAATCTAATATTTACAGCCGAACTAAAAAAGCAACCCCGACACCCAAACAAGATATCTAAAGGGGATATCTAGACTTTCAAATCTTGGAAAAGTCAAGTCCGATTAGAGGAAATTCCGGCGATTTAATTCGTGAATGATTTGCTCAAAAATCTCCGGTGATGATGTATCATTATTATTGTTATGGTATGGTCTCTGGCTTCGATCCAAAATTTTACGAGATGATTTATTACGAGCTTCCTCATATCGATATCCATCTTGAATCCTAACGTAAACATAGGAATTATTCTGGGGATGCCAATAATACAACTGCGAATTTAGTTAGTTTCGGTATACTGCGATCTCTCTATTTTATTGATGCGTTATTCATTACCGTAAAATTTACATAGGTACATCATGATGTGCGGATGTGACTGGCCGTTCGTAAAATAAATGTTTTCCCCGTTCGGCATGTCGAATAATCGTCATAATATTTACACGAAAATCCGCTGTCTGTTTTGCGCTCCGCATTTGGCAAAAACCATCATGACAGCGAGCGTTTTCCCTGTTTTTACTGTTTTCGAAATTTCCTGCAGCGCTGATGATGATCTGGCTGCACTTTTTATCTTCCTACAAGGAGAAAAGATCTATTAAAGTTTTGTGTGTTCACAACGGATCGTAAAAGTTGCTGCCAATCTCGTCATGATCTGCCGCTTAATACATTGTGCAACACATCTCGACGATGCTTTACGAAATATGTGGAAAAGTTGATTTCTTACGGCGATTTTTCAAATTTGATTACGCAAGTCAAATAACGTTTCCCCTAAATATTTATGAGGGTTGATAAGAACTCGCCTATATGGAAATCGTTAGGCGTTTCGGAGATTTATGTGAATAATTTCGACCAGAATTGGTCTTTGCATGGGGTTGTTGAACCACGTACATCTCATTGCAAGAAACTTTCGATTTCGACAAAGTCCACCTTGAACTTAATTACTTAATCAAAATTGAACTTTGTCCTATTGTGACATGTTCGTGTCCCGTAATTAATTCCCCATTTAATTTAGCGCCTCTCCCATATCATCACGAAAAGCCCGAAATTTATATGCATCACACCCCAGGAATGCGTCCACCGAATTTCAGTCCACGTAATGTGCGTGATTCACCCCCGTTAGGTGCCCAATAGAAATTGTATTAAATCCGAGAATTGTAAATTTATTATACAGCGTGTTACAATGATAGCCCTGGAATAAACCATTACTGCATATCTCGATCTCGAATGCACCGCATTCACACTTTATTATTAAGTCGAAAAAGCCAAGGATTTATAAATAGCGAGTCGCTTTTTGACGTATCGATTTGATTGAATTTCCGCATCGAATACGTATAAATAACCCTCCCTCTCGTTCCGGCTATTTAGGCGGCAAACACTAATCCGATCCATTATGTGAGGCTAAAATCGAAACACACACGTTATATCCAGTTACCCCTCACGAAATATCAACCTTTCGTACAAAAACCAAAAGAACTGTATACGATAGGGGGTGGATAAGTGTTGGAGCTAAAGAGCTTTTGAATTATTTAAAGCTTTTGTATGAATGGACAGATAAGTCGACCCTTCCGCATTCTGCCAACTTTACGACTTCATAAAAATTCGTTTAGAGACTGTCCATACAACAGATGATGGGGTTGACAGTCCCTAGAATTGCATGAATTGATATAAAATATTTGATTAGATTTATTTTTATAATGGGGAAAAAATAGAAATTGCCTCGAATTTCTGCACGCAACCCTTTCGATATTGGAATAATAATATCAACATTTTTCACCGACAATGATATAAAATTAATTCAGATAAATTATTCATTAACCTATGGAACTATTTTAAAATGCAATAAAACTCTAGTTGGGTTTTTCCAGGGGGTAGAAATCTTAGCAGGATTAAATCGCCTGTTCGTAACGATGAGAGAGTTCGAAGCCTAAACCTTTAAGAGGGTAAAACGGTAATGAGCCCACTTTGTTGCCGCCCCATTGAGGTCGGCCCCTTTTTGTTTAATCTCAACCTTTATCATTATCAGTGCTGGATCCTTTCCACGTATTATCTCGATCTTAAATCGATAGAAACGTGTGCGACTTCCATATCATCATGTTGGCACTTTTTTCCACCCTATCCGATATGTGATCAGTTTCAGTTTATGCGTGTGCAAAAACGGTCGTAAAAGGCGCCAGACATGGGTCTCCATTTCCACGAAAGTTTAAATTCTCGCTGATCCCTCAACTTTGCCGAATAAAGGGGTGCAAATCGATTTATTTTTGTCAACATTCGCCTATTTTTAGTTCGTCACCCCCTGCTCGGAATAATATTGTGCATGGTGATGTAAACAGGGATTTTTAATCAATCAACTTTTGTTAAAGGTGGGGTTTTCTCTCTTTTAATCCATTGGTTTTGTGCAGTCGGAATGATCACTTTTTCTAGGTGTAATGAATTCGATCAAGTCTAGAAATACTTTATTGCCTGATGTGCTGCTGGATCATTTACATCACGAATTACATAGCTGCCGGTTGTATTTCATCGCCTACAGTTGGATCATTAATCGGACTTTTTGGCGAATTCCATCAATCCGAAAACAGGAAAACGCGATTTATTTTTGTTGCCCGTGGGTTTATTAATTGGCCGGTGCACACGATCATCCATCAAAAAGAGGAATGAGGTCGATTTGTCTAAAATCGAGAGACCATTAGATACCGAATATCCGATATATGACGGATTTTCTAAAAGAGTGCTTATTTCAAGGGGAGAAAGGGTGAAAGCGATGAAAAGAATTAGATTTTATAGAAAGTGCGAACCCGACATAAAGCTGAAATTTTACATACTTCTCGATCTCAGCTCAATCTTTAATTGTTCATATGTAGTAGTGTTCTTTGATGTGCTACAACCCACTAATTTCTAAGTTATATTCCATAATTAACCTAGAGTTTGAAATTTAGCGCGTCTTCTCACGCTCCCGTACTGCCAACCTCGTGGCGTGAACCTCCCTTGAACTACATTGTGTTTTTAGTGCTGCTACAAAAACCACATTTGTTAATACTTTTTTAGGTTTTTCTTAGCTAAAATTCTTTTTTAGATAGGAAATGCCCAAACATAAGGACAGGAAAAGGACCCGTTCGGGCTTCTCATCTTCGGAATCAGACGGAGATCTCAGATTACTCCGAAAAATCAAGAGACTGGAAAAAGAGGTTAGGAAGAGGCGCGTTTCACGTGCTTCTGGGGAAAATTCCCTCAAGGGAAGCCGAAGCCGTAGCCGCCTCAGATCGTCGAAGAGTAGGAGCCCTCCCAAACAGTCTCACGACGGCAATAGGCCGAATGGAAATGACGATCATACACTAGGAGACTTACGTTACACTCGAGGTGCGGGGTCCACACTAGATGATCAGTCCCATTCGCCACATAGTTCTCGTCAATCCCCTCATACACCAGAACAGGACTGTCTAATAATAGACGCGAGTCTGGATGAGGAGGCTCTTGATATCCTCGGAGAAGATCCTTCGATTGAGAAGCCGTCTCACAACTTTCTTCACCTGGAAGTAAAGAAACGATGGGCGTTTATCGCCGCCCACGGTATGGAGTCCGTCGCCAGACAGGAATTGTCTGAAAGATACAATCCACCCAAGGATTGTTGGTTCTTGAAACCCCCGACTATAAACCCTGAAGTTCTGGCCATAATGAATGGGAACTCTCAGAAGAAAGACGGTTACCAAACTTCTAAGCAGAAGTCCGTGGGTGAAAGTCTTACGGCTATTGGAGGGGGGCTGAATTTAGTATTGGAAGAAGAAGGTCGGGACAAAGTCCCGAAAGAAATAAGAGAGAAATTATTGGCTCTAATGTTCGATTCGGGAAAAATTTTGTCCAATCTCTTTTTCGATTTTTCAGTCGCCAGAAGGCAAGTCATTTTGCCATCCCTATCCTCCGTCTCAAAGCCGGTTAAAGACTCATTGGAGGCGAGCACGCCAGGAGAGCTGCTTTTTGGTCCCGAATTGGGCGATAAAATTAAATCGGCAAAATCTCTTGAGCGAACCGCAAAGGATCTCAAGGATACCACAAAATCCGTCCAATCCCGATTTCAGCCCTCAGCCTCGGGAAAGAAGGTAGGGGGGGAAGGCAGCTCCTCCGGTAAACAATCATCCGGGACTAATGCTTATAAAATTAAGCAGTTTAATAATTCTTCGAACAAAAATTATCAGTCGAAGAATTTAAACTATTCGGGCCAGGGACGCTATCAGAGGGGGCGTCACCAAAAAGGCCGATCACCTCCATCATCCCAGAGAAAGGGGAATCACGAGTACCACCGCAAATGAATCAGGTAGGGACTCATGCGGGCAGGCTCCGGTTTTTCACCAACGAGTGGCGGAAAATCACCAATAGCGCTTTGATCTTGAGCTGGACTCAAGGTTATCGGCTTGATTTTATCCAAAACGGCCTCTTAATATATGCAACCAGCAATACACCCCTCAGTTGCGCGACGAGGTAAACAGGCTTTCATCGGAAGGCTATATTGTTGAATGCACCCCGGTGGAGGATCAATTCTTGTCGTCTTTTTTCCTCATTGAGAAATCAAACGGCAAGAAAAGATTTATTTTGAATCTGAAAAATTTAAATACTTTTTTGGATCCTCCTCACTTTAAATTGGAAGACATCAGGACAGTCTCCAGGCTCGTAACCAAAAATTGCCTTATGGCAACTATTGACCTCACGGAGGCATATTTTCTAATACCGGTTGACCAGTCTCACAGGCGGTATTTACGTTTTATTTTCGATAATAAGACCTTTGAGTTCACTTCGCTTCCTTTTGGTCTTTGCACGGCGCCATACGTTTTTACTAAGGTTTTAAAACCAGTAGTTAAAAAACTAAGAACCATGGGAATTTCATGTGTAGTCTACTTGGACGATTTCATGATTTTTGGAGAATCCCTGGAAGACTGCCAAGTAAAAGTGTCGCAGGCATGTGATTTGCTCACCCGCTTAGGGTTTGTAGTAAACAAATCGAAAAGTTGTCTAACCCCTCACTTTAACTGCAAATTTCTGGGGTTTGTTTTTGACAGCAGAAGCATGAGTATCGGGCTACCTCAAGAAAAAAGAGTCAGGATTTTAAAGATGATCGAAGAATTTCTCATTTTGAAATCTTGTAAAATTCGCAGATTCGCGCAATTCATTGGGACTCTTGTTTCGGTCTGTCCTGCGACCAAATACGGATGGCTTTATACCAAACGCCTAGAAAGAGTAAAGTTCATAAATCTCAAAATTTCCGAGGGAAATTATGAAAAAATTATGGACATTCCTCTTATACTGCAGGAAGACTTAGCCTGGTGGCGCAGCAATATAGTTTCTACGCAGAATTCTATTAAGAAAGACTTTTTTGACTTGATCATTTTTACCGATGCTTCTCTCTCTGGTTGGGGTGCCTGCTGTGAAGGCGAAACTTCGAATGGATGATGGTCTCATGATGAATCTCGAAATCACATCAATTTTTTGGAACTGCTGGCCATTTTTTACGCTCTCAAATCGCATGCCAGACATCTTCGTTCATCCTCAATCTTATTGAGGGTAGATAACACGACCGCATTATCCTATATAAATAGGATGGGGAGCATAAAATACCTTAAACTAGCAGATCTCTCAAGGACCATTTGGCAATGGTGCGAAAGACGGGAATTGATTCTGCATGCCTCCTACATTCAATCAGGAGATAATTGTATAGCAGATTTTCAGTCTCGTAAGCTCCCACCTGAAACCGAATGGCAACTTTCGGACAAGGCGTTTGGGAGAATCTGTTCGGTTTTTGGAGATCCGGCAATTGACTTATTTGCCTCTTATGCAAACGCGAAATGCGACGATTATGTGTCGTGGAAGAAAGATCCAGGGTCCATCGCAATTGACGCGTTTACAGTGCCCTGGGGTACTTTCTTTTACGCCTTTCCTCCATTTGCATTAATTCTGCGGTGTTTGGATAAAGTCATTTCGGACCAAGCGACGGGAATCATGGTGGTGCCAAATTGGCCGCACCAACCATGGTATCCCCTTTTCAATAAGTTGATTGTTAAAGGTCCCGACTATTTTCCAGCATCAGGTAACCTTTTTTCGTCTTTTTCCAGTCTACCTCACCCCTTGGAAAGAAATCTTACCCTGGTTGTCGCCAATTTATCTGGGAAGCTTTTACATCGAAAAACATTCCACCACAGACAATAGCAACGATGGCGGAATCCGTGTCCCAATCCACTATTAAACAATATGATACCACATACAAAAGATGGTGGGACTTTTGCATCACAAGGGATGTTCCGTTTTTCGATGCATCACCCCAACAAATTATGGTTTTCTTCCAAGAGCTGCTCGAGTCCACTACACACAAATACGGATCGTTCAACAGTCACCGTGCGGCCTTGGCTTTCATCGGGAAAAGCGACTTGGGAAGGAATCCCGAAATTTCACGATGTCTACGCGGCATTTCGAGACTTAGACCCTCCAAGCCAAGGTACGAGACCACATGGGACCCTCAAAGGGTCTTGTCTCACTTGGAGAGCTGGTATCCCAATAAAGACCTAAATCTGCGGAATCTAACCGGCAAATTAGTTACCTTATTAGCGCTCGTCTCAGCCCATAGGATGCAGACTTTGGCTCTCATTAAGATACAAAATATCGAGCAGACCGATTCGGAACTAACAATTAAGATTACCGATCCGGTAAAAACCAGTTGGAAAACCGGCACTTTGCCCTTTTTCAAATTTCCTTTCTTCCACAAAAACCCAAAGTTATGCGTGGCATCTGTTATTTTGGATTACTTGACAGAAACAAAGGCAATTGGGGGACAAGAAGACCAGCTTATTTTAACATGGCGCAGGCCCCATAGAAAGGCCTCTTCTCAAACCATCGGTAGATGGGTTAAGGATGTATTGAAGGAGTCAGGAATTGACACAATCGTCTTTTCTGCTCATTCTACACGGCACGCGGCCACTTCGGCCGCATCAAGGAGCGGTTTGTCGTGGGACACGATTAGGAAATCGGCTGGATGGACAAAGAATTCATCCTGTTTCGCGAGATTCTACAACCGCCCCTTGGTGGAAGAGGATTCCTTCAGTCATCATATCTTGAGGAACCTTAAATTACATTAATCATGTTCATTTACTTAATAATTTATTCTCTTTTCTCAATACAAGTTCGTTCACTTTGTGAGAATTTTTAAGGTTTCCTATATCGCAAAAAACGCACGGAAACTTTAAACAACTACATATGAACAATTAAAGATTGAGCTGAGATCGAGAAGTATGTAAAATTGAATAATCAAACGAACTTACCAAGTGAAGTTCGATTAATATTTTACATACTTCTCGATCGATGCTCAATCCCGCCCAGGTATTCCACGCCTGAATAAGGCCTGGAACCCACCCCAATAGAACCGTTGCGTTTTCTGCGGGATTACCCCTACATACAAGGGAATTCAAAACACAATGAAGTTCAAGGGAGGTTCACGCCACGAGGTTGGCAGTACGGGAGCGTGAGAAGACGCGCTAAATTTCAAACTCTAGGTTAATTATGGAATATAACTTAGAAATTAGTGGGTTGTAGCACATCAAAGAACACTACTACATATGAACAATTAAAGATTGAGCATCGATCGAGAAGTATGTAAAATATTAATCGAACTTCACTTGGTAAGTTCGTTTGATTATTCAATTATGGTTTATGGTCGTCTTTCCTTCTGCACACGTATAAACCTCACAGCCGGTTTTATGCAGCTGAAAGCTTTTATATACATACGTATGGTGTGTGTGTAAAGAGACTTTTCCGGTGAGAAAAAATTCGGAAAATAAAAGTTATTAGAGGCGAAAATCGCCGAATAAATGCGAATGTGAGTTTGTGCCCGTCAAATATTTGTTTAGGTGGGTACTTCGTCTCTCTCCAGTATAATATGTCGGCCTGAAAGCGCCCCGATATGATGCGCCCCATTCGGGGGAAAGATTTGGGGCATCACGCCTAAGTATGAAACCTTGTCAGATATTAGGCTTCGAGGAATATCCGGTGGAACGAGAGGGAGCTTCCGGTGGACTTCTAACGACCCTCAATATAACCGGAAGATTTTTCGTAACTTGTGAGAACGGAAGGCAGCTAAATTTTCCCGAACTCCCATTTAATTATCGTTAGGATAATTGAACGGCAAACTATCGCAACTTGCACCCTCATTAGTCACGGTCTCATCTGCAACTGACAGGAACCTATCATAACTCCTATGGGGTTGACGAATCCCATCAGGTGGATTTAAAGTTTAAACGGAATTACGAATTGATCACAATATTCGCTTTTATGTCTATTGTTGGAATAGATCTGAAAGGAGTGCTCCGGTTGATTATCATTACCGTCTGAAATTTATGCAATTATTCCATTAAAATTGTACCGAAAGGGAGGGGGTGACATATAAAGAGTGTCGGCGGGTATTTTACGCAGTGCGATCGATAATTACGAAATACACCCCCGTGCAATTTGAATAAATTGAAAGTTATACCTGTAAACCTACTCTTAAGAAAATCCACAATCCAAATAAATTACAATAGTTTTTATTAGCGCGGGCGGATCAAATTCGCCCAAGTTTCATAAATGAAGGGGGTGAATCTTTCTGGTGAATCGAAAGTAAAATTATGTGCGCCACTGGGCCCCGTTTACGGAGTTTACGGCAGAAACGCGGTGATGACGTCACGGGAACGGCAGGAGACGAATCGATAAAGCTTTTCCTCCCTTGTTCTCCCTTTAGTCGAGAGTTCCCTATGCCGGCTCGCCATAAGCAAATTGTTGAGATAGCGCCTAAAACTGGTTTTGGGGATATTATTATTACAAGTAGCCACCCTAAAAATAACTCGCATTGATTTTCACTTATTGCGCCATTAAAATCGCCGATATTTCAGAATCCCGGTTTCCGATTAGGGAATGGATAAATGTTGGTTTCGTGTCGATTTTTCACCGAGAGGGTGGAGGTTTTCGTGCCGGAAGCATCTCACATTTAATTAGAGTACAAAACGCTTTTAAAAATCTCTTTAGCGAGATTATAACGTGACCGAGTCGAATTAGGATTAAAAAATTACTTTTATCCGCCGATAGCCGGGTGGAAAACTTCAAATTCGTATTGCGTGTCTTGCCGGTTTTGTTTTCATACGAAAATAACTAAAGTTTATCTCGCCGGAATCTCTCGTTTTCCCTCCCAAGTAAATGAACTTTATTAATCCGAAACTTTCCGATATTTTATTTAATCCCTAGATGAGCGATGGGAGGAAAATGGAAGTTTTTCAACATGCTTCATCTCCATGAAGGAGACGTGATACAAAAATGTTTCCCAGAGATATTATATTATTATTATTGATGGGCCACATATTTTGTCAGAGTCTTCTGCCTGGAACTAAATAGTTTCCATAACCAAAGAGCAGATAAAGAAGAGAGTTCAATGCATCTAGTTGACCCCACAGCACACGTTTTATTATTAATCCGGATTGATTTCAAATCTGGGTCGTCTCGGCCTGATGATGGAAAACCTCTCCGGTAATTTCAGGGAGTTTTGCCAAAAATCTTCAGATTTATCGTTGGCGAGGTTCGTTTCCGAGTCGTTGAACACCAAGTTCGGACAAACAAAACGACGTAAAAGGCTGGGCGGAAAAAGTCTCACCGGTCAAAATGCAGATGAAAATTTCTTATTTTTGAAACTTCAAAGACGAATCCCATAAAAACATTTATTATATGAGTACATGCGATCGGGCGGGTGTTAATAAGTGCATGATCAAAACGTGTTATGAAGGCGGCGCTAATTTTACGGCCGTGCGATTCGATGATCGTAAAATTACTAAATTTAGGAACTGTAAGCTGGACCGTTTCATTAAATTAACGATCTCGTAACACTTAATACCGAGGAGAATTCAAAGATTCCTCCTCTGGAGAATAATGAAACCGGATCTCGATTTCTCTTGATTAAGATTCGGAAATGAGAAACCGGATCTTATTCATTTTAGTTGTCCGTCCTCGAATTTCGATTCTCTTCGTCTCGCACGTAAATGGCTCTTAAATGGGAATTTTATCGGAACGACTTTTTCGGGGGTGTAAGTTTTCGTTTTTCTTGCGGAAACGGCGCAAATATTTGCTCGTCTCGATCGCGTCGACCGAGGCTCACCGTATTAAAAATACCCCAACGGAACGTGACCACCCCTTTAAAAACACAACCCAAGCTCGGTATAATAACTACACAATTGCTATTCGCAATTTATTTCATAAAATTCAGTTGACGATCCACCCTCCTTTACTGGATCAAAGGTTGAATTGAAGATCTGAAGAGTATTACAGGTATGGTCTTTAATCTGTAGTCTTTAATGGAGATTGCTTAATTTCCATTGATTTAAGGGTGGAAACTGGAAGGGTGTGCACTTTGAGATAGTGCCACATTGGCTCGACAGAAATTTACCGAGGTGTTGTAGATGGAGGATTCAACTTCCTGCTAAAATGAGCATGTAATGAAATTAGAAACAGGTGGAATCACCTCCGTTTCTGTGTCAGCTTTCAGTCAAACCAGACATAAAACGTAAATAAAGTGGATCGTTGAGAAATGCCTGATGGCTTAGCCGGTTCGCCCAGTAAATTATTTTTGCCGAACTTCATTTACTAGTGCAATAATAATCTTTGGAACTGTACCTTTTCATCGAGTACCTGTTGAATTTTCTTATGGTAATTATTAATAGCGAAATTACCGAAAATTGAATTTGCGATTTTTTAGTCTACTAGTGGGGAGGCCACGTAATTTCCCAATTAATTTTCCTTTCACTCACCTGCGGCAGGTGCGGTTATCGGATGGCGGCAGCCTCGTTAATATTAGACGTTGATTGGTGTTATAATAATAATAATAATAATAATATTGGGGCATATCGTTGAAACTTTCTTATTAGTCGAGATATCAATTGGCTTCTAATTGAGTCATCGGGAGTAGATACATGCGTCCGTTATTGGTTTATCTGAGAAAAAAAAAAGTTCGAATTTTCGAATTTTCAACTTTTTGAAAATTTCAAAGTGCTGTAACTTCTTTATTTGTTGAGATATCGACGGCAAATTTAAATTGGGTTCTAATTGAGTCATCTGAAGTGAGAAAATGCGTCTAATATTGCCGCACCGTTAAAAATAGAGTAAAATTTTCAAACGGCCATAACTCCGTTATTAGTGGAGCTATCGAGTCGCACGACCCGGGAATCGCTTAGTTAGCTCAAAATCTATCGGGAAAAGTGTCTGGATTTCGATTTGGACGACATTTAGTGATTTTCGATTTTTCCGAAAATCCATCACTTTGGGTACAAATTTTGCTCGAAATTTTCAATCGACCATAACTTTCGAACGGAAGCTCCGATGGGGATGGGCGGCCGCGCATTCGAAAGAGCGTCAAAAAATCTACGAAATGCTCCTAGAGCGCATCAGAAAAAGGTAATTTTTCATGTGAATTATGGCCTCCGAAAAATCACCAAATCATCGGTCTCGTAAAATTAAAACCGGTATAACTTTTGAACCGATCGAGATATCGATTCGGGCGACCCGGCAATCGAAAGAGAATCGAAGAATCTATCGAAAACAGTATGGACATGTGAAAAAAGCTTTCGAATTGACCGAGAATCGTGCTTTTTAAATTTTTGACGTGAAATTTTTACGAAAATTTTAACGATTTTCGCATACTTCAAAGTGGCGAAACATTCTTATTAGTCGAGAAATCGATGAAAAATTCAAATTGGCTTCTTATTGTGTCATCTGGAGTAGATACATGCGTCCGGTATTGGTTTATCTGAGAAAAAAAAATGTTTGAATTTTCGAATTTTCAACTTTTTGAAATTTTTAAAGTGCTATAACTCCTTCATTCGTTGAGATATCGACGGCAAATTTGGATTGGGTTCTAATTGAGTCATCTGAAGTGAGAAAATGCGTCTAATATTGCCGTACCGTTGAAAATAGAGTAAAATTTTCAAACGGCCATAACTCCGTTATTAGTGGAGCTATCGAGTCGCACGGCCCGGGAATCGCTTAGTTAGCTCAAAATCTATCGGGAAAAGTGTCTGGATTTCGATTTGGACGACATTTAGTGATTTTCGATTTTTTCGAAAATCCACCACTTTGGGTACAAATTTTGCTCGAAATTTTCAATCGACCATAACTTTCGAACCGATGCTCCGATCGGGATGGGCGGCCGCGCATTCAAAAGAGCGTCAAAAAATCTACCAAATGCTCCTAGAGCGCATCGGAAAAAGGTAATTTTTCATGTGAATTATGGCCTCCGAAAAATCACCAAATCATCGGTCTCGTAAAATTATAACCGGTCTAACTTTTGAACCGATCGAGATATCGATTCGGGCGACCCGGCAGTCGAAAGAGAGTCGAAAAATCTATCGAAAACAGTATGGACATGTGCAAAAAGCTTTCGAATTGACCGAGAATTGTGCTTTTTAAATTTTTGACATGAAATTTTTACGAAAATTTCAACGATTTTCGCAAACTTCAAAGTGGCGAAACTTTCTTATTAGTCGAGAAATCGATGAAAAATTCAAATTGGCTTCTTATTGTGTCATCTGAAGTAGATACATGCGTCCTGTATTGGTTTATCTGAGAAAAAAAAATGTTCGAATTTTCGAATTTTCAACTTTTTGAAAATTTCAAAGTGCTGTAACTTCTTTATTTGTTGAGATATCGACGGCAAATTTAAATTGGGTTCTAATTGAGTCATCTGAAGTGAGAAAATGCGTCTAATATTGCCGTACCGTTAAAAATAGAGTAAAATTTTCAAACGGCCATAACTCCGTTATTAGTGGAGCTATCGAGTCGCACGGCCCGGGAATCGCTTAGTTAGCTCAAAATCTATCGGGGAAAAGTGTCTGGATTTCGATTTGGACGACATTTAGTGATTTTCGATTTTTTCGAAAATCCATCACTTTGGGTACAAATTTTGCTCGAAATTTTCAATCGACCATAACTTTCGAACCGAAGCTCCGATCGGGATTAGCGGCCGCGCATTCGAAAGAGCGTTAAAAAATCTACCAAATGCTCCTAGAGTGCATCGGGAAAAGGTAATTTTTCATGTGAATTATGGCCTCCAAAAAATCACCAAATCATCGGTCTCGTAAAATTAAAACCGGTCTAACTTTCGAACCGATCGAGATATCGATTCGGGCGACCCGGCAATCGAAAGAGAATCGAAAAATCCATCGAAAACAGTATGGACATGTGAAAAAATTTCAACGATTTTCGCAAACTTCAAAGTGGCGTAACTTTCTTATTAGTCGAGATATCGATAAAAAATTTAAATTGGCTCCTAATTGAGTCATCAGGAGTAGAAACATGCGTCCAGTATTGGATTATCTAAGAAAACAAATTATCGAATTTAAAATTTTCAACTTTTCAGAAAAATCACTATCGTAAAATTAAAACCGGTCTAACTTTTGAACCGATCAAGATATCGATTGGAGCTACCCAGCAATCAAAAGAGAATCGAAAAATCTATTAAAAAAAGTATAGACATGTCCGAAAATCTGTCGGATAACAGAGTAATAATTACTCTACCATTATTAATAAAACTTTTCAAACCAAAAGAGAAAAAAACAAACTACTAAACATTTTTTCATTGTTAGTACCACACAAAAATAATGTCAAGAAACTGGAAATAAGAGATGGGGGGAAGAGAAGTAACTTCCAGCTCCTCGTGTTCCGTATAATAGAAGAGTTTCGGGGTAGTGGCAACGGGAAACTGGCGAAATTATGCGTTCTCCTCTATTATTTCACCGTGATTTGTGGCTTTATTGTTGTGTTAAATTGAAATTGAATGGGAACGTCTCAAGGAAATTTCCTTAATTTCCCTTTAGACTGCGCCGAGTGACTCGACTGGTGGATTAGTGATGGAGCCTCTGGGGATTTGTTCAGGCCCGCACGCATTTAACTCGTTATTTTAGACCGGGGGTCCTTGTAATACAGGGTGTATTCCTCGATATAATGCGAATACCTCCCTGAAATTTTATATACGTTTTGGGATTGAGTATCAGTAAAAAAATCCTCTAGAGTTTTTGTTTTATAGATATCAGAGCCGGGTGAATAATTTTCGCAATATACTCTCGTATGTGGGGTGGATATAGGGGTATAGTCGCGTTGTGACCATCATAAATCAGGCCCGAAATGAGATTGTTTAGGAAATTTAATCAGTTTGAGTCGTTACAACGCGCCCATAATATTCCGCATGTTTATGGAAATAAAACGGACCGATTCAGTATCAAAACTGGGCGACAGATTGGAATTACGATCGGGCTTTCGGCTCAATAACCGTAGGTATGCACGAAACGTCACTCCTGTTTTCTTAATTTTCGTGCAACGTACCTAGAAACACCATTAAAATGGCCTGGAAAATATACTCACGGATCACGCATCATAAGTATTTCTAAAAATAAAAGTGTGAGAAAGCGGTTTGTTTATTTTCAAACTTTCGACTGAATTATTGTTGTGACGAGCCAGATTTGAAAAAGAATTTACCGAAAATTGGTTAAAACGGTCACTCAATCTTTCCCGGCGCCTTCGCCACTTTTAATCAATCGGAAGATGATGACTGGTATGATTTAACTGTATGGTCTATTGAATGTTTTGATAGTTTCGGAACATTTAATAATTTAAGGATTTTCAGAAGCCAAGATTCGAAATATTCGATATCATTTAAATAAATCAGATATTTATCTGGAATGTCGAACGTATGTAATGAATAATTTCGGGTAGCTCATCTCTATTATTAATTTGTCTCTGTCAGAATATCTAAAATCTCCAAAAATACCGGTCTTTAATAAACCATTAAGTTGAAACCCACAACAAATACATACAATGTTTAGAAAATTCTTGGTCATTTTGCCAAATAACTTAAATCTTCACCTGAAAGTGACCATTGAAAATTTCAACTAGCAAGCCAGACAGGCCAGTAGAATATATTATCATGGTAGAAACCGAATAAAACATAAATAATTGATTTCAAAATTAAATTACCGCGTTAATTGCATAAACCATCACACAGATTGAAATGTATGTTCTAGAATAAGATAAGAGCGAAATAGAATTAGCTGATTTAGTAGTGAAGACTTATAATAAATAATTGATGCAAGTTTATAACGGCAAACGGTCTATTTCAACATAGATATAAATCATGTCGCCTTTTCGATTTATGTCCATGCATCCACATGTGCACGAGTCCAACCCCGATAAATGCACCATTACAACGATCGAACTTTAACCACCCTTATTATGTTCGATGTTAAAGTAATAAAGTTTTCATGCGATCATGTCGATTAGAGGCCATACCCGGTGGCACAAAACGAGGGATGATACCTATGACGGTTTCAGGTGGCAATAAAGTGCAGTTTAGGTGCGATTTGAGGGAAGATTGGGTCGCTTGTTAGGCCTCGCCTCAAATAAGTTGACCCCAGCGACACAGTTTCCCCTGATGAGAATAAGATGACATTTGCCTACACTCCACTATACTCTCTAGTCTCTACTGCCATTCCGCACACACTCGAAATTAACTGGGGCTGTCTTAAGTGGCAACTAAAATAGCCCACCGTGTGCTATTTCCACCTAGAAATAAATTATTCTGGTGGTTGAACAGACGACCGAAATAGGCACACGGAAAAATATTTGCGTTTTCCGGTGACTTCTAAATAGTAAACGATAAATATCCGGTTTTGGTTTTCCATTATTTTTCAAAATATCATTCAATAAATAAACAATTCAAAGACGACGAGTATTAATGGGAGTTTGAACACTCTTATTAACCCTAATAAGACGTTTATCATACAGATTATTCACCATCATGAATAATAAAAGTACACCTGAACGTTTCCCCATTAATAATAATCGGGTGAATGTCTTTGTTCTTAGACCAAATGATAATCGATAATGCCCAACACTAAATATTTAAAAAACCATCACCAACAATGAAGCCGTTACAATAAATCAATCAGAGCCCGATTATAGTATCGTCCTGTCTCATGTGTGTTGAGCTTTTAGAGCTTTACAAAGCTTTTTCCTTATTCCCGGATGCGTATGATAATTATAAGTATAATAACCGTCTGGTGAATTGTCATGATCATTAAAAGGCGGGTGCGGATTTAATTGAGCGAAACGTAATTAGGTCATCGTTGTCTTTCACGCGAAATTACCATAACACGAGAAGGCGAAGATGAATTTCCATGTCTTTTAATATCGTAAAAGTGACTCATTCCGGTTTCTCCAGATAAATACTCGTGATGAGATGGGGTGTCTTTTTGTAGGGCCCCGTATTCTTTATGCGCATATCGGCATTACGAAAAGTTTCAATTTCGACCGATGGCCCATTCCACGGTACGGCTCTTGATACTGCGATATACAGGGTCGTTGAGGAAATTAAATGAGCTTTTTCACGACATTAATAATAATTTCATCAGAGTCTGTTTTATTATCGAATCGATCGGTTATTATAGGTCCAAACACCGAATAATATGCCTAAAGATAATTCGAATCGATAAAAATGGTAAAAAAGTGGTAGATGCGTCGCTACTCGGTAATTACGTACTCATCAACCCATTCCAGATCCAGAGGACACAGGATATTGGTTCTATTTTTAGGATTACATTATTATATTACGGAGAGGAGGGTCAGGATCGAGGTCGTCTCGTTTTTTATAGGTAGGTAGAGAAAATGATGACTAACCGTTTTGAATCCCCTGTACATGATCCTGATTTCCTGTCTGGTGAATTTGGTGAGCCTGCAGAGGTCCTCTAGGGCGACTGGGACCGGCTTCGGCACCCTGGACGGCTCGATTTCGAAGACGACCTCCTCGATGGGGCTGTCCGACGGCGTGGCCATGTCTCTGCTCGTGTCGCGCGGTCCTCCTAGTGCTCGAAACGGAAACGGCACGCATTCTCGGAGCGACCGCACCGCGAAGCGAACTGTTCCATCATCTGACGGTGCCGCTATTCCGGTTCATCGTCCTATTTTTAGCGGAGCTGCCCGGAGCGCCGGAACGCCCTCGCCCTGCTCCCCCGACGGCGGTCACTCGGCAAGCGCACGGGGCCCCCGGGGCTTCGCGGATCGCGCGCGGTCTCAAACGGGGCGACGCGGCAGCGGCTTCGCGGGGACCATTTCCCGGATTCGCCCGGACTGCTCCGGTCCTCTCGCTGTATCCTGGCCCGGCCGCACGGACGATCCGCCTCCGGTGCGCACGCTCCGGAATTCGTCGCCGGATTCAAACTCGCATCGCGAGACGCGAGTGCAGCCCCGAATCCCCGCACGGCACCGATTTAGCGCCGGGAAATTGATCGACGAGGCGATTTTTCTGAGTCTCTTATCTCCCTTATTTCGAGGATTATTCGACGTGCGCTTCATTGTGTGGATAGATAAAGTAGATAGACAACGTTCTGGTTTTCTATAATGTAGTTTACGATCATAATGCATGCATTCCGTGCCCGCCCTGTAACCGTGTCAACAGCAAAGAGGGTGGGTTAATTCGGTCATAAAAAAGTCGACCCCGATAAATTTGAATTTACAATGAATTTCTTCGTGCTCTTATACACACCTACCTGATGCTTTTACGCGTAAAATCGGCGATAAAATATCAAAAAAGGCGAAATGTTAGTCTCAAAGGGTGACAAGATTTAATAAAAACGGCCCCCGGATTGGATGTAGCAATTGATGACCTACATTTCCGATGAAATATAGAAAAAAACCAAATCCAACATTTAAAATTGATCTCTAAACTGAAATATTAACAAATTTGTTTATTATTTAGTCGGGGAACCCCAAAACTACTGTTTATGTAGGCAACCAACAATACAATCTGTTAGTGGCATTTTCATAGCAACGGATAATAAATAACTATTTTCATAGAGTAGAATAGTCAATAGATGGTCAATATAGAATAATAGATAAAAAATAAATGGGTATAATAATTATTTATTTGTTTTTAAGGTACATGGGACTTAGAGACCCTATGGGACTTATTTACTGCTTCTTCTTTTTCTTTTTTCCGAATCCCTCGAAGCTCATACTCAACAAGGGGTTGGTCTTTTTCGCCTAAAATCAATAAATTATCAGTCACAGAGTATGGAGCGTTTAATTGAGGGCACATTCACCTGCAGCTTGCCGGACGATGTCTCTGCCGGTTTACAATAATCTCTCTTCCGTTTCCGCTTTGACAGCCCGGCCAAACTCTTCAAAGTCTCCGGAACGATGTACTCGGGGACGTCGGACAAGTGCTGCTGAATTCGCACGGTATGCAGCGCTTTGTCGTGTCGCAAAACTTGCAAATCCGTCGGATTATCCTCGAAATAACTTTTCAGCTTTTGACAGTTGAAAATTTCTTGTTTGATCTCCTTCAGTCTGGCTTCACGTACCGCGATTCTAGTCACGGCCCTCCAGGCGTCCTTGGCTCTGTAGCGGAAGGCCTCAACTTCATCCAATTTAAATTGATACGCCCTGAAAATATTCCGACGGTTAATTTCTTCTCGATTATTTTTGGGGGTGATTCAATACTTGAAAATTGTGGCGTCCTCTTGGTCATTTTTCAAGTATTCCTCCACTTGATCCAGTAACGTTTTCTCTTTGATGCTCACAAAAGACAAGACGCTTCCTTGATTATTTCCCCTGGCCGTGCGTCCAGCTCTGTGAACGTAACTCTGGATATCCAGCGGGAAATCGAAATTGATCACATTGGCAACGCATTGAAAATCGATGCCGCGCGACACTCCGCTCTCTTTATCCTTTTTACGCTTCGATTTCTTCTCTGCTTTTTTATTGGAGCCCTTTTGGACCACCCCGGGATCCTCCAGGGCTTTTTCGTCAGAAGCCACAATGATATCGTAGATTCCTTGATTGAATTGGTTGACCGAATGGCACCTAACTGTCGCCGGCAATTCAGAGTTGAGCACGCAAGTCGGAATTGCGAATTGTTCCATGTACAATTTGATCCTGAATCAATGAACTCATTCGATTAGTTTCCAAATTAATTAACCGACAACTTACTTGTAACACTTATCGACTGTATTGACGAAAATTATAGTTTTCCCCCTGATTAAATGTAATTTTAAAAGGGCGTAAAGAATAGAAGCCTTATCCATTTCTTCCGCTAATAAGTGGTAATGAGTGAGCTGACTCGCCGGGGCTATTTCGGGTTCTTCAAGTTTCAAAATAACCGGATTATGGAGAACTAAACTTTTCAGACTCTTCACGTCCTCACTTAAAGTAGCAGAAGCTAAAATTGCTTGATAAATTCTAGGTAGATACCTGAAAATACCATAACAAATATAAGTAATTTACTCAGTAACTTAGATTCAATTATGACTAACCCTAATAGTTCTTTGACTTCGTCTTCATATCCAAATGAGAAAACCAAGTCTGCTTCATCAATAACCAAAAATTCTAAAGTTTTCTTCAGGTCAAGATTTCCAGCTTTGATGTGTTTCAAAGTTCTAGCGGGTGTGCCGACAATTATGTCCGGTTTTTCGACCAGAAGCGGTTTCTGAACACTTAAATCCAGTTGGGGGGAGACATCGACACACCGAATATCTCTTGAACATTTTATGGTCAAATCTCTGATGACTGCACAAATTTGATTGCATAATTCTTTACTGGGTGCAAGAATCAATGCTTTAGTTTCTTGAGAGCTGGCAGACTTCTTGGTGTTTAGGATTTTCTGGATAACGGGGACAGCAAAGGCAGCCGTCTTTCCGGAGCCAGTCCTGGCCCTGACCAATACGTCTTTGCCTTCTAATAGGAGAGGAATAGCTCGTTCTTGAATTAAAGTGGGTGTTTGCCATCCCAATTTGGCTATCGCCTGAATAATTCAAGATTTTGTAAAAGTTTTAAATGTGTTTATAACCTCACTTATTCGTACCTTCAGAATTCGATCGTCCAATTCCATTTCGTGAAAGTTTTTGGGGGTTTCTTCATTTTCCTCTGCCATTATGATGACGTGGATTGATTAAAATACAGTTTTACAGGGAGAAAACTATTAAAAACCCGTATTTTAGTGGAAAATGACCAAAATATCACATACACGTGCTTTTGACAGCGTCTTGACAATTGACATGCATTTAAAAATGAGGTTTCATTTTGATTGGTTGAAATTAATTGGCGCTTATTTTAAATAAAATTTAAAATATTAGAACTTTCTTAAAAAGCATCATAGGATCTTTGATCATAGGCAAAGAAAAATACAATTTCCTTATCTAAAATACGTAATCCTAGTCTATAAATAAGGTCATAAAATCATATAATTCGTAAGGTTTATTTTTGGTTGGAAAGTACGCAATATTAGCCACCCTCTCATTTATGATTAGGTAATAATTTCTGGAATCGGATGAATGAAAAACAGAATGAATATGCCTAAAGCACTTATGAATGAATGTTTTACAACTATGTAGGCTAATAAAATAAACATAATTACGAATTTTTATCTGGTTGTAAATCTCGTTACTTCCATAACACAAAATCCTTCGGAAATCTATGTAAATGGTTCTTCCTATTATACCCATAGCCATCATAATGTCTTTTGGAATATTTTGATATTCTCAATAAGTTTTCCAATACCTTATACACGCTCAGATTTCCGAGGGGTTTCCTCCAGGGACGTTTGCTCGAGAGGCGCAAATCCGCGTATATGCAAATACCGCACGGCATCCACTTTTGGTTTAAATTTTAAAAGCACGCTCCTTGTATCCGTAATGCATAAAACCAATAAAGTAATTTGCAGTTGAAAGTTTTTCTTTGAAACTGTCTCTTCATATCCATGGTGCTGTGATTGGTTTAATAAGTAGGGTGTTTATACGCACTTTTCGTGTGATGATAAGATAAAAATTTATAAACCACGTAAAACCATCATCCATCCCCACTCCGAGTTCAATCTAAAGTTGATATAAAACCTGGGGGTGATACCTAAATTTACCATAAACCTCATCCTATGACTGCAACGTCTTTTTCAAGTGCCATCATCGACAACAACATGAACAAAAATCTGTTTGTAGTTCTCCTAGTCATCGGTGAGTAGATTCGAGTACCGCACAAAATTTAATCATCCCTTAAATATCGGGGAAATTGCGAATCGCAATTACCCCCACGAATAGAAATAAATTTATAAATTTCCTATTAAAATTCCAATTAGGTATAGCTATACATTTTACGTGGGTACAGAGATGGAAATATTTAATTTGCTTTTATGAAACCAATTGAAATTTTGCAATATTAAGCTAAAAATATCCGCGATTTAATTCAAAATTTGTATTTCAGCTGGAGTGGTATGGGGCGAGGTGCAATCCTGCACATCCTGCGGTTCGGAATGTCAATCGGCGTGCGGAACTCGACACTTTCGCACTTGCTGTTTCAATTACCTGAAGAAGAGAAATTCAGAACCACCTCTCATGCCTCTACCTTTGGACCCCAGCAGTTTGAGATTGGAACTGTGGCTCGCCAAATCGAGAAATAATCCCTACTTTCAACAACAACGCAATCTTTACGATTCCTCATTGGAAATGGCCAATAATGAAGTGGCCAACGAAAACCACGAATCACCCTAAAAATATGTAGATTTTTATCTGTATAACACTTTACTGAAAATGTAATAATAATACAATAATGACTGGTATTTGTTATATTAGGTGTTTTGTGAAATTTTATGTTGGCTGGATATTATTATAATCTATATGAGAATTTCTCAGTTCTTTCGATTCTTGTAAAAGAGAATAAATGAAAATTACCAATTGCGCTCAGTAGTTTATTCGTTAATTAGGTACAGATATGTCTAAGTACGTATCTTTCGATATTACATACATTTTATACAGAACCATTAATTCTGTATGGGCGGCGATAAATTTCAAGCAAAATCATCCATCACCCTGTTGAAAATGACCCATTAAAACCAATAAAAAATTTTTGATTGGATTTCATCGGTTTTAGCTCGGTTTTTGTCCATTGGGATACTCCATTAAATACCAATCAAAATACTATTGGGCAATACCAATGGATATCAATATGGTTTTCATTGGGGTATCCCTGTAACTCCCAGCCAAAACCCATGAAATCCAATGACAATCATATCTGGAAATCACAGTACTAAACAATAAAACGAAACTGTTTTTATATCGCATTTTATTGGTTTAAACCAGGTTTTTTTCATAGGGATATCCCAATCATTAACAAAAATTGGTTTCCATTGGGAAATACATTTAACCAATAGATACAATGAATTCAATTACAATCTTATCTGGAAATAATCACAGTATAAAACAATGAAAGAAAATCGAGTTTATCCCTGCCTTGGTGACTCTTTTCATCCCTTGATAATTATCACCTTTTCAATTGTTTCTTCTGGTTAACTCAAATGATGGAATCGTTCTTCGATTGAATGTCCTCCTCTCCCACGACAACGGAGACGCTACCATCGAAAACGCCGTGGTTGCATTTACTTTGCAGATCTGCGCAAAAATTACTACATACTTGATGAATTAATCACTTCACTGTTATTATAATAATAGTTTATCAAAGAACAGCCGTCGCCAACGCGAACACACAATAACACAACAATCACAACACCACAACACAACACCTCAAACAGCGAAGATGCCCGGCCGAATCCAATCAATGGCCTAATCGATGCACGACGCCGCTGTGCAGCTGTGCTCTGCCAGCAGTCGGCACTGCCGGCACGTTGGCATGGCGTCGTCAACTGCGCATGCGTACGCGAAGAACACGTTTGTTTACCCTGTCCTTTTCACTCCTACTACACACAAATATGACTGAAGGGAGAGATGAAGAAAGTTCGTTGAATACGACGAGACTGAAAATTCCCCAACTGAGTGTGGATTGGTGCATTTTCTGGTTCACGGACCAATAGAAAAATCGGATTCGCGCCGCGTAATTCAAAACGAATTCATATAGGTACTTAAGTACGTACTTGTGTTTACAAATCAAGGTCCATATTGGTAACAATTTTTTTCCATACAAACTGAAAATCAAATTAGAAAAATTGAAACCAATTTTCGTTTTCCATTTGAATTATTGTGAATTATTATATCATTGAAAATCCACGCTAAAAATGTTATTTTCTAATTTCATTGGGAAATATCCTTTTAAAACTATTGGAAAACACTTTATTTCATACTGGATATTCCCAATAAGTTTTTATTGATATTTCCAATTGGGAAATTCTTATTCATCGGCTTCCCAATTAGAACCAATATAAACAACTACTAAAACCAATATCTGAGGAAATAATCAAATATTGTTGTGATATCCCGATTCAAGTCTTGGTGGTTTATTATCGTAAATTCACGATCAAAATGATGTTTTTAATTGTATTGGGAATATCCCATTAAAACCAATTAAAAATACTTCATCACGTTGCATATTGGGCATTTCCAATGTGATCCATCAACATTTTTAACTGGGAAATTCTTATTCATTGACTTACCAATTGAAACCAGTGAATAACCATTAAAACCAATATCATCGTGAAATGCCAACAAAACCCAATAAAATAGTTATCGGGCAAAAACTCAATTCCAATCAAAACCGATATGTTCTATTAAAACCAATTCAACTGGAGTAAAATTCTAATTGGTCTTAATTGTTTCATATGGGTCATTTTCAACAGGGCAGTTAAAGATTATCATACATAATAAATTTATTTTATTCTTATAATTTCAATAAATTTACAATAGATAGATGATTAATTTTAGCGAATAGCACTTATTATTAATTCATTAATAATAATAGTGAAAGTGGAGGTTTTCTCGGATGGCAGTAGGCAATACGAAAACGTCAACTTTACTTAAGTAGGTATGTGTCGATTATTATTTTTGATAAATGCAGAATAAAAGTGAATATTAAGGGGGTGGGTTATATCGATTTAAATGTAGCAGGGTGGCAAAGCGCAAGAGGCGGTGGCGCTGCGCGCGGGTACGGCGGCAGCGCCCTCTTCCGAGGCTTCTGCGGACTCCTGCCGGCGCCGGTTCAGTTCCATGTTGGCTTCCTGAATTGCCTCCCACAGTTTCGCCTCGGACATTATCTGCCTCGACAGATCCTCGACGGCTGGCTCTGCGCTCAACTCCAGCAGACTTCCGATCGACTCCTCGATCACGTCCCCGTTATCGGCCAGGGCCGGCAGATTCGACCGCTTGCGACCGCAACCTATCGAAAAAAACACGAGTTTCAGGATTTTTCAGGACTTTTTCCCGAAGGATTACCGGTGAAGGCGTTGCAGAACGGTCTCTTTTTCGGGTCTATGATTTTTTCCCTAGCGTTAAGGGAGTTTTGCACCTGCAAAGATCAAGTAATAATAGAATATTACCCCCATTATACTGGGTGTCCCCAAACCAAACAAGTGGAACATAGGGAAAATTGTAATATAATCCTCTATGCTCTAATGTGTGGGATACCCGGTATAAAAGGCTTATTGTGTTACTCGTTTCGGTATGAAATAGGTTTGTGTTTCCGGCAGGACAACGAGAACGCCGACGCAGATAATGAAGAATGTGGTCGTGGACATATTTTCTGTTGAAAAAGAGAAGCGAATTATTAGCCGGTGATAAATGGATAAGCTTTATTGGAGCCCCCCCGCGAGATCCAGAGTACAATGAAATGCTCTCTAGCTACCGGCTGAGTGGAATGTGAGGGTAAACGACATAACGCAACGTCTACTGGCCCCCCTGATTGTCGACGATTCAAGATTATGAACCGAAATGCCGCACTTTGAAAGGGGATGAAAATGTTTTCGGATATTATTTCATGGTGGATACATTTAGGCGCACATTAGAACGCCACGAACATGAAAGGGTAATTTAGGGAGAGCGATCATAAGATTACCGATATCAATCTAGACGAATATAAGGCATACTTTCAATAAGTTAGGCCATAATGCAAAGTTAATTTATTGTCCCCAAAAATAAGTATTACGTACAAATAGTATTAAAACGCGTTTTTGATAATATTACACAGTTGGGAGATTCGTGTATTCAATTAAGGAGATGATTTTTCACACAAAAATATAGTCTATTCAATATAAACTGAACAACACGTGACCTAAGTTGCTTAGCAAAATTTAAATGAAAAACATTGATAACCATTGACTAATGACAGGTATTTGTCAGGTACTTTGGGGTCACGTGATGTTCAGTTTATCTTGAATAGACTATAGGTATCATCGTATTTGTAGTAAAATGACATGGGGTTGTTTTATTTGTTGTTCCGGAATTTCACACAAAGCTTAACATTTTATAGATTCATGCATTTTCATTAAATTTTGGATTTGGTGGGTTTTTGATTCGTGGGATTCAATAAATTATTGTCTGAATGAAATTCTAAAATCTCTCACGATTTGAATGATCCCATTTACTTAAGTGGATATTATTTTTGAAACGACGTACTTACCTTCCCCAATACGACTGCGGGCGAAAACTTATACAAAATACTATATACAACGTTGTACCTATAATGCGATATGGCACTAAATAGGTTCTCCGGATTAAGTGGTTTTTATATATCGAACTTCCCCAACCCTCCGCTGGATTGCGCACTCACCCTCGACAACCCATTATCGGAGTGTCATGTTCTAAAGTATATCGGAAAAACACTTGTCAGTGACATTTTAATGTAGCGATATTTAACTTTTAACGTAAATAGGAAATTATCAACCACCACCCACAACCTCCAACGACCCCCAGAATTCATCGGCATCGCATTGAGAAATTTCTAAAATCAATTAAAATTGTTTTCAGATTTGAAAACAGAGACCTCCCTCTCTACTGATTATTACTCGGTCTTTGTATATCTGCTGCTAGTAGGTAATCAACCCCAAAATATCCACCACTGATGCCTATTAGCTCGTGGACAATGGACATCAAGTGTAACGAGGTTAATCCCTTTACATAATGCATGCAGGTAACTAATAGGCACATACAATAACAAACAGATTATGCCTTTAAATATAAAGGGGAGGCTTTTCTGAGCTAGTTTTCTGTATTTGCTGATGACCACCCTTCCATGTTAGATAATCACCTTTTTTCTGATCAACTAGCTCGAAAATAAGTTTGATCTAAAACAATTTGGAAGCTAACAGCTTATTATCACATCCTCCACATTCTATGTCATGATAATATTGTTGTTGCTTTGGTTAAAGCTGGATGTTACGTAAAAGGCATTAATTTCCACGTTGCGCTTAACGTGATACCAGGTATTTAGCAAATTTGTTGTAACATTTCGCTTTATCGCATATTATCAACATCCTAATACATCGAAATGTTGCTAGAGAATTCGTCTTGAGAATATTATTATGAAAGGGCCGAATATTATGTTCGGGGGGTACAAGGTGGATGAAATTAACTTAGGTACACATACAAAACGCCACAAAAGATAATGAAGGAAGAATGTCGGACCTCTCTCCTAAGGGGTTGCGGTCTGAAGAGAGGGGGAGGCGCGGTGGATAAAGTTATGAAATATGAATGCGGGGGCGTACCTGCGACCCCCCATGTTTGCGGGCATGCGCCCTCCGTCGAAGATGATCCGGGGGCGGAGTCTGCGACCCCATTCGAACCTCCAATCCGTGTAGACAACCGCGCCACCCGCAAAACTACCCCGAATAATAATCCTAAATAACCGCAGCACGTCGTGTAATGTATGTGTACGACGGCACCCGGAAGTGGGCACAGTTTAAAGTTTAGAGGGCGAAAGCAATACGTCACACACCTGCCCTCGACATTTATTTTAGTTTTTCGGTTTCACTGGTACTAAAGTGGAGATTATTATAAAAGCGGCAACATTGACGGCTTTTTCTATCCACAAAGAACCCTAATATGTGCGCTTGGGGGTGGAAAAAGGGGGTGGAAAAATATGAAATTTTTAATATAACATGGGTTATTATTCTGCTCGTCCAAACAAATTTGTTAAGAGCTCTAACTTCTAACTGAACTTGAGCCTCAAATTCACCAGGTCTCACCCCTATGGTTTAAAATTGATTGAATAATTTTCAAATCGTGGATTTTTCGATAATATAACTGGAGGATTGCGAGTCCGTTCTCCGTCGCTTATTCTGCATACTGGCCCGGATTTTTCCGGGTCCATGGCCGTCGCTTTTCCTCACATACTTAATGGCCGCAAAGTATCGAACGAGCTCCGGGGGCCTAATGAGGACATTCGCGGTGGATTTGGGGATTCGACGGATAATAACCCACCCCCGTTCCGATCGGGTGGCGACTTTAAAGTGAAGGGTCGTCGGGTCGGGTGTAATCGCGGTGTTTTGTGTGTGAGGGGGTGTGTCCGTGCAGCAGAAACGAGCCCACCCCTGTGGCTGGAGGGGTATATCGGTGATGAGCCACCGGAACAACTATACCTTGTGTCAGTGATATCATCCGGGGACGAGATAACCGACTTCGGGGCCTTCCTACACCAACGGCTTCATTTCACTAATACACTTATTTGTGCTACCGTGTGCTCTCCAGAGACGTTTATTTTGTTGTTGATCTATTCGACAAACGGACACTGATTTAGACGGGCCGAGATTGAGATTACCCGGTGCCGGAAAATTTTCTGGAAATTATCGCGGATTTGGTGCTTAATTTCGAGTGACTCTCCAACCAAATTTTATATCATCCGACGCGGATTCGGCACTTTGAGGTGAGTTTTTAGTTTCTTAGTTTTTACCCTACAATTTATGGGTAATCCGATCATTCCATTATTAACCCTTGAGTGCTGATTTCTCGCCAACATAAGAATAATTTTTCCTCTGAAAAAGGTCCGCAAGCGTCTAATAGATATAGAGGATGTCCAATTTTCACTCTAGTTCTGGCAAACATTGTCAATTTGGAAAATAATTCTGCATTTCAAATCGCGATAGTGATTGTTAGTTAGAAGGATATCAACAATGAAAACTCTATCTTTTTCATGCATCCGAGGTTATTATAGTCCTGCAAATGTCGATTACCATCATGATTACTTCTGGTGGTAGATTAGATATAAAAATCGGCACAAGGTATTCTGGAAGCTAATATGATTGGCTTTCTATTCTATTTGTAACTTTTTCTCGGTTTCCGTGGCTGTAATGTTGCAGAAATGGCGAAAATGGGACAATTGGAACCACATTTTTGCACTTTTGGCGGACTTTTGGCTTGGTTTTCATTATTGCCAAAGGAATCTCCAGGTGGGCTGATTTTCGAAACGTGCAAAATTTCCACCAAAAGTGCAAATAAAGTGGCAGTGTGATACATGTATGCACGGTACCAATATGTGTATTTATTATTCATCAACAATTATGGAACATCTGAATCTATCGAAAATAATTTTTTAATTTACAAAATATGTTGTGAGTTACGTTTAATTGTAGAAAATTTTGTCGAGTCGAGGCTGTTACGAATGAAATCAGTGCGAGGTGAATTAAAGCGATTCTGGCCGTGTTCAAAGAAGGAATTTCTGATAATTTTTTGGAAATTTCAGTAAATCCGCATCGAGTGGTTGAAAAATGATGTAAATAATGCTCCACCACTACAACTACTCGACATCTCTGTCCCATTTCCTGAGCTACCACCAATTGGAAGAGCAGCAGATTTCGGAAAACGAGCAGCTCAATCCGAGCACCCTGTGCGATGAGCTTTCGCAGCAGGAAGATCCTCGATGTCGCAGCAACTCTTCGGCCATCAACCAGAACAACAAATCGTTCACGATCGCGGCGATTCTGGGCCTGAATAAGAGCGGCGACGGAAATCGGGACGAATCGTCGGATTTGAGCGTGGTCAACTTGAGCGTTCACCAGGCGGCAACGGAAAACGCCAGGCAGCTGGTTTCGGGTTGTAACGGGTTGCAACTTCCTGCCGTCCGCCACAGTTCTTCTGCGATAGGCGTGACAGGACATTACTCTGTCGGGCATGGGTGCCCTCCCAGACAAACCGGTGAGTATTAAGTTATAAGCCACACAGATTATTGTGTTACACACTATTATCTCGAATTCGTGTTGCTCCATTATATTGAGTAACACACACGATGGATATATGAAATTGCGGAATTCCGAAGAGAAGAGGTGGATGGAATTTATTAATGGAATTGTTTCGCAGTTCGCGGATTGAAACATCTCTCGTCTGCCGCGGTGATCCAGAACAAAAAGAGTTGCAAAAGCAAGAGAGTGAGGACGATCTTCACTCCGGAACAACTGGAGAGACTCGAAGCGGAATTCGAACGGCAACAATACATGGTCGGGCCTGAAAGACTCTATTTAGCGCACACTTTGCAACTAACCGAAGCTCAAGTGAGTTTTCGACAAATTAATCTCCGAGATAATGAATTGTGTTGTTCTCAGGTGAAAGTTTGGTTCCAAAATAGGAGGATAAAGTGGAGGAAACATCATCTCGAGTTGACCCATCAGCGGTTAGCCGTCTTGAAGCAGCAACAACTGCTTCTGGACGAGACCAATCCGGACGTTCAAGATACCAACAGTTCGAGTACGGATACGTGAAATTATATCGAATTTATCGTCTCGTATTTAGGAGTGTCGTGAATTTTGTACATAAAGAATGTCAAATTACCTACCTAAGTAGTTTAATGATAATTATTCTGTCGACATTATGTAATTGCTTACCTTATTAATGTTTTTTGATCGTTATATTAGTTTGTAAGATATGGAATTGTCTGATTTTAAATACACACCCCTTTAAATTAAAACCTCGATTTATTTCGCTCGACGATTTGATTTATTAGAGGAACACTATAACTTCTTACACATTTTCCACAAAAAGGACTAGTCGACAACGTGGATCACTTGAATTTTATACCTCAAATTGACAAATATATTGATGCAATATGCAATCAAAAACCTTTTCGATTACGGATTATGAACCAGCAGAGGCGACACTTATTGCTTTTATAATTTACGATTTTATCAAGATTTATGCGCCGATATTTTCCTAATACGGTGATTTTTTCCGGTCTAAAACCCAATAACATCCCCTATTATACGCCCGGAGATTAGATCAAGGGGTGAGATAAGGGTTTTAATAAAGACGTAACGACTTTAAATTTGAAAAATCCCTCTCCTTTTTCGCTCACTTTGTACCGATCACCATTAGATGGTTCTAATACGAAAAGTACAATATAATCTGAAGAGTCCGGGGGATTTATTAGCGCCGCCCTTTTGACTCGGCACTTTCAGAATCGCCGACAAATGATATTAACATAGTCAATCATCTAACAGCAGAAGAGGACACGACAGATATAATAATATACAGCAGTATTATTATTATTATTGTCGGGAAGATGGAACGGGGGAGGTTTTGTGTTTGGGGTGACCTCTCTCACAACGAGAGACGAGTGGAGAGGGCCACCCTCCTCTTGATGTCCTCTTGATATATGACAGTTTATATCGCACCGCTCAGATACGGCTCGTTATGTTATGAAAACAATATGAATTCCGACCGCATTTTTCCGCGATTCGTTTGATGTGTAATTACTTTTTTAAACGCGGGAGCCCCGCTTTATTTGATTCCGGTATTTATTTATTGCTTCATCCCTACTCATCCGGGCCGAAACGGCGCGGTGTGCCCCCCCAGCTCGGAATATTACTAATATTCCGATCAGAGATTTATGCCCGGCAAAAATCGCAAAATCACATTTCAGAAAATTTCTAATTAAAATCGTCCTCAGGTTTCGAGCCCTATAGGGTATCTTTATGGGGATTTAGAGACAGAGAGACGATGGCCCTTTCTCATGGTGCCCTTCCTCTCTGTTCCAATAAATACCGTGCCCAATTTCGGCAACTCTGGGCGACATAAATTGGTTAAATAAGAAGAGCGGAGCGTATAAAGAGAAGATGTCCGTAATGCAGCCGACGGAACGGATGGAGGAGGGTTATAAGAGGAGCTATGCAGGAATTTCGGGGGAGGCCGACACGGCCCCGGCCAATATGCGCACGCTTGACTTTTAATAAAAGCGAAGCGAATGACTATTTTATTTTGTGAAAGCACATCGTCCTACCCTTCATTCTGCCGGCTTTTATTGCCCCCTACCCACTTTTCCCTCTTCGGTTTGTTGAATGTCGATATACATTCACCCGCCTCTTGTAACGACACACTTATTGTTGTTACCATATGTACAAATAGACAAAATTACATAAAATTCCACAATTATATTAATTACGAGTCTTTATTAGAAACTGCGAGAGCAATCAGTTCTGACCCGGCGCATCCACCAATTCGAACCAAAAACCATCTGAATACAGGCAGATTAGCTTTGTAATGAGTAACTAACTCGGAATTTAGAGTTGTTAGGTTTTGTCATGGTTTTGTAACTAATAAATCTAAATAAAATGAATAGTTGGCTGTTGTCAAAAATATAAAACTTCAGAAAATATTAGATTTTGACATGGATTGTCATTTAAATCCTAGCGAGAACGAACTAATTTCTAATAATTTTCAAATATCCTCAATAAAACAAGGTGGAACAACACAACGAAAGAAAAGGCACATCACTGCATTACAGGGAAGTAGAAAATAATGAAAAAATTAGATTACACTGATTACAGGCACTTGTGGCATAGTTTTTCCCTCGATTTTTCCGGATAATCTTGAGAAACAGTTTAGGAGAAATGTTTTAACGGAATTTGAACTTGAAGCAAACAGAAAAATATAGAGATGAAGTTATTTCATTGAACAGAGGACTGGATACGTTCGAATAAGTGAAATTTCAAAGTTATTCAAAAACGACAGAAAAAATAGCTAACCCAACTTTTAAAAGCCCAACTCACAGCAAACTTCAGGGTAAAAAGTCAGTGTTACAGAGCAAAAGTTACTAAAACTTCAAAATCTAGTTACTCACTACAAAGTTACGACTAGTATTCTAGATAATGAGACGTTGGAAGCTCTCACTGTTACATTTCCTTCGGTTCCACTTGGAAAATCATATGAATTTAAATTAATCATGATTTTTTAATATTGAATGATCGAGCACCCTCAAAAAAAGCACGCAGGGTGTTGCGAGTAATAAATTCGTGCCAAATTAATTGAATACTAAGCTGTACAGCTCCGTCGTCGTATTATCATCGTTGCGGAAGATCACCCTGATGATGATGGTGCCGTCGACGAATTAATTGAGCATGCGATTATGTTATTATTAAATATTCCCCGTCAAAGTTTAGTCGGTCGGTGGCAGAGAGGATAATAGTTAACACACAAGAGAGCCGCCAGAGAGAGAGAGAGAGAGCCGAAATTGTAGAACTTATTACGCCAAAGGAGGAGGAGGAGGATGAGGAGGAGGATCCGAAAGCGCCAGGGTGGTAATGATATCATAAAATCAATTAGTCAGAGTTGTTGTAAAGGGGCCATGCAAGAGAGCTAATTTCTCTCTGCAGAAACGGCGACGACGGCGTTTATTGATCCAGAAGCTAATTTAGCGGCATCATCCCCGGACAAGTTTATTGGTAATTTACTCGTAATATCTTTGCGCTGAATTTCGGCCTCCGAGAAATTAATTACTTTATAAGTCGAACAAAACGCCGCCCCGAGATATTATTACATTATCCTTGTCAGAAACAAATTACTCAATCCTATCGCCCCCATCCTCTCATTTTTTTCAGTATTAATTAGACTTATTTTTTATCACCTATAAGTCTCTGTTTTGTGATTTGCGTTTCTTATTGTAGAGGGCTACTGTGAAGTGGCGTTAGGAAATTAAAAGTCGACTTTCGGGCAGGGGCAGGAGGATGAGAAATTCCACGTCGATTTGAATGAATGAGGGAGAAATGCGGGGGCGGCCGATTATGGGTGGAGAGAGAGGCGCCGCGACGCTTTTCTGCAGCGGGAAAGTTCATCCCGTTTCAGTCGATGATCCGTCGCGGCGCCTCTCTCCATCTTGCTTAAAATCATCCCCGAGGCCGTTTTCAGGAGAAAGCACATACACCTCCCCCTCCCCCGGGCACATACATAGCGAACCGTGGTAGTCGAACCCGTGGAATGCGAGGTATTTCAATTAATCCGCGAATCAAAAGAGACGAGCGTCGCTTTATGCCCGCCGCCGCCGCCGAGAGCTGCGGGGGCAGAGCCGCCGGTATACGAGCGGGGCCATAACGTCATCCCCCCGATTATCCTCTCGCATACACCGCGACTATTGTGCGCCCTTCATCCCTCCGCTACTGATGCCACTCGCTCTCTCCGACCCCTAAACGGACGCTAATTTGCCTTTGCGCTGCTCATTAGCTCCGTGATTCGCCCGCTTTCTCTCCTTTTTTCCATCCCTTATTTGCGTATTGTTCGCTAGTGATTTTTTCCCCGGCACCGTCATATTATACCCATCGGGGATGAAATTCTGACCCGGAAACCATTATGAAGCCATTATCGCCACACTTACACCCGTGCTTTTATCCGTGTTTCAAAAAAGAGGAATCGATAAAATCTCCGGACATGTTCGTATTATACAAGCGATGGCATTATTCTATAGGTGATGCCTTCAACCCTTAACCGAACCTCAAAAAATTTCTAAATAAAAAAATGTTAAATCGAAGACTAATTATTTTTTGAATTGATGATTATAATACAGGGTCCCCACGTGACCTACCGAAAGTATGCAACCCAACTTACATCATTGGCGTAACAAGCAGATTCCGTGAACTATAATGTTCTAATAAGTTTCTCTGACAAATAAAATCGGAAACAGCCCAATCAAACCATTAAAACTGAAGAACACTGGTGGTTTTTGAGCAATTAAGTGTTGCTGCAGTTCTGCAATGGTGCGAGATCTAAAGCACTCAAAATTTTCCGTCTGACTGACACTGACAAATTATCGAAATATTCGAAAAATTACGCCACTGGTGACTTTGACACAAATATTACTAAAAGCAACCCAAAAACTACCCATATCCCTAAATATGTATAACAAGTTGCCTAACTAATGGTCACGTGGGGACCGGGCATTAGTGAAAGCCCTGTATGAAACTCCACCTTTGTATACCTGAAATATTCCAATAGTATTCCAGTGCCAATAAAGGATAGTTATGGAAGCGAACAATATAAGCAATTAGCGACAAATTGTAAAACTCGGTTTCCTCCAGTTTATTGCATTATTTGATTCCGGTGAATTTAATTTCCGCATCGGATTCCGGCGGTAACCAACAAAATTGCATTTCCCATCCATTTACGAGCCCGTTTATACCGCTAGCCTAGGTATGCAAATAGGTTGAAGCGGATGACTCACCTATAGGTACTTCAAGGGTTGACTATGCTATGATAGCGAAAGAGAGAAATAATTGGACCGGCAAATAAATAATGAATGATATTAATAATTTCCAAGCGAGGCACCCACTAGTCTCCACAATTCAATTCGTTTCAATTCAGCTTGGAATCATATTGTAATAGCGCGGCGCATATTAAATAATAAAATCATACGAGTAATTAAATTACGGTCGCTTTTGTAGTTGTTTGTTATTCAATTCGCACACCACTCGACCATCTCATCGCTTTAATGTTATATATCATCCCACCGCACCGCACGGGCTACAAAATCAAAGGGGTCGACCTACAAAACGAGGGGTAGGGGATGATAATGTCGTCGTTTCTACCCCGGGTAATAATCTTTTGTGCACGTACCATTTTAGCGTCCGGATTTATGATCGCGCTCTCTGTTCATTTCACACTATTAGGCTCATTACCATAATTCGACCACACGTTCAACATGCATACATTTGTGCTACGGGCCTAATAATGAGATTTCCGTAATTGATGCTGCGGTTAATTTCGTGATTTATCGACGTCACAGTGCGGTGCAGATAGTTGAGAGAACCACATGTCTCTGATTAATTATAGTCGGAATCAGGAAATACCAACGTAACAATAATAGACTTTCTGGTATAACATGATATTTTATTTTTCAATCAACATTCACAACAAGTTAAAATGACGAGAATTAATCACAGTTTTATACTTAATCCGTAAATTTAAAAACCTATTCGAATCGGTATAAATAAAATTAGAGTCGATCACCCGAATTTATCAACAATAGAAAAAATAAATGCGCTACCAATAGTAACTAGAGACTAGAAAGCCGCCGGTTTAGAATTTCCCAACAGGCAATCGACCCATTAGATACGTCATAAAATGAGTAAAAATTGAGACAAATGGAATGAAATAAAATCACTAATTAAAATAATTACACGGCATTCCAATGTTGCGCCCTCCATAAAAGTACGAGCATATTTTGTTTAGGGGACGCCTGACTGCCACCCGCACCCCCGCATGCCATGGGACTGGGGAGCGAAGAAGTCGCCCCCAAATTAATCGCGACATCTGTATACCTCGCCAATAAATTACGATAACCTCTACCGATTGTCGCTATCAGGGGCGTGTTGTCGTGACTGTCGTTACCGCTTTGACACATCGCTAAAGGCACTATGGCCTTGACCTCCTCCTCGTACGGCCTGAAGATCGTGATCGGCCTCAAAGTCGCCCTCTCCGCCACTATGACGCACCCCCAAGTCGTTCCGATGTAGAGGTCCTCGTTTAGAACCGCCAGACTTGTCACCTGTCACAAATTACGATTTCCAAACGTTCAATTTTCCACCACCAGATGTCGCTTTACCTGGCAGTTGGTAGGACTGAGATGTTCCTCGATCGCGATACTTTTCAGACTCTCCGAGCACGGCACCAACTTGGAACAGTCCAATTTGTTGATAATAGTCCTCGACTTTTGGTCCCATTGATAAACGATGCATCCGGGATGGACGTATGACCAAACGCTGTTTTCGGCCGCTATTAAATTCATCACGTTCACTTTTTCGATGATCGGTTGGTAATGATTTGTAGTTTCCTGCCCGGCTATCACTTGATCTTTTATTGCATAAATCGAGATTTGGCCGTTACTTTCCCCACACCATAATTCGCAACTACTATAAAAACAGTCAAGTTTATTCATTCTTAAAACCTCGTTGAGTTACTTACGAATCGTCTCTGAAAATGGCGCACATGCAGTTGATTACGCTCTGAGATCCCAGCTCGGTCATTACGAAAGTGCCTTCAGCTGCTGTCGGAGTTGAAGGAACAGTCTCCGAATCCACTAGAAATAATCTACCGTTCGATAAAGCGCAAGCGACTCGTTTTAAAGGTGGCAGGTACAATAAAGCTTCGACCTGAGTGCTACTTTCCGATTCCAGGGCGTACGAAAATAATTTATAACCATCACTCGCCCTATAAACGAACATTTATACGATTCGTCGTGAAAATCTAGATGATAACTCACGAATAAGCGTGTAGATTACCGACGTAATCACCTATCCAGATGGCGTTACCGACAGTGACAGCCGAAGTGGCCCTAATCGGTAACGTCATCGTGTGGTATTGAAGCCAACCTCTATCGGCTGCCAGTAAAAGATCTATCCTAGAATTAGCGCACATCAGCCACATTTCACTCCCAGAAAGGCCATCATCTGTTGTTAAAAAATACTTGTCAATCTCTGTTATTATAAAGTTTGTTAAAGTAGAAACCTGTAATGTGGGTAATGGCAGCACTGGTCGAAGCCACAACTGGAGCCTCGTGTTTCAGCGACACCACGTCACTGAGATGGGTAAATTCTGGTGCGCTCGCAATCGAAACTATTTGACTTGCTGATGGTCTGTCTTTCGGTTGTTGAGACCAACACAAGACCATCAAGTCTAGGAAATAACTCGGATACAAAGTTTCCTGTAATACCGACAGTTAATAACGAAGATCATGATCCCGATTAAGAAAACGTACTCTATAAGTCAGTGGAGGTCGCCCTCCTTCTAAAATACACTCTTTAACGGATTCATGGCCCTCGAATGGTTGATGTAAAGTGAGTAACTCGTAGATGAACATTCCGAAAGAGAAACAGTCGACTTTTTCCGTGTACTCTTCCTCGCCATTATAGCGCATTATTTCGGGTGCCATGAAACCTTCGGTACCTCCGAAACCTTTAGTGCCCGAAGGTAAAGTCAATCTGCTTATGCCGTAATCTGCGACTTTTATGTGGACAGGATGATCCGGATGATCCACAAAAGGTGGCGGCATTTCCCAGACCAAAACGTTTTCGGATTTCAAATCTCTGTAGATTATGTGTTGGCGATGAAGATATTCAATCGCTTTAGCTACCTAAGAAGCAACCAAAATAAATCCAGCTCGAAGACGTTTATAGAAATTACAGAAACCTGTAATATGATGGCTTGAAGTGTGTAAGGCCCCACTTTCGCTCCCGATCTCCTGTAGTGTCTCAAGACTAAATCGAGAGCACCTTGCGGTGCCAAATCGAGTACTAGAGCCAGCGGACTGGTACAGACACCCACAAAAGGCACAATATTCGGATGCCGTAAAGACAACAAAATATTGAGCTCTTGTCTGGCAGTACAGTAGGCTTTACAAGCGTACTGCAGCGGATCTCGATCCCATTTTCCTTGTGCAGCTTTATAAGCGATCAAAGCACTTTGCCTGGCATTAGCGCCGGGCTGTACCGGTTGCAACATTTTCATAGCGACATCTATCGTGTTATTAGCACCTCGTAATTTACAGGTTCCTTTAAATACGAAACCGAATGCGCCGCGACCCAAAAGCCGTCCTTTTTTGATGTTTTCAGGACGGATTATGTGCCGTTCACCCAAATCCATGAAAATCTGTCAATAAGTAACTGAGTATTATTCATGCGATATAATTTTATAGATATACTAACGGTGTCTGGGGCTATTCTAGCCAAAGGAATGTCAGAATGTGTCGGGCAAGTCACAAATTTATTTCCATACGCTGCTAGAATGCACTCTTCGACCATCCAAGAATAGAAGATGTGATTATTCTGATTATGACTTTCGATTTCTTGATGGAGACTCGGATGGCCTTCAGTCGAAGGCATTCGACTAGATCCAGTCGAATCGGGACCAACACCACTATCGCATTCCGAAGTATACGACTCTTGAGATTTTCTAATCCTGTGGCGGTCGTTATGATAATCGAAATCCCCTTGATTATTGAGCGCTTCGAATAAATTCTTCGTCGTAGGTGGCTCGTTCGGAGTATTAGGAAAATTATGTTCGATTACGATATCGGATAATTGCGAGAGGCATTGAGGGCAAGGCACCAGTCTCGTGACTAGAAATTTGCCTTCGGAAGTGTGCACGAATCGCGTACCGAGAGTCGGGTACCAGTCTTCCAATAAAATATCGACGTGATCCACCGCCAAAGCCAACAACTGGGCTGTCGATTCTGGAGTGCAATCGATTACGAGATCCTTTTTCAATTTGTACTTTTTCAGGTCGGTATTTTCGTTGATCGTCGGCTTAATCACAAGCGAATCAACGGGGAACTGCACTTCCAAGACAGACGAATTCTGCAGATCTACGTCACACCAGACGCCATCTTGTTTCAAACGAAACCTTTTGAAAGATAAATATTTTTTCAGTCACAATTTTGGATAATAATGAATACAATTATTATTACTTGAGCTGCCTGTAATGGGAAGTGGAGTTGTGTAGAATCTCCTTCATTCGAAATAAGGTTATATCACCGTATTTCAATTGAAGGCCGGTCTGCCACAAAACCCATTCCGCTTTCAAATCGAGTAATTTTGACAAATCCGGATCTTGAGCCACCTGAAATGACGCAAATGTCAATTTCAAGTTGTTAAATCGACAATCCAAAATGGCCGCTTTGCAAGTACCTCTTTGGGTAAGATGAAGAAAGAACGTATGATGTCGATGATGGTGTCATCTGCCAGGATCCTGGAAATGAGCCGAGACCAAAACCCGGAAGGGAAATAGGACATCAAAAGCAGCCTAGTAATCGATTTATCACTCGAACAACTGGTCACTTGATAGCGAGCCTCCTCTCGCGTTTCTTCCGCTTCTTTAGACGTGGAACTCGACGGTAAACTCATTTGGAACCTTCCGGGGGCACTCGAATCCCTGAAAAGGACGGACTTCGGCGAAACCGCAATCTTTTTACTCCTCACGGCCCAACCGCGAGACCTCAGAGGCACCTTGACCTTAACCAGCGGGTTATGGTACTGCCCCGGATACATTTGCGCCATCAAAATGTCTTCTTCTGATGGTAAAAGCGAAGGAATCAACAAAGTACGCGAATCCCACGTCAACGCCACCTCGAACTTATTCAACAGGTTGACGATATAACCCCTAGAATCCATCGGGCCGATATTGCTCGCCTTGAAAATGTGCTTCAAATCGTCCAATTTCATGACTCCCGTTCGAGCGAAAGGATTTATCTCCCGTATCGTGACGACGTGAGCCAGCATGTCGCACAGCCATTGCGGGTCGAGAAAGTAGAGATCTTTCAAAGTGGCGTCGTCATAGTGAAGGAGGACACCTACGTCAAAACGTCAAAATTAGATCCAACATGGCGACTCGGCAACCGTTACCGTTATCGTGAAGGAACAGCGTTGCTTGGTGCAGTTCGGCCCAATCTCTGAAGACCCTGTTGTACCTTTGCTGCATTTCCGTGGTGACGATAGTGCGGTACTGGTCTGCGCTCAAAACCGGATCCATGCCGTTGATCCTCCGTTCGGCCGCCACGTGGTTAACCACGTCTTCAAGAGCCAAATAAGTCGCAGGTACTTTCTGTTCGAGTAGCAGTTCTTTACTGCCCGGAGGTCGCAAACTGAACACCGTGTCGTAAATCAAGTTGCACAGTAACTTGATGTTGTGGCGACTTTTGCAGCTGATCTCGATCGTGTCCAGTACTCGCGGCAGTCCGCACTTTTCCGCATCGACGATATTGATGAATCGATCGCGGATCATCTGCTGGAACTCTTCCGATATGTTCGGATTGACGTCTTGGACGAAATCGTAATGGGTGCCCACTATAATCACCGGCGAATTCGGCGCCCTCGCTTGGATGTTGACCAGCCATTGCAGGATTTCGTTGATGCCTCTATGCCCGTCCGGTATCTTCCAAACCACTAGATACAGACTCCTCTTTGACAGAAAGTATTGGTGAGTGGCGTAATACCTAGAGATTCACTCGTTTTACAGTCACTTTTATAAATGGATTAAATTAGTATGACTAACTCTTTTTGTCCTCCGAAATCCCAAGTTCTGAAAATTACAGGTCCGTGTGATGACTGATTTCGGACCTTCTTCTCGTAAACCCAATCACCGATGTCTACTCCAACTGTTGACATGTTGGATCCGCGTGAAGTCTTCACGTTTATGTTCTTATTCCCCATTCGCTTGGCCCAATGCTGTAATACGAAAGAATTATTAACTGATTATTGCAAATTTCAATATTTTGGCTCACCTCAGTTCGCCTCCTGGTGATGCCTTCTTGTCGTAATTGCTCCAAGAGGCTGGTTTTTCCGATTCCTTGCACTCCCACTATCATCAACTTCATCCGGGCGTAAGGACGGGCATCTTCTAGTACCGATTTCAAGTAGCCGATTATGTCCATCGTTTTGTATTTTTTACTGTCAATCATCGATTTCAGCGGGTCCTGGAGAGAGCAACCGCGCGTGTTTAGATTCCATAACCGGGACAGCAGTCCCATTTGAGGCGGCAGTTCATTGATGTCTAAAAATAACCACAGCGTGGACTATTTATATTATTCCGGCCAAACTACGCGTGAATTTATCGAAAATGTTCGCAAAAGTGCGAAAAATTATAAGCGCTTTACCTAAATTTCCACTTATGTTCAGGACCGATAGGTTGTTCAATTCGTAGATGTTTTGAGGGATCTCTTTGAGATTATTATTACTGACATCCAACATTGACAAGTTCGGAAACATTAAACGGGCCTTGCCGGCAGATGGGTTCTGGAAAATGTTTAAATTACAGGACACTGTTAAAATAGAAAAGTAAAAAGGAGGCTATTTACAAAGTGGATTAAGCAGAACCATTTTTCCCAGAACGAAAAGTATAATAAGCACAAAACAGAAGAAAGGAAAAGCGCAATGTGTGATTTTCACTCTAGCAAGCCTCTATTCTTGAATGATTCTGCTTTAAATGGTCCCAATGTGGTCCTTCGTAAAAATAACGAAAATAATTGAAATAAATCAAAATTTGGACGTACCAGTTCGCTCTTGGTACCAAAAGACACGCAAATAAAGTCGTCTTCAAAACGTGTTTTTAAGTCTTTATTCCTCTGAGTGGGATAGAAAAAAAGGAACCAAATAGTTTTCGGGCATACAGTATGTCCACGGATGGGGTTTAAAAGAGGAAAAAATTTTTTATTTCTGATTTTACAGAAAAAATTATTCTTGATAAAATCGCCTGCTTGCTCTCAAACCTCTAAAACCCATTTCGTTTTCATTTCAACATAAACAGTTATTTTTTTATTGAATTTTATTTGAAAATTTTGGACTTAGAAATATTTTCATCCAAAATTAATAGAAGTACCAGTAAGCGAAACCATGGTGCGAAACCTTGTAACAGTCACTGTCAGAGTGTCAGCATTGTTCGAATATGAGATTTGGAGAGGGGTTCATCTATGGATTTTAGTTTTTTCTTATTTTATTTCATATTTTCATGTAATCCTGGACAATAAGTAGGGCGCCAGGGTCACACCGTTATTGGTACCGATTTAATATCTATTTAGCATCGCATTTATTATCTTCGCTATCAGTATTTTCTTCATTTGTCAAAGTTCTGACATTCTGACGGGTGCTTGTGCTGGTGATGACTGACTGTTGTCAACTTCTGCGCCATGGTTTCGCTTACTGGTACTTCTATTAATGCTGGATAAAAATATTTCTAAGTCCAAAATTTTCAAATAAAATTCAATAAAAAAATAACTGTTCATGTTGAAATAAAACCGAAATGGGTTTTAGAGGTTTGAGAGCAAGCAGGCGATTTTATCAAGAATAATTTTTTCTGTAAAATCAGAAATAAAAATTTTTTTCCTCTTTTAAACCCCATCCGTGGACATACTGTATAATAAGTACTTGATGTTAATAATTGAAAACTGTCTATGATTATTGTTAAAAAATAGTAAAAACCAATCTCACTCTGTCCAAGTCGTCGTCATCCACGCTACTGGAAACATCGCCGTCATCATCGGTGGCCAATTGGATTCTGGTCAACTGATTATCGGCTAAAATCAAAGTGCGAAGATTATCCAATCTCAAATGTCTCCTATGGGCGCAGACCGAATGAAGGACCGTATTTCTTACAGAACGACTCGATTGCCTACGAACTACAACAAAAATAAAAAATGAATCATTCAAGTCATCATTCAAGCGTTCCCTGTATTACCGGCCATTCCTGCGGCCTTATCTCTTGCGTTAGTGCTATTAGACGAGTAACAGGCGAGGTTGGCCATCTCCATGGTATCTTGAGCTTCTACTTGTGGTAAACTGGGCCAACAGGTGATCTGGTTGTGACTCAGATCGAGTTGCTTCAAAGAACTCGGATAGCTGGTAATGTGAGACATCGATCTGAGCGAATTGAACGCCACATTCAGCCGGGTCAAATTCACCGCCAGACAGGGCAACACCACCGGAATGCTCGTGAACAAATTGTGCGCCAAATTCAGGGCAGACAATTTCGACGATTGCTCGGTTACCGATTCGTCGTTATGCAGAATCTGTTCTGTCACTTCGACGCTTTTGCTCCAAATGTGGTGCTTTGTCAACTCGAACTGACTGAAAATAAACATGAATCAATATGACAGCTCACTTGAGAGGCAGCCATCTTGAATTGAATTGTCAAGTTTGGCGTTTTATGAAGACTCACATGAAAGATCTTTCTTTTTTCCGGTATTTGACAGCATGCGTCACTTCTTCAGTTGGTAAATATTTCGAGTGCAGATCGCAGTCCGATTGGCTACCGTCATCGTCCTGTTCTGCGTGACTAGATAATTGACTATCGCTGGAACTGACACTCATCTTATCGAAATCTTCTTTGCTCTATTAAAAATCGCATCTTTAAAAATAATAATAAATAAGTTGTCATAAAATATACTTCAGATATGTTATTCGGCAACTCCTTCAATAAATTGAAGGAAGCATTGAGCTCCTTCAATTTAGGTGCGGCCCACATATTATAGGGTAACTGCTGTAACTTATTATTCGAAACTCCCAAAGTGACCAACGACGGTAATCTAAAAATGGCGTCCGGTATATGATCTAGACGGTTATCCTGAAGATATAATTCTTCCAAAACCGGACAAGAGTAATTCAAATCGTCCGGACTTGCGCTTTTTTTACGGTGACCTTTTTTGACAGGAGACGCAACCGGAGTCGGCAATTTGTCGATTTTATTCTGCGCCACGTTCAGATACTTCAAACTGTGCAACTGGAATACCGTCAACGGTAACGACGTCAGATTGTTATTCGAAACGTCCAATCGCGTTATCGCGTACAGGGCGATGTCGTAACTGCGCGGATTCTGTTTCAGTTTCTGGTTCAAATGGAGCGCCGCATCCGTCAACCACTGATGCCGAATCTGCGACAGATTACACTTCTGGTTGTGCCAGTTTATCATCGTTGGAGTATTCGGGAAAAGCGTACTGTAGGTGAGATTAGTCACGTTTGAAAATATCGAAAATTGAGACGAATTCACATTTTCCGTCATTGCTTTTTTATTGATTTTGTATTCCGGATCCGGATGAGCCTAGAAAATGCAAATGATTTATTAAAAAATCACATGTATGTACAGAAACATCAAAAAAATCCTTTATAAAGCAAGGCTATGATAATCGTTCTGTCTCATATGAAAACTACTAGAAGGATAGAGACAGAACGATTATCATAGCCTCCCTTTATGAAGGATTTTTTTATGTCTCTGTACTAATTGCTCACTTTGGTTGACAGCAATTTGGCAGTTAGTGTTTCGTCTTTATTGGCCACAGCCACTGATAGAGCTTTACATTCGTCATCTCGAGCGCAATTTTTTAGCAGCAAATCGACCACAGGCACATCTCTATTTCGGCAAGCTTCCACCAATCCCGTGGATTGGCCGTAATTCGAGTCCTCATCGACAGAGCAACATCCCAAATTCTGAAATTATCAATTACTTATTGAATTTCAAGTTGAATAAATAAGTAATTACATCAAGATCGTGGTATGCTTTTATGACGCTATTAGGATTGGCTCCGGCAGAGAGCAGCGCTAAAACGATATCGTAATGTTTCCCTTTAATGGCGGCGTGAAGGGCAGTTTCCGTATTATTATTGCAGTACATGTCGATTCGGACGGGCGAAATCGTGGCGCTGTTAGGATCCGACTAAAAATCAATCAGTTATCTCGAAAATTCTCAAAAATTCAATTGTGACAAAACTACTTCGCCAGAATCTCCAGAATTATCTCTAGACAAATTCAATTTCGACATGATCGATTGAATACCATCGGAAATTCTCGTCCTGGTGGGACTCAAAATACGAATATTATCCGAAACTGGCGTAATAGCGTCATTATCATCCTGTTGGATTCTAGTGGCCTTAACTCGAAACTTTAAAATCACATCTAGTAACTTTTTATTGCCGACTAGACAAGCCATGTAGAGGATATTTTGACCAGTGGCGTCCCTCTCGTTGATATCGAACGGCATATAATACTCCCACTTTTCACTCCCATCCCTAGAAAGAGATCTTTTAGAGGAAACTCGTGAAATATGGTATTTCTCAAAATGGCGGCGTCGATATTACAGGTACCTGAATTTTCTTTGTACGTGAACCGGATAAGGGAAGTGGAAAAGTAGTTCCAATACTGAAACGTGTCCATTGATTGCGCTCGCGTGGATCGGTAGCCAACGTTCTACCGTATGTTGCTGGAACACGAACATCATAAATTTAGGAAAATCGTACGTGTAGGTAAAGTAGGTACCTGTACGAGTTCCGGAAATCTAAGCAGTAACATTTCCACTATATCTCTATGTCCGTAGTGACAGGCGATGTACAAGGGCGAGTATTTGGTGACTGGATGTTGACGTCCATCTGCTCCATATTCCAAAAGTACTTTCACGATTTCCTTATTACCTATCTGACAGGCGCTGGAATAGAGATAAATCATAGAGAAGAATCACAGAAATTCCTATCTCTAAAAATAGATAGATAATTGGAATTTGTCGTAAAGGTCAGGTCGGTTATCATAGCACACATGTCTCTTTGCTTTTATCGCGAAAAGCAAACGATTATGATAATCACAATAAAATTTGACTGATTTATTTATTTATGATAGGACTAACGTGAAAAGCAGGGTACTGGCTCCGCTCGGTGCCATGTTGATGATGAGATCCGCATCTTTGGGCAGGGAGGAAACCAAAGAGCTGACCGAACTGACATCCCCCTGGCAGCAAGCGTTCCTGAGGGCGGCGTGCACATCGAGTCTGGCCTTCTCTCTGGCATCTGAAACACACATAAAAATTAATCGGAATAAAAACAATAATTAGAAAAGGCGATAAGCACCTAAATTAGAATTGAAAATATGAAAATCGTCCGTGAAATAATCGCAAGCGTCGAAAGCGACGTCCGGTGAAGTATTCAACCGCTTCAATATTTTCTTATCAGACATGACTGATGTTGAAAAAGCCGGTCGAAATCGCACCAAAGTAATCAGATTGTGGCTGATTCTCGGTAATATTTAATATCACTATAATCTAATTAGATTAAAGGTGAAAAATCTAGGCTAGAAATGGGTGTCGCGCATATATCACTCTTCGATTGGAACAGCTGATGTAGAGGAGGGTGAACGCCGGTTAGGGGTAGATAAAATCAATAGCGAGAGCGCGCGGACGCGTGTGCAGGGCGCACGACATTCTATCTGACACGACGGCTCTCTGTACGTGTTTTCCGTTAGTAAATCTGAGCCCTAACACGAAATAAAAATCCTGCGGTTCACCACCAACATTATTATTGCGAGAAAAAACCATGACTTACGATGATTAGTTGCTATCCTTGCTGTTAAACCACCAAGACAAGTTATATTTCCTATGCACCAGTAGCAAAATTAGATAAGTCAAGACGAGCACCAGCACCGCAGTGAAGACACACCTGGCCATCACCACGTGAAAACTCATAATGACTACGAACCCCTCTTCTAGATACAATAAAATTAATGTTCGCGCTTAAATTCCATTCGAAAGGCGCGAATTTAATAATGTTTCTAATTTTTGATATGATCGGTAAAAGGCACTAGGTTTCTGTAGCTTCTCCACTCTCTTCCCTGTCATAATAGCCCGGTCCAAGGGTTGTCATCATCGTCGAGGTGGTGGGAGAGGGTTCGCTTAAAGTTCGAGCTTTTGATGTGCGCTTTCGCGTGGCATTTCGAACGCGCCAACGTTTTTTATTGTGATGCAGAAAAGTGCAACAAAACCACTGAACGAAAAGCCGACTTCCTCTATGTTCGATCAGAGGTTATCGCAAACTGAACCAGTCGAGCACTCGCTAATCGGTCACTAAACTAACAAAAATTCGGATTCACTACGGATTTATCACCACACTACTCGACCCATCGTTAGCAATCGCAATAATGACGATAGTTTGTATTTTATATTATAATACGAGCACAATGAGATCTCTACTAATTTCTTTTAGGAGGGCGCTTTATGAATTTATTCTGATTATAGTATAATACGTGATGAATTATAAAATGTTGCGATATTATAGTAGTTTAGTTAGTTACTGATAAAAGTAAATAAATAAACGTGTCATATAATACGACGTTCGTAATTTATTAGTTGAATGAAAAATCGAGAGCAAAATTTGATGTGAAATCTAAAAAGCGTGATGCGCTCCTGTGAAACTTACGTAATAAAAAAGTATATGCCCAAGTGCTCGTGCGGTTGAGTCTATGAAACGATTTCACAATGGCAAACGATTACAAAACAAATAACTATATCAAAACCATTCTAGCGGACTTTGGATTTTATTCAAAAACAGATGTATACGATTTTCGTCAACCAATTTTATAAATAACCAAATCATTATTCATTTATCTCTGCGTTTATTAATAAATTTCAACTTTTGAATGAGCAAGAGTGTCTATAGTTTAGAAAATTATGTCGTTTATTAACGTTGAACGATCATTTCCTTTACTGATACAAAGTCTCATGTGCTGTAATAATTTAAAAGTTTCGTTTGAACGTTAGCTTAGTGTTTGCATTATGCAAGCCGTAAAAGTGTCAGTATAATGAGACCTCTCTGTAATCGTATCGATTTTATCGATCCACATATCAGTAAATTGCAATAGTTGCAGGTGTGTAACTCATTCAGATATCATATGATAAAGGGCATTACAATGACAAGACTTTGCACTGAGCTATTTCGAGCAATGAGATGAATAATCACTGTATTCGTCTTCCGTGTTTTAATTATTCAATGAAAGTGTATTTCATACATCCCGTAAATTGACTTTCAGATTTAATAGCCCGCACGAAATGAAACCGCTAATTCTGATTAAAAACCGCAAACACATAAATTCATCAATTAACTAGATAGCATCACATTAATTAATTAAAGTAGAAAACTTTTATTTTCATTCATGAATAAGTCGCTCCACTTTCATAAAAAAAGCTATAGCCAATAATCTATGTAAATCCGTTCAATTCTCTAACTGCAATGAGTTTTTCAATTGCGTAATTGGTGAGAATAATGCACTGAAGTGTAAATAGAATTCAATCAGGCACAATGAAATCGATACACAATGCCAATATACAACATGCAGGATAACATTCACACATTATGCATACCTGCAGCTTCCTTCAGTAACGTTACACACAAGGAATGACCAGATTTATCAGCAAGATCAGCAGAAGTTAATCCATTTGAATCCCTCATCAAAATATTACCGTCATGTTGAAGAAGCACCGAAACGTTAGTGCTATACCCATGTTCGGCACTCAGATGTAACGGGGTCTATAAAAATCACATCAACACAGAATGTTTTACAAATCGGGAGGGTTAATTACCTTTCCATCTCCCCTAGGACCGCACCGTATGTTGGGATCGCCTCCTGCATTGAGCAAAATCGGCAAGCAACCCGAATTATCATTGAGGGCGGCTGCATGTAAGGGAGTTCGTCCCCAACTGTCTTGTGAATTTATGTAACCTTGCTGACCACCTCCTAAAAGGTCAATCAGTAAATGGGTGTTGTCCCATAAAGCGGCCTGAAATATAAATATTGCTTTGTGCCATTTGCATTATAATTAATAACAAAGGTGTCTGACCTGGTGGAGGAGACGTCCAGGGAAATCCTCCTCTTCTGGGGAAGAATCCAACATTTTGTCCTGAAGAATTATTTCACGTTCTGTGTTGTAGATGGAAACACCACTAACTGCATTATTTTCTCTGTAATTAACCGAGCGATTCACTGTGCAAGTTCCGGTTTAATTCCATTATTATTACACAAGATTTGTTTATTTAAACAAATCAGAATTTGTTGATAGTCATGTCAAAAGTATCGGAGCTGTCAACATTTTATTCACTACTGCCAATATAACGACCAGAAAATTACTAAAAAGAAGGCGGAAATTCTAGGGTTTTTCTTGTTGTTAGGTTTAAGTTTTTGTTTGTTTGAAGTTTTGTTTTGTTTGGTGGGTTGCATATAATTTAAATTCATACATTCCTCGAATTCTTTTTGGTGCTAATGAAAGTGTTGGTGTGTAAAATGCTCGATTTTTGGTATGCTCGTGTGGAAGCCTCTCATAATATTTGAATTAGACTCAAGGTGGGTCTCTACGTCTAGTTCAAATAATTTTAGTCATTAATTTTAATTGTTGCAGAGCGTTTAATTATTGTTGGATTTATTAACACCGAAAACAATAACAAGTATATTAAGATTATGGAGGAAGCTGCCGCATTACCGCATGGGCCCCCGTTGAACATCCTTCCACCTACACCGGCCGGTCTGGAATCGTTGTACACACTTTGTCGAAAAATTTACCCTGATCAAGCAAACCCCTTGCAAGTTACTGCACTTCTCAAATATTGGTAAGAATCGTTTATTATTATCAATTTGTTTAATAAGTTTGGTGACGGTGTGCGAAAGGAAACGATTAATTTCAATTTAAATGTGATCTGTAGACAAAAAAAGGTTCAGGTTTTCTCCAAGTCTATTTATAGTCACAACTTCCTGTTTCCCCAAATAGGGTGCTCTATTTTTATTCACACTGCATACCTACTAAAGTGTAAACTTTTTACGATGTAGGCTCGGAGGTCCAGACCCTTTGGATTACATCTCGATGTATGCAAACCCGGGCATTCCACAACAAAACATTCCTCCTCATTGGCACTACATCAGTTTCGGCTTATCGGATTTACATGGAGATGGCAGAGTCCATGATATATCAGGACCTGAGGGCGTATCAGGCTTCGGATTCGAATTAACTTTCCGTTTGAAGAGAGAACCTGAAGAAACTGCCCCTCCAACATGGCCTGCCACTTTAATGCAATCGCTGGCCAAATATGTCTTCCAATCAGGTTAACAAAGTTCAATAATTTTTGTTCCACATAATAACAAGAGCGAAATTCTTTCTCAGGAAACACTTTGTGTGCTGGAGACCACGTCTCGTGGCACTGTGCTCTGGATAACAGTGAATCCCGGATACAGCACATGCTCATGACAGCCGATGTCCAGTTGAAATCGACCCAGACTCCATTCGGAAGCGTGGATTTCGTCCAAATCGTCGGCATTTGCGGGGACGAACTCAAAGCGGCCCAACAATGGAACGGGGCAGGCGTCCTCGATATGATCAGTAGAATTCCTTCGTAAGTTTCCAGTGGATAAGCTAATTACGGAAAGCTCTGAAATCGATGGTTTTTAGAGCCGGTGGTGCGTGGCACATCACCGATATGCGTCGCGGTGAGAGCGTTTTCGATTTGGATCTGAATTCGCGCGAGGAAGTCGAAAGAGGGTTCGAATTGGAAGGTTCCAATTTGAGCGGAGTGAGTGCGAGATGTTCTTGGGCCGAACAGGATCCGACTCGGGGCGAAATCGGTCTGCTCAAGGATAACAAGACAGAGTGCGAGTCTCTTCCCCGTTTGAACGACGAAGAGATTCGAACCAATCAAAATGCGAAACCTCTACAAGGGTCCAATTTCGAGCAGGATCGCGTCGGCAGTCATACCAATTTCCGATTGGACGAAATCAGAGGCAGTTCAGGCGTTCTCGAAAGTACTGAACTTTTGCACGTCAAGAAATTGGAAGGAGTCCATCTGGTTTTCAACTTGGAGGCTGGCAGTTTGCTGCCTCTCGCTATAAGGTTTTTAATTTTGAATTAATTTGTTGTTGATTATTTAATCGGTTTTAATTTTTTTTTAGAGGGAGAGTTAAACATGGGAGACACTTTACATTCAAATCGGTTCTAGGGGAGACCGCCATAACGTTAGTGGCGAATTCTGTGACTGGGACTCTGGTGGATTCTGAGCATCCTTATGTGGCTCAAGGTTCTTGGTTGCAGATTTTGATCGCCGATGATTTAGCTCAAGATATGGCGGTCACTTTCCAAGTTTTGGCAACACCTGAGGCACTCTCATTGCCCAAGACTTTTTCCTGGCCTGATAGGAAATTGTCTGTTACAATAGTTGCAGATAAAATCTGAATTTATTTATAGTTTTTATTTTAATTTATATTATTAATAACGATATCGTTTATTTTATAATGGAAATGAACTAGAAATGTATTCTCCCGATAATTTCTTATTAGGGTGCCTACTAAAATGTACAATTTATTTACAATACTCCATACGATGATGCAATCATTCTTTTCAGATATTTTAATTTATTATTATTTCCTGTTTATTATTATTAATTTATTATTTTTTGACTTACTTTGTGTTGTCGGCAGCTTATTTGTCTTATTTTGAATGTTTTAATGTGCCTTATATTGGAATATATATTTTCGAAATCTGAATGACTCTGAAAATGAGTTCACCTCGAAACTCTCACCTTGGAGTAGTTCAAATCGAACCAAAGTAGTTCAAATGAGTTGTCAAAAAATTTACCGGCACCCTCAGTTTTTAGGTTAAGTCCGTCTCGAGTTTGGCATTTTCAGTCAAAATTAAATAAATTACTGACTAAAAAGTTGTAAATTTGTAAGAATAATGAGCCACAACGTCCATGGCACATACGTATCCGAAAAAATCAACAAAATTCGCTGGAGACCTGACTTCATGAACGATTCCCACTACTTTTTAACAGGCAGTTGGGATAACGACCAAAACAGCGTTAAGCTATGGGATTTTCAAGAAAACGAAGAAGATGCCGATGTTTATCCATACCTGGTCACAGAGTATGGGCACAAAGGAGACGTTACTGAAATTAAAGTAAGAGAGAACCCGTCTTGATCTCAAAATTTGATTAAAGTAATGTGTCCGATTGTTACAGTTTTTAAATGCAGATTATTTCATAACGTCTTCCTCTTTCGGTTCGGTATATTTGATGAGAATTATATCAAGTCATGGGGTCGAACCAGTAATTGAATCAAAAATAACTTGGGGCGATATTCATAACTTCAAGAACGGAGAAGTATGCCCATGTACTGGTGTTTCAGTTTATGAGAACGACATTGCCACTGTTGGTGAAGATGGATGCATCAACTTACTCAATTCACAGAATAAAGCCGTAATAAGGAAAATCAGTAAGTAAAATAAAATCACTTTCATCAAAAATAATAATAATCATCTTGTTGCAGATAATGCAGACAGCTGTTCTCTCCATTGCGTTTCATTTTTAAAACACAACGAAATTCTCACGAGCAACTTGAGGGGTCAGATGCAAATTTGGGATTTACGTTCGGGCCAAAACAAACCAATGATGACTTTTATGCTGAGTGGTGAGCAAATTATGCCAACTTGTATTGAATTTCACCCGACTCAACGACACTTGATTGTGGCTGGTGATGAGGAAGGTTCTTTAACTGCTTGGGATTTACGTCAGAGCACTTTTCCAATTAATCTCTTGAGCGCACACGAGAATAGCGTTTCCGAGATCAGATTTCACCCAGATCATTCGGATCAGCTTTTCAGCTGTTCGAATGCGGGTGACGTTTGGCACTGGTCTCCGAAAAGTTCACCAAGTGGCTTATCGGAAGGTGTAGAAGGTAGCGTGTGGTTGGCATCGGAAGCAGTTAAAAATAAATTGGAAGTGTTAACGTTGATGCCTAAACTTTACATGCCCATCAACAGTTTGGATCTCAACAGGAATAAGGTGTTGTGCGGTTGCGATAACGAAGCGGTGTACTTAATTAACGGTGTCAAACTATTTAATTAATCTCTGTATCTTAATTTTAAATGAAAAATGAATATTTGCGTAAATAAAAAATAAAAACAATTTCCAGAACTTAAGTGATCATTGTCTCGAGAAAAATTCCTGAAATCAAAAGAATAAAACACTGATTAATAAGGTGGTTTTGAAAGCGCAAATGGAATACGCACCATATTGAAGGCTTTGTTCGATTGCGTGTTAAAAATTTTTTGCTCGATATTTCTTTTTTCAGCTCGATCGACATGGTTGCACCAATTTAATCTGGAGAGGAAGAACTGCTCAAAGTAGGCATCTCTAGTTGGCTCAATTTCTGAAAACAAATTTGATATAATTTATATTTGGTAAAAAAGTAAAGTTTGGGTGTAACAACCTGAAAAGAGCTTTTCATCTTTTGTAATGAGCTCTTTTTTTATTAATTTTTCCGTCAGAGACTCATATTCATCGTCGTTATTGAGGAGAATGATATCTCCATATTCGTTATACTGATCTTCACCTATCAGGAAAAAGAAAACTTTCTTAGCCTTATCGATCTCATCCAAAGCCCCAGTCCGTACAGCATCTAAATGGTCTGTAGTCTTTGAAGTTACCATTACCAAGTCTACAATATCCCAGGTGATATCCTGTGATAAAGAAGAACATAAATCCCTCAACTAACAACTAGAAATATAATAATAATCATCATACGTACTTTTGTGATATTCACTATTTGATGTAGGCTGCCTTGTTTAGCCAAATGAGGACAGGTTTTGAATCGGTCTGGTAATTTGAATATTTGCTCTAACTCTCTCATTAGACCATGGTCGACTAGCCAGCAAACAAATTTGTGCTTTTCTGGTTCAAATTGATCTTCATTTAACATAAAAACGAAAGCTCGGGCCCAAGTGTTTTCTATATACACTAGAATTATCTATAACACATATGAGATCGTAAATATTTCGTTTAAAATAATATGTATAGTATTTACCTCGTCTTGTTCTAACTGTGATGGATCTTCAATTTTTATATGTGGAATGTTTTGAAAAGTGCGATTTAGCGCATTTCTAACTATCAAATCTTTAGTTTCAACGAACCAAAAGAGGTGGCAATTTATAAAGGTTGTTATTACAATTTCCTCACCTACATCCATGTCGTTTTTAATTAATTTTATGGAAAATACTCGAAAAATCAACAAAATCCAAACTTAACCTACAATGCACATCTGTCATCACATCAATCAAACCTTCAGATACTGCGTTCTACGAGATGCTCGGATTATGCGTAGCATAGCTTCATCTCGTTTTATCTTCATACAAGGAACAAGGATAAACACATGTTCTGAGCAGTTCAATTGTCTTGTTGAACGCAGCATTTTGTCATACCGCTGTCATCCACTGATGTCAAAGGTGAAAAAGGCGGTTTATTTGAATTATAAAGATTATTCATCAAATATTTTTTAATCGATATTTATTTAATTCAAAATTACTTCGAAAACAATAAAAAAATCCAAACAGACAATACACATTAATCTCAATAATAATCTCAAAAGTCTATTTATTAATTACCAAAAATAAGTTGATTTTTCTAATTTACACCTGTCCACACAAACGATACCAATAATAATAAAATTAATAATACAGTGAAACTTTGATAACTCGAATTGTATTCATGGTTAATGATGTGTCCAGTTTCCGACGTTTCACTGAATATCACTTATCCATAATAATTATGAGATTATTCCCCAATTCAGTATTTCCAAGTAAATAAATTAATCTAATGGGGTAATCTTTACTCCAGGTCTTTGATATGAAAACTGTCGTTGAAAAGGATCTGTTGAAGGTAGCGCCCTGAGATTCTGATTCGCTTGTGCATACCGATAATCCACATTTTCCCCCATTGTAATGTAATATTGCTGAGGAGATGGTTGATACTGTGTGCGTTTATGCGAAAATAAATTTAAAATACCTCTAACACAATCAGATAAAAAAAGCACAACTATCTTAAAAGCCGGAGTGGACACTTTTATAATTCCCTGCAATTCATGAAGTAATTTCAACAAATACTCCATTAAATATTTGATTGTGTGCACTAAAAACGTTAAAATCGTCATGATGAATAATCCCATAAAAATTACTGATTCCTTGATGTTATGCAAGGTCAATTTTTCCCTGATCAACTCGGTGAATTGTTGCTTAATTTCTGAAATATCAAAAATCGTACTTGAAGCTTCTGATGTATTGCTGTTTGGATTATGAATTGGAGTCGTTTCCCGTTTGTAGGGTCGAACAGTCTTCAATTTCAGACAAATCTCATTTCCCCTAAACTCTACATTTCTGATATTGTACCAGTAAGTTCCTAGGATTTCTGAATCCAGTTCAACCCATACATTATATCCAGTGGGTGCCCCAATAGTGTCCGGTTGAGTGATTCCGATCCACACAGGGCTTCCCTTATAAAATTTCACCAGTCGTTTTTTGCAAACATATAGATTTTGCATAAGTTCAGCTTCATCCTCTGATAATCTAATCAAGGCCCGGTAGGCATTCAAGGGTTGCACAAATCTTTTCTCATGAAAATTACCAATAAATAATTTGGTTTTCAGCATTCCTCTAACGAAATCCTTGACCCGTTTGTATTCATTTTCTTGAGATGAAGGGGAATCCCCGGTTACTTCAGTAATTTTTGTCATATTGCTCAACAATTTTCAGAAAATCTGGAAGAATTAGATATCAACTTAGATATCAAGTTAAATATGTGCTCTTATTACCAATTACATAACAAAACTGAACACTTTATGTTCTTCTTCTTCTTCTCGTCAATATTGTCTTCTATCTGGTATAACACTATGTTGAACACGGTCAATTATTATAAAAAATAAAAATAGAAAGGATTTATCCTTTGACCTCGGATTTGACACATGACACATATTTGACAGATCATAGAAATATGAAAAACGGAGAAGTGCAAAATACTAAACAAGATAATGGATATAATCAGGTATAATGAATATAAAAAAAGTACAGCATAATTTCGAAATGTATGGTAAAACCGATGTTGAAGAAAAAATTGTTTGTAGCGGACAGGTACACAGAAATATCGAAATTAAATCATTAAATACTGCTCCGCCACTGGCTGTTGTCGGTTTCTTTAAATGCAGCCAACCTAAATTCGGTTTAGAGAAAATCCCTAGTTCTCTGGGTCATAAAATTCTCTTCAAATCCCAAATCAAATTTCAGTTCCGTGTCTTTTCAAGTATTGACGAGAAGAGAACGTTTTAGTGAATATTTTCGTAAATTCTCTTTGTAATAGAGCTATTCAGTATTTACCGTCCTCTGAAAACGACTGTGTATACGCGTGTCAACGCGAAATTATTTTCTGTCACTTTTTTACGAGAAATTGGTAGATCCGTGGCAAAAGTAGTGGATCCTCTCCTCTCCACGAATACTTTTTAATAATTCGGTGTAAATTGCTTCAAAAAGCACCCAAAAAAATGTCGAATCCCGCTTTTAAGGTAGCCAAGTCAGAAATTTGTAAAAGACCGATTTACATATCTAACCTCAATTCGTTTTACAGCCGTCCGAAGGGAAACGTGAAGAGTTCAGAAAGTATCTGGAGAAGAATGGCGTTATGGATGCACTTACTAAAGTACTCGTCAGCCTTTACGAAGAAGTGGAAAAGCCAGAAGACGCCTTAGAGTAATAAAACGAAATTTAGGGTAGTTCTCAGTTTTATGAATTTATTTTCCAGGTTCATCCGTGATAAATTAGCCATTCAGGCTGGTGTTGAAACTCTGTCACAGATGAAGGCGAAACACGATGAACTCCAACAGAAGATTGAACAACTGGAGCAAGAGATTGAACAAATGAAACTACCTCAAGAAGGTGAACCACCAAGTGATCAACCATTAGATGGTGAAAACCCTCCAGAAATGCAAGGCAGTGGGCCGATTCCAGTGCCCGCCGAAGATGGACCTGCCCCAGAGGAACCTCCTGCAGCACCGGCTGAAGGTGAAGCTGCCCCACAATAAATTTCATTCCAGATTTTCCACAATCGCCTATTCATTATTCTTATTACATTAAACCAATTGGAATTATATTTCTGTTGCTTTTATATCTTTGTTAATTTTTTTGTTTTGTTGTGAATTGAGACTTATTTCTTTCTTGTTTGTATTCAATTAGAATTCGAGTGACTGGGTCAAGATCCATTGATAAAGCTTGAAACTTTTGTAAAATTCATTCAATTGATGACCTAAGAATTCTAAACAAAAGTACTTAACTATTTATTTTTTCAATAAGTAGTTGGAAGTTTTATTATTGACGCTGTGAATTGATATAGTTTAATTAGCTTTATGTTTGATTTTAAGTTAATATTTTAGGCTGTCGTTATCAAAATTGAACTAATTTTGACGGCAATAAACGCGAAGCCATAAAATAAAAATAGCGTCCACTGTTTAACTGAGCCTCTGTGCTTTGTTAAGTAACTTCGTCCTGTACAATTTAATTTTCGAGTACTTGCGACAATTTGTATTGAACCAAATAAAAATTCCTTATTATTAGCAAATACTTTTTAATTTTTATTGTTTCGAGAATCATAATTACAATAAATAATTGAAAAAAAGTGCATAAGCATGAAACTAGTTTAGATTATCAAGCACCGAGTTAGTATTATATTTTCCTACCAAATGATAAAAGGTATTATTTTTCATTATCATTATTTTGATTAATAATGAATAATTTCAAGCTTAGAGACCGAAAGATTGATTCCAGATATGCTTAAACTGTGAGTGAAATTAAACGGAAAACTCCATACAACTCAAATTAATTAAAGTCGGTCTCATTTAGCTGCTGCTTTGGCCGCCTGGCGCCTCTTAACATCCCAATTGAAAACTCGAGCCATGTTCACTTCTGTTGTTGTGAATTGGTCCCGTAAAAAGTCCAAATCGTGTTCAACGCAGTTGAGATTTTTCGTGGCAGCTTCAATATTATTTGTGAGCAGGTTCCTGGCATCTTCAAGGGTGTATTCAAGCATTACATTGGCTCCCAACCACAGACAGACGGTGTCACTGGGTGGTACTTTAGCCTTGGCAAACACCTGTTCGGCAAGGAGGAACTGCGTCTCGAACTCTTCCTTTTGTCCGCCCAGTTTCTCAATCATTGTCAAAGACCGTTTCAGTTCGGGGACTTGATTCTGTAACCGCTTCTTCTTCGATAGTAAATTGTACTCCATAAATTTGTATTTAGCATGTTGGCTATCTAATTTTTTCAACACATCTTCCACATTCTTGTTGTTTTCGGTTCGAGACATGTAGGAGTCTACATCTTCCTGCAAAAATTACAATCATACAGTCAAGCAAATTGAGGTTAAGGCATTTCCAAAAGAATCGTTTTTGAGTGACTTACCACAAATTCAGCTTCGGGGATGCCGGCATATGATTTCTTATCGCCCAAATCTACACTATTTTCTGTTTTTTCCATTTTCACAACCCAACTTGCACGCCTCTACCAAAAAGCCAAAAGAAGAATGACAAATGTAGGGATTTTTATTTTTACAAATTTAATTTGACTAATCTGACACTAATGACAGATGACGTATACTTGACAGTTATGTCAAAGTACTTGTGTGAAGGTAGTTCCCCGTATCCACCTCCCAGCGGCAGCTGGGTCAAAAATTTAAAAAGCACGATTCTCGTGAATATGCCCATTTCACCCCTTGTTTGGGGATGTTCCCTAATTTGTAGCACGATGGGGATTTTTCCCTGCACTCTTCGTGTCCGTCTGCGATAGTGTGGTGAAGGGCATGTCCAGGGTCTACTTTAGTAGACAGGTCGGAATACTAATTGTCATTTGCCAAAAGTCGGCCTTTTCTGTGACGTTTTGTGACTTTTCTCGTTTAACGATATTTTCAGCGTAATTTATTAAGATTTTCAGTATTCTATTGTGAATTGTGTGATTGTGAGTGTTTTAATAGGGAAATAATCAAATTTCCACCCTTTTTGGTAAGTTTTTCGAAGGTTTTCATACAATATTCTTATTAAAATCGAAAATTCTCATCATTTTTCAACCAAGTCAGTGGCACACTGCTCAAATACTAATACTTCTTGGGTCAGCCTTTTCTCTTTTTCAACATTTTTCCGCAATCCACGAGCTCATCATACGTTAAGCAAACATTGATCAAACCATTTTAAAAGTAGGACGTTTTCTGGTTATTTTCATTTATTATAAATTATTTTAAACAATTTTATTGTCGGCCTCTTCTATTCTTAACACTTCTTCAAGTGTCTCACAATGTTTAACAAACTCTCGAGATGGATTTTTTAAATACATCTACTCAAGATAAATGTACTCCAGTCTTCACATAATTTCGAACATCAAAAAAGCCATTCTTTGCAGGCCTTTTCTAATTTTCAACATTTCTTCAGCCGTTTTCTTGAGAGTGCTTCATTCTGAATATTGAAAAATCACAAATCCATCAATTACAATTTATTTCCAACCATATTACGTTATTTCGTACATCAAAAATGCCATTCTATGTAGGCCTTTTCTGATATTCAACATTTCTTCAGCCGTTTTCTTGAGAGGGCCTTATTTCAAATATTGAAAAATCACAAATTCATCGATTACAATTTAATTCTATTCTCACCACGTAATTTTGAACATCAAAAATGCCATTCTATGTAGGCCTTTTCTGATATTCAACATTTCTTCAGCCGTTTTCTTGAGAGGGCCTTATTTTAAATATTGAAAAATCACAAATTCATCGATTCCAATTTAATTCCATCCTCACCACGTAATTTTGAACATCACAAAATGCCATTCTTTGCAGGCCTCTTCTAATTTACAATTTGCTTCAAGCGTTTTTCAAGAGAGCCTTACAGAAAGTAATAAAAAATCAGAAATTCATTAATTACAATTTATTTTCTCTTGAGGAAACGGTTGAAGATATGTTAAAAATTAGAAGAAGCTTGCAAAGTTTGGCAATTTTGATTTTCAAAATTATTATTAAAAAATCACTTGAGAAAACGAATAAAGAAATGATGAAAATTAGAAGAAGCCAGCAAAGATTGGCATTTTTGATGTTCAAAATTACGTGGTAAGGATGAAATTAATTTGGAATTGATGAATTTGTGATCTTTTTTTTAAAGCTCTCTTGAAAACCTGATTGAAGAAGTGTTGAAAATTAGAAGAGGCCTACATAGAATGGTTTTTTTTATGTTCGAAATAACGTGGTGAGGATGGAATTAAATTGTAATTGATGAATTTGTGATTTTTCAATATTTAAAATAAGGCACTCTCAAGAAAACGGCTGAAGAAATGTTGAAAATTAGAAAAGGCCTGCAAAGAATGGCTTTTTTGATGTTCGAAATTATGTGAAGACTGGAGTACATTTATCTTGAGTAGATATATTTCAAAAAATCCATCTCGAGAGTTTGTTAAACATTGTGAGACACTTGATGAAGAGTTAAGAATAGAAGAGGCCGACAATAAAATTGTTAAAAACTAATTTATAATAAATGAAATTAACCAGAAAACGTCCTACTTTTAAAATTATTTGATCAATGTTTGCTAAGCGTATTATGGGCTCGTGGATTGCGGAAAAATGTTAAAAAAGAGAAAAGGCTGACCCAAGAAGTAGTAGTATTTGAGCAGTGTGCTACTGACTTGGTTGAAAAAAGATTAAAATTTATCGATTTTAATAAGAATATTGTATGGAAACCTTTGAAAAACTTACCAAAAAAAGTTGGAAATTTGATTATTTTCTTATTAAAATACTCACAATCACACAATTCACAATAGAATACTGAGAATCTTAATAAATTACGCTGAAAATATCGTTAAACGAGAAAAGTCACAAAACGTCACAGAAAAGGCCGACTTTTGGCAACTGACAATAAGCAATCTGGCCTGTTTACACTATAGTCGGCCATGGCATGTCGCTACAAATTCAGTGTCCGCACCGTCGGCATAAGGTACAGACATATTTCGATGGTGTGAATCTGTCTTGAGGGTGGGGATTGAATGCGCCAGGGAGCTGGCGGGAGCTGCCGCTGGGAGGTGGGTACGGGGAGCTACCCTCACACAAGTTGTCAAAGTGCTGTCAAAAACTAATAAAACTGTCACTTTAAATTTACCGATAGCGGAAAGCAAACAAAAATATCTGATTTTTCGATTATGTGAAAAGATAAATTATGAATTAAAAATGGACATCATTACGGGGTTCTTTATTATAATCGGTGTATATGTGTGGTTCCTGTTCATAGATAGATTTCTAAAAGTAAGAGACATTTACAAAACAAACTTTCCAGTGTCCGAAACCAAGATTTACTTTTCAGTCTTGCTCACATTATGCCTATTTACAATTACTCAAAGGTACGGGTATCGAAATCAAAATATTGCAGTTCAGATGGACAACGACGGCTTTCAACAGAACACTAATAAAATGGGGCAATTGCAGACCGAAGTTATTCAATGCCTGGTTCAACATCGGAGTCTTCTGCAGCCTGGCTCTCTTGCCTATAGCAATTTTTCTGTTATTCGCGGCATTCAGTCAAAACTTTGCTCCGGCTGGAGGGAGCGGTGGCTTGATAATCGAACCGATGTTACCAGGAGTCAACTTACCGGCGTCAGAAATTGGATATTACAGCGCGACCCTCCTCATGAGCTCAATACTACACGAATTGGGGCACGCTTTGGCCGCAGTGTGTGAAGACGTCACCGTGAACAACGTGGGAGTCAACGTAATTTTCGTCCTGCCAGTGGCGTACGTGAATTTGAGTAGCGATAAATTATTCTCTCTGAACCCTTGGAAAAGGCTGAAAATTTTATGCGCAGGAGTTTGGCATAACTTATTCATCGCTTTATTGGCCTATCTGCTTTATGTTTCATTACCTTGGGTATTTTCTCCTTTGTATGTAACTGGGGGAGGGGTGGTTGTCGCAGATATAGCCCCAAAGTCGCCCCTGAGTGGGGCGAAAGGGCTCAACTATGCTGATAGGATTACGAATATCAACGATTGTCCGACTTCTGATGAAGACGCTTGGGATGAATGTTTGAGGGCTTTGCAAGTGACTAAATTGGCTTTTTGCATCGAGGCCGATTTGGTGCACAATTTGGACGAGAGTGTGCACTTGAAGCACGTGGATGGGGTCGTCACTTGCTGCCAGAAAGATAACGGGGGGAAATTGTGTTTCGAATATTTAGATCACGAAGACAGCATTTTAGAGTTGCCACCTTATGCATGTTTACCTGCCAGGACCGTAATCGAAAGTTCAACAAGTTTTTGTACGAAAAGCCCCCACGATTGCCCCAAGGACTCGTACTGTTTCCGACCGGCTTTAACGAACGGTACGAATCTTTACAAAATAAAAAGAGTCGATCGCGATAATGTAATTTTCGTTGGTCCAATTTCTGATTTAGTTCGGACTCTTACCATGTCTTCTTATGTACCAAAATATGATTTTTTGACGACCGCTTTTCCAGATTGCGTGACCAAGTTTTTAGGATATGTTGTAGTTTTCTCAATGGGTTTAGCTGTTGTCAATATTTTGCCTTGTCTTTTTATGGATGGCCAACACATTACTAGCACTTTATCCCATTTAGTATTTTCTAAACATTTAAGGCCCACGCATATTCAGATAGTCTCTGCCGTTATCACTGTTTGTTGTACATGTTTTTTGGTTGTGCATTGTATCATTACAATATGTAGGAAATTTAATTTTTAAGTTTTCGAGTCAATGCTTAATAATAATAATTTAAGACTTAAATATTTTGTAAATATTAGAACTTTAAATAGTAATATAAACTGTTATTACCTATAATGATTCATTTCTACCCTAATTATCCTACTTCGATAAATGTAGGCTTGTCTGGAGCTCTCGTAAACATCGTTGGCCATAATTCAGGTACATTTTGATCGCTATTTCATCGGTATGGTGTGCATTACACCTGAAATCTCTTCTGGCCCATTCTTGAAGTTCAGATCTGTGAGCAGCATCGGGCACTTCTTTAATTGCTCGGAAAATCTGTCTGTACAAATTTTTTACTTCTTGCTTTAGGATAAACTGAAAAAATACCACAACAACAAAGGATAATGATAAATTCAATCGAATTATGATTACCTGTTGTAAGGAGAGAATTGGTTTGGTGTTTCTCGACATTGTCACTCAATTTAAAACGAAAAAAAGCTATTTTAAAATTGGACCTCGATATAAAGTGAGGCTAGGTGGAATTTCACTTGGAAATTTTCATTAATTTCCTTGTTTATCGCAATGAACTAATGAATTCTAAATGTTTTATAATATTTCATGGAGAATTATATGTTGTCATTTCCAGATTATGGTGAAATTACGGGAAAATTGTTCCATAGAATAAAGTGAGGTTAGAACTGTTTGGGGGATTTACCGGATCACTTTTCGTTACACATTCGAAAATTGTTTATTTCGCAAATTGGAAGATATCCACGTTTTTTTATTGAATTTAATCAATGCGTTGAGTTTTAACCGTAAACTTAATTCATTTCGAGTCTCACAGAATCAAATCCAAATTTTAATCCGCGCAGCGCAGGTTCTCGCGTGAGTCTTGCGCGTTTTCAGTAATAAACTCGTGGCGGGAACATCACCCCACTTCGAGTACTAAAATAATCACAACATTGTCGAAAAGCTCACCTAGTAGTTCTCGGAGTGAGATCGAAATTTTCGCAAGTGATCTTGTGCGCAGTTCTTTTTTCGAAATTTATCGGTTTCGCTCTCTTTTATAATTAGAACTTTGAAATCTTGTTAATTATACGTCGATCGCGACCCGATTAAGTTCCCAATTTTGATGGAAAAAAGTGCGGCGACCGATGAAGAGGGTCCTACTAAACTTACCACCGTTAAAAAAGAAGCACTCAACGATGATATAAAAGTAAGACAATTGTATAAAGTTAAGAATAATAAAAAAGCGCAAGTCCTTGAATAAAAATGTTGAACCATTATGGTTTTCATATTATACTTAATTAATATCTACCCAGGGATTTGCACCTATGTATAACAATAATATTTATTTTTAAAAATAGACTTGGCGGTGTTGATGTTTTGTGGCCTCCTCTTTTACTTACATTCAAGGTATAACCTCTGAATTTATTATCCACCTTTGTACCACCATACATATCCAGCCAACAGCAGCAATAATTTCGTTTCCTCGAGTTGATCCTTCATGTGATTATTGCCGAATATATGCGATGCCTGTAGTAAGCCTACCACATGTATTTCGTCTTGTTGTAAACTTGAGATTATGTGAGAGTTTCTTGTTGCTTGTAATGTGCACAATTTAAATGCGTTATAAGCTCCAGCACGGGCCTAACATGGATGTGTAATGTGAGGACGTTACCTGATACGGGGAGATCAAATGGCAGATGGCGTGCAACTGATACCCATCAGCCAGACATCGTAAATACACGTTATTTTATATCCTTGCATCTCTCGCTCGTGTTCAATGATGATGATTTTCATATAAATAATATAATCATTCTTATACTCATAACTCTGATTTGATTTTTGAACGGTGTTAAACATTCCAAATGATGACCATCAAAATAACCATCAAATCAATCCCAAAACTTTTTCCCTACTCTGAAAAGTTCCAAAATAGCACTTGAAACTTTCTATTGGCTACTCATTTATTATAAGAGGGTTGAAGACATTTTTGAAGACGAGAAGTTTTAAACTTTGCAATTAAAATAATGTAGGTATTTTGATTCTGAAATGCGGTGCAGGGAATTGTGTAAAAATTAATTAATATTTTTCGCTAAGCTAGTTAATGTTGTGCACATATAGGTGGAGTCCCGTAACAGGACACCGTTGCGGAGGAGTTAAAGAGACGAAGAGGGCGTAGCTGATTTAGCGAAGTAAACAGACACCAGGGTGTCGACTTTCAAAATGTCTCTAATTATACAGAGACGCAGCCGAGTTTTGCCGCCAAAGGGTTGGTGCCGTAGTCTAAGCCCTGTCGAACATGATCGTATAAATATGGGCTTGAAAAATTAACTCCCGTAGTTAACTATTAGGTGTACGCGTAAATCAGATTTACTTAACCATACGAAATTTCTCATATACGATTTTTGGGCTGGGTGTTTTTTTTTATTATCGAAATCAGATATATTCAAATTCTGATAATAAAACGAATGTATCACGTTATTCAATAATACAATATATCAACACGTTATGCCAAAATCGTATCAAATAATATGAGACGGGGTGTGCATTAGCATGATTGGAAATTTCAGTAACGATAGTAAGTAAACATGTTCGATAAACAACCATCAATACCCCAAAAATGTCTGTGATGAAATCGGTCGAAAAATTCCAATTTTCAATAGAAAGGAGAAAAATCAGTAAACCTATAGGAAAAAAAGGTATTTTTCTCTTGTATAGGATAATCTAAAATTTCTACTAGGTGGTCTCCAGTCTAACACCGATGCGTATGGGTTTAATAGAGATAGGTATGAATTACAAGAAGTGCCTTTGGCAAGCGATATCCCTATCAGGTAGCAATGTTTTCCAACTCACCCTACAACCCAACTGCAAAAATATTTTAATTAAGGTACATACCTAATGATCCAGATCGAAAATATGCTATTAAAAAAGACAGACAAATTGGGTGGAGGCGCCGGGTCATTCTAATTCTTATTCCTTATTCCATTTAATGTTACAACGATTTGCTATTCGGTGCGATGGTTGAAGTCCTATGATTTCGTTCCGAACATATTATGGAAACACACTGTTAATGAAACGATGAAACCATCATCATCATCATCATCAGGTGTGGTGTATTAGGATACTCGCTGTGCATTTTCCATAGTCGCGGATCTAATTTCGCGCACATACAACCCAACTAGGAAATGACGATAAAAGATAACCGTAACCCGAATCTGGAATTAAAACGGGAAACTTTATAAGCATACAACCCGAGATGGGAATACATAAAACGGAATAATTACAAATAAATATGAACTTAAAACTATATTGTCTTGATAAAGGTCTCGGGTAATTCGATAGCGGAGAAACGTCTGAAACCCACCACCTAATTAATTTATTTCAAATGCAATCAAAACACTCATGCAGTGGAAAAATCTTCTTTCCGTTCTTCACGTAGGTATACGTCGACAAAACAATGCATCGTAAAAATTTATCATAAGCGAAATTCCTGCCAGCACATAGAATCGAGGATAACAATATCAATACCAGGGAAAATATTTTCTTCGTATTTCTTATCGTTTTAATTAGCAGGAAATAACGATTTTACCGACTATATCACTTATTCGTAGGCATCAGTCATGCGAATGATATTTTCCGTGAATTGTAGTGTAAGGTAGGTAAAATCCTAATTAACTGGTACAGATGCTTTATTAATAAAACGGTACAAAAGTACAAGGTGTGCTGAAAAAAGGCGTAATGGGATCCCCATAGGCTCCGTACGTCGTGTTGTCGGGACTTGGGTATCATGTTCAACCTCTCCTTTTGGCCTGGTGCAGTTTTAATACATACGCCTTGGTCGTCGCTGATGCAGTTTGTGAAACCGATACTGTACACCACCAGAGCCAGCACTCTTGCTAAAATATAAACACCTCTACCTCATACCTATCCATCCACCTATCCGTCTCATCCTCGTAATAATAATCAGGCGATGCTCCTCTACCAAGAAATCCTCTCGTGCGAAACCGTATCTTATCTTATCAAAAAAATGACTCGGATGTTGCAGGAGTTTGCAGAGACCGCCATGAACGAGCTCCTGGGCTGGTACGGTTACGGCACCCCACACCATCCCCGAGAAGAGCGAAATAATAATCCTCGAACGTGTCGCTCGACGCATTCCGGCAGCAACAGTTCCGGACCGGAATCGCCGAAATTCAACGGTAATTTTTCCGTTTATTACGTACTTTTGCGGTACAGGCGCGGTAGATCCGAGGATGGATGCTGGTGCATTGCTCATTATCATTTTAATAAATCGGTATAACTGGGGGGCGCATCGTATTACTCGTTAGAATTATCAAAAAGTCGTCGTGTTACACCGTCCGGATCCGATGCACAAATCCAATAATTAAAATCCAATGTGCCTATCTATTCGGCGTACGCCCACCCCCATAACAAGCACGCGACTTGAACCGGAACGAGGGTGGTGATAATACAAATAGAGAGAGGGGTGTCTTTTACGGTTTTTATTTGCAATCACATATAACCGCGTTTTATCGATATTTTCGTGGAAGTTGCGATATTCGTGGAATTCCATTTAGGAAATGCGGTGTGATGCCCTCTATTCCTTCACGGTTTAACGTTCGTAATTAACTATTCTCATTGAAGGGGACATTTTAATGGGGTGCATGGTGTTCTTGGAAATGTAAGTGCAACCCTTCGAGGGTGGGGAGCTAACTCACAAAAATTCAAAGGGTCAGGAATTTTTTTATCCTGATTTATACTAGTCGTAACTTTGTAGTGAGTGACTAGATTTTGAAGTTTTAGTAACTTTTGCTCTGTAACACTGACTTTTTACCCTGAAGTTTGCTGTGAGTTGGGCTTTTAAAAGTTGGGTTAGCTATTTTTTCTGTCATTTTTTAATAACTTTGAATTTTCACCTATTCGAACGTATTCAGTCCTCTGTTCAATGAAATGACTTCATCTCTACATTTTTCTGTTTGCTTCAAGTTCAAATTCCGTTAAAACATTTCTCCTAAACTGTTTCTCAAGATTATCAGGAAAAATCGAGGGAAAAACTATGCCACAAGTGCCTGTAATCAGTGTAATCTAATTTTTTCATTATTTTCTACTTCACTGTGATGCAGTGATGTGCCTTTTCTTTCGTTGTGTTGTTCCACCTTGTATTATTGAGGATATTTGAAAATTATTAGAAATTAGTTCGTTTTGGCTAGGATTTAAATGACAACCCATGTCGAAATATAATATTTTCTGAAGTTTTATATTTTTGCCATTTAGATTTATTTAGTTACAAAACCATGACAAAACCTAACAACTCTAAATTCCGAGTTAGTTACTCATTACAAAGCTAATCTGCCTGTATCTGGAAATATCAGTTTTTCTTTTGCGGGGGTTCGTTTAATGGTTGTTAATTTAACCCCGGAATTATAGTTGAGGTGAATGTTGGACACGTGGCAAAAGATCAAATAAACGGTTTCTTGCCGTTGCTGAAACTGCCTGAAACTATAATACACCCGGCTCTGGCGTGAAACACACAGAGAGAGAAGCATCAAACACGCGCTGGCTAATATTACACCGTCGACGTCTAGAAATAACCGCTCGGATTATCTTACAAGCGGCAGAGATTCGCCCAAAAGCCCGGTCCTTTAATACTCTTCGCTCCCTGAAAAAAGTCTGAAATCGTAATTTTCCAGAGGGTTGCGGCTGGTGCGGCAAGCCGGTGGACGAAAACACCGGCCTATCTTCAGCCGCCGCGGTTTTCTGCTCAGAGTTGTGCTTCTCGCAGTCCCGGAGGGCCAATTTCAAGAAGAACAAAACGTGCGACTGGTGCAGACACGTGAGACACACGGTTTCCTACGTCGATTCACAAGTAAACTCGATTCCGGCTTTGGCCATCACCGCGAGTCTTGATCGATTCTTTGCTGATTTCAGGACGGCTCCTCGCAACTGCAATTCTGCTCGGACAAGTGCTTGAACCAGTACAAGATGCACATTTTCTGGCGCGAAACCAGGGCCCACCTCGACATCCACCCGCATTTACACGGCGAAGAGGCCTCCAGCGGCACCCTGATCACCCCGGAACTGTGGATGAATAAATGCAAATCGCCGGAAGGGCAGTCGTCTTCGCCCTCTTCGTCGCCGAAACCCGTCGAACGACCACAGACGTCACCTTTGCCCTTGATCACGGTCGCCCATCCCTCGAAATTGATGTCCCTCCATCAAGACCACAATCCGCCGGAAGCGGTCACCAACAGCAGGAGACTCAGGAGTAACAACAAGATCCAGAAGAAGACTAAAAAGAAGAGCCCTAATAACAACACTTCGATTAGCAACAATAAGATTGTATTCCCTGATGTCCCTCAAGATTTGCGTATTAGACATAATAATAATACGCCGAGCCTACCTGCGGACTTTCTGGCTTCTAGATTACTGTTGGAGGAGAAAGGGTCGCTGCCTAATCGAAATCCGGCCCATTTTATTAAGCCTGGGCAGAGTTTTCCCCGTCATCCGCCCCCGCCGCCGGATCCGAGATTTTTCCATCGTCCCCATTTCAATCATACCGAAACCGCCCCTCGTCGGAAATTTCTGGACGGGTTATTACCGCCCCCTACACTTTTAGTTCCGTACCCTGTGGTGCTGCCGGTGCCGCTACCGATCCCGATTCCCATCCCCATTCCCATTCCTAGTAATAATAATCATGCGGGTAAAACGATCAAGTTTAGAGAGAATTCTAGTCAAACTGAGGATGATGACGGTGGTGATGCCGAAAAGTCTAGTCAAATTGTTGATGAGTCGCCCGAAGATCTGGTCGTTGAAGAGACCAGGCGACCGTTGAGGAAACGCAAACGGATTATGGAGAAGAATAAAAAGGTTCTAGTAAAAAGCAGAAAAACGTTATCTGTTTAACATGGTTTAACTGAATATTTCAAGTGAATATTTCTAATATTTTTATCACTTTCCTCTATCGATTCTCTTTATAAAGTACTGAAATATTTATATTAATAGATGTTTGTAAAACATATCATTGTCTTCTTGTATTGTTACATTGATTCTGAATGGATTATTATTAATTCCGATGCACGAATAAATCGACTTAAACTAGTCTAATAAATAAGACGTCTAGAAAATATACTTTCCTCATTTTCCTTGAATGATTTACATCTAGTATTAGTTACGCGGGGTGGTAAAACTAAGACTGTAAACTTTACTGGAGCTTTTAGTGTTTGTTGGAAATGCAAATTAAAAACTTTCCGGATGCGTTTCCATAATAAAACTTTCAATCTAGAGTAGACGATTATGGCGATGTTGGGTACAAATTAAAAATTATATGCGCTTAGAAACTTATCCAGAGATCCTTTTTTATAGTTTCCAGTCGGTTGTGTACGTAAATTAGTCACGAAGTCCTTGGAGCGGATAATTCTCATTGAAATTCACAAAACGTGTGCGTTCGTCGACGAAAATTAGCGAATTTACTTTAGATGTACGAATTGCTGCGAATCCTGAGTGCAATAATAATTACAAAGTTCGGATGATGGGAAAGCTCAAAACATTTCAAACCCTCTTCAAGTAATGAGTATCTGATACACTTGATGCACTTGATGCACCGGATAGAGAAATTTGTATTCGTAACATAAAACAATAATAAGAAAAGTCTAGTTTTGACAATTTTAAGACCATTTTATTGGCTGAGGCATTTATTGTACATTTATAATTATTTACTGTTATAATAATATAATAGGTATCAGGATAGATATTAGTTACCCCATACTCTTAGAGAGATGATGCCACGATGGTGGACATACTCTGCAGACTGCATCGTCATTTTCATGTTGTTGGTTTTTTATTTTAATAGCGCACCTCCGATATCTAGTATTTTCTTTATAGTACATACATCGTATCGTATATTATATTGTACATCATACTGTCTTTAGTTAGTTAAATAGGCTAATAGTAAAATATACTCATTTACATATAGGTTAGCGGTTCGGACGAGCGTCCCGACGCCTCCATCAGTTCAGGTGCGTACATCACTATTGAGACGACCCGGCGTCTTGGGTAGAAACTATAACAAGCGCGTGAATAATCAGTCAACGAATCTATTTATAAAAATATTTAGGCCGTCAGATTTTTTCAACTATTATATCATAATTTTTTATTTTCATATTCATTTTCATGTGGCACCCTCACGATGGTCCCGTCGGGGCCACGTCTGGTCATCATATCAATATAATGGGTCAACGGATTATGGTGGGGAATGGGATTCTTTCATTTTCATTTTGGGGATCGGGAAATTTGGTTGCGACACTTTCTGCTAATCTAAAACGTGCGGAAAATCGGGGAAATTTCGTCGGATCATCGGATTATCGAATACGAATCTTCGGTCCGAAATTTCCACAATTTTTATCTTTTTTTATAGAGAGATTTTGTGCGTTAGTGCATGGTGACATCTACATATTAATAATAGAACACACGTACCAAAAATTATTTAGAGATCAGTGCAGTTTTTTTTTTGTTTATAATATAAACATTCATAGTGTTATATGAACAGTTATATGTATACTACTATTTTAAGTCGGATTAACTGAAACACGAAAAATTGAGAACAATATTTTAGTATTTTTCCGTTTTTAAAGAATATATAACTTTATTATAACAATAATTTTTATATGCAGGTGCCGTGTCGGGACTCCTTAAATTTATACCAAATTTTCGCGCCAAATAAATTAATTATTTACCTATACTTATCTACTTTTAGTAATTATATAATTATATTCAATAATACTTTTCATCTTGTTTGTACACACATCATACAAAAATAAATAAATTTCATAATAATTAATGTAGTAACGTAATAAGGAATGGTACGAAGCGTAATAAATAAAAGCTCGTTAATTATAATAACATTTAAAAATTACATTTTAATTTGTGTTTATTATGATTAGTTATTTATCTATATATTTTGCAAGATGAAAGTGATTGTGTCTCTTTCGTTTTTAAAAGGTAACTTTCAAATCTTATTTTTTTTTAGATTTATGTAATAATCAATATTTACAAAAATTATTGCAGGTTTCTTTGTGATATCTCATTTTATTTTATTACTTTCTTTTTCAATAATAATTATAAGGACTAGAGAAATTGACTAGAATGGAATATTACAATATACTTAATGCGCAACTCCGATTATCTTTTTTTGCCATTTACGAAGATTTTCAAATTAATTTAATCTCATCGGTCGATTTAAGGAGTCTGCCGATGTATCATTATTATTCTGTTATAAATATATAATATATGATAAAAAGTCACACACATTTAAACATTAGGAGAAAACACTGTTTCAAAGTTCCAGTGGCAGGAATATATCACATTAAAAAACTCGCGGCTTGGCCGTCTTCACATCACTTCAGCGCTGTATTTATTAATGTTATGTAAAGTATCATGTATAATAATAATCGTGCTCGAAATAACGAAAAATTGAAACAAGGATACTTAATAATAATATAAACACTGAGGAATAAAAATTGGTGCATTTTATAGTGCTCTTCGTGCAGCGGTGCAGTTCTTATATTCTACGTCAGGAACGATCCATAATACGGAAATAAATTAACCGGGGACGATTGGAATTATTCCGGTCGTTCTGAAAACGCCTTTTTTACATACATTATTATTATAGTGGGTGGTTGCAGGTTTTTCTTTAGAAAATTTAAAAGGCGCTCCAACCGTCTTCGGTCCATTCCATTTCTGGTTATAGAGGAAGGATTGTATTTTTTTTTTGTAAGATTACTTTCTATTATACAGTATGTCCACGGATGGGGTTTAAAAGAGGAAAAAAATTTTTATTTCTGATTTTACAGAAAAAATTATTCTTGATAAAATCGCCTGCTTGCTCTCAAACCTCTAAAACCCATTTCGGTTTTATTTCAACATGAACAGTTATTTTTTTATTGAATTTTATTTGAAAATTTTGGACTTAGAAATATTTTTATCCAGCATTAATAGAAGTACCAGTAAGCGAAACCATGGCGCAGAAGTTGACAACAGTCAGTCATCACCAGCACAAGCACCCGTCAGAATGTCAGAACTTTGACAAATGAAGAAAATACTGATAGCGAAGATAATAAATGCGATGCTAAATAGATATTAAATCGGTACCAATAACGGTGTGACCCTGGCGCCCTACTTATTGTCCAGGATTACATGAAAATATGAAATAAAATAAGAAAAAACTAAAATCCATAGATGAACCCCTCTCCAAATCTCATATTCGAACAATGCTGACACTCTGACAGTGACTGTTACAAGGTTTCGCACCATGGTTTCGCTTACTGGTACTTCTATTAATTTTGGATGAAAATATTTCTAAGTCCAAAATTTTCAAATAAAATTCAATAAAAAAATAACTGTTTATGTTGAAATGAAAACGAAATGGGTTTTAGAGGTTTGAGAGCAAGCAGGCGATTTTATCAAGAATAATTTTTTCTGTAAAATCAGAAATAAAAAATTTTTTCCTCTTTTAAACCCCATCCGTGGACATACTGTAGGGGGTTATGGGTGTTTTTCATTATTTCTTTAAGAGGAATGTGGAACATTATGCCTTTTGACCCTGAGAAAGAACTAAAACCTATTCTCCTCCATCATTCTCCCACAATGAAAAAATAAATTTTCTCGATTTTTATGTTTTTCCACAATCGGCGGAATAATGTTTTGTGACGGATCGCCGACAAAATTCATCGTATTTTCGTTCGTGAGTGATTAATGCGATTTCGAATCGTTCGAGAGGGTTATTGACTCGGAGGCGTTGTTTTGAGTCCTCCAAGTCCCCGGATCGATTCTCCCAACTACCAACTTTATAATAATACCGACGAGCAAAACACGGCGATTCCGGCGGCGATCATTCGTCCATATTTTTGCAAAAATTTCTGCACGAAAGTCGTCAAGTCGTAGGCCGATTCTTGTTCGTTCGAGTCTCGCATTTTCTGTCTATGTCATTATGTCGTTATTAAGTATAAATATACGGATGGGTGGAACGCAAGTGGATTATTATCAAGGTTTCAGTAATCAGAAATCTATGTAAGGAAAAAATCAGGCGTCTCGACTCGTCTGACCGTCGTTCCAAAAAGACATTTTCCGACTTTTTTTAATCTTATCTTATGTATAACAGACCAACAAACAGCAATGGGTAGAAAAATAAACTCTACACTTTTTTTAAATTGAAAAATTTGTATTTCATATTATAAGTCGTATGGAGATTTCGATGCGTGTGTTCTGAAAAATGTAGATTATACCGACTTTTCTCCTCGCGTTCGTGACTTCAAAATGGGTAATTATTTTTGAATGCGGACAATGTCTTTCTGTTTGCTTTCGTCCTTTCATAATCCACATATAATTTCCTATCAGTACGAGAGAGCGTTCCGGGTGTGAAGCTTTAAAACCGTTGTTAAGAACAATCCGTCATCTCCTCCTTGCCGCTCCATTTTCTAAACTAGAGAGAGAGAGAAATGTCAATTGATGGATTTCGGTGGCTCAGGATGATTATTCAAATCATCGCCCGATACCATTAACTGACACATTTCCAATTCTATTACAATTCTGTTACACAATTCGTCCGACTGTTTGCATTTAATTCGTGCGAGGAGATTATTAGGTCGTTTCCGAACAACGGCCCAGCCTCCGTGCTTCCGAAACCCGGAACGCCCTTTTTCCTCAACCCTAAATGCCCTTTGACATTTTCAAGTCGACTGTCCAACTGAACATCAGCCAAATCCTCTATTAAGTGCATGGTCATATATTACATTTAAAGCATGATTTCTTTAATAAATAGTCGCACAATAATGCCACACTTAATATAACGACTACGTTCTAAAACAGAGTTACACGATATAGTATTTTTATAATTTTTTTTTTTAGATTTTATCGATAACTATATACGATTTATAAATATCTATTGAATATTACGTAGTGCTGGTGGCTGGTGTTTAGTTGGACGAAGGGCTTCCTTAAATCTCTTAAAAATATTTTCAACAAATTCGTAATATTCTCTCTGTCTTGGGTACTTACATACATCCAATTCAAACGAGTCGAGACTACGCCCTAACAAAATAATCTCGTTCTTCATAATCTTAGAATATCAACAATATTATAACAGTGATAAATTTGTAACAAACAGGCTTTAACGTATATCATTTATTACTAAACAATTTGATTGACTCGCGCGCCCTTTTCCATTATTAATATTATCATTATAATTATTATTGTCCCCTTTATTCGGTGGAGAAAAGGGCGACTGATGGGTTTTCATCATTTTATTCCATATATGGGGACCAGTTTATAATTATAATCGGAAATAATTATTATTTTGTCGATGAGAAAAGAACCAACGCTACACATCAGCACCATCAATAAACTACTACAATTATCATCATGATCCTGCAAGAACGATAACGGAACTGCGGTGATGCAATAATAAGTAGACGTAGCTTAAGGCCTTTTTCACATGTCAGAAAAAAGGGGTTGTTTTTATTTCTATATACTTTTTTTTTAAATAATTTTTTTCAATCAGGGAGAGGCTCCTGTCTGTTGGTAGCTCTGTGTGTTGGAATGCACTATTTGGGAATGATTACTACACAGCGAGCTGCAGCTCGACGGGACCCACACACGCATAGAGCCCTTTTTTGGATTCTCTTAATGCAAACAAAGGGTTGTCGATTATTATCGTTATTACTATAATAATTAGATTTTTTTGTGGCTTTGAAGAGGGGAATTTTCGAGGGGGGGCTCGGCCTGGTTGATTGTTACATAAGTTGGATGCGGTTTTCCTGGGCCCCCCCGTTCCTGGACCGGGTGTGTAGCCCTCGGCTGCTGCTGGCGAAGTCTTATTACTCTCTGAAGTATACGCTATAAAGTCGGTGGGCGGAGGTGGGGCGATCTGGGGGACGCGCGGACCTGACTTTCGGGCGTCGCCCCAAACCGCCCTTAGGCGTGGGGGGTTAACGTCCGCGCGCCCACCGAAGCAGCGCGTCGGCCAGTACGTCCAGGTGCGCCTTTGTCTGCAACAAACAACACCCTTTTACTACCATCACCTCAAATCTTACAATTTTCCCCATTAATAATATCCGAGGAGGCAACCACTCTCGGCAATACGAGTACAAAAGTTGGCCAGTAGAGGGAAATACTTGGGCAATACTCCTATTGGACACACTGGGCAATAATAGGAGATATTAGGCAATTTTGGGCAATATTTCGGCAATAACAGGCATTTTCGGCAAATAGTCGTTGTAATTGAGCTTTGAAATGTGATTATTGCGCTTGTTTTCATAATCTAAAAATCCCAAACATAAATCGCTTTTTCAAAGCCAACAAAAGAGGATTTTATTCAAATTGGCCAAAATCGCACCGAAAAATATTCGCTAGTTTTTGAGATAAAACTAAATCTACCCCCATCCTTATTGTCTGTCACATGCGACATGCTCACCTTAACCCTTAGGTAAATACTGGCAATAAATCGGCATTTTTCGGCAATAATGGCAATACGAGTACCAATTGGTTTACCCTTCGATAATATCGCTATACCCCCAAGTCTGTTTACTCCGGACGTCTCTTATGATTCGATCGACAATGACGAAACCATCAAGATTTCCATCTTCGTTATTATCTGCAGTTTCGACGGGGCGGATGACTCATCAGAAAAGCCACAAACAATTTTCATTACCCCTCACCACAGGAACGACCCATAAAGGACGCAATTCTGTCACGTCACTTCTCGTCTCTTCCGAAAATTGAAGGATTCAGCAAACACTTTAGCTTTATTTCAACGGTTGTTGATTGTTTGCAATTCGGTTAGGTAGGTACGAATAATATGTAGGTGCATCCGTGTGGTAGTAAAATGTAAGTAATCGTGAAATCTGGCGGAATGACAAAGACGTAGTACCCCCCGGAGCACTTCGGCAAGCAAATTCCCGAAGATTGCGTATAAAAGGGATGAGTAATGGCGCTCGTCGCCATGTTGTACGACTACGGATGGGGTTGGGGGGTCGGTCGGTCGCTACAAGGGAGAGTGGAGCGCCGCCGTAATGAATGGGAGTAGAGGGCACCCACGTCTTAGACGGAGAGGCGCCGCGACGTCGACGACGTCAGACCGGATTCGGAGGGACGTGCACGTTTATTGTAGTAAGTGTGGGCGATATTATAGATTGCGTCCCCCCCTGCTACTACGACGCTGGAACCACGTCAACAGCCATAACGGCCTTCTCACCCGTGTTTCCGACCGGCATGTCATTTCGGCGGGACGGACGTCGCGACGCCGCCAAAGAACACTTTCCGTACGAAAAAAAAAACGACTCCTGCTTTGACCCTCCACGACATTTGCCATCGAATTCGTTTCGATTTCCGTCCCTGTAGGTTTATTAAAGATGGATGCGGGACTGGGTAATTAAAGTGAATCGAGAGGACAAATTCGGGCCGATAAGGTGCCCCATCAGGCAATAAACTGTATTATTTAGTCCTCCTCTCCCCTTATAAGCTTTTACCCCAGTTTTACGGGCCAATAAACACAATTACCGACTAATAACAACGATGATGCTTTTACGGCATCCCCCGAAACCGTTTTGAGCCGGTTATTTATCGAGCAGATCTTACGTTTCATTGGAATTGTTGAAATAAGTCCAGCTATGCGCTTAGGCAGATTAGCTTTGTAATGAGTAACTATACTAGTCGTAACTTTGTAGTGAGTAACTAGATTTTGAAGTTTTAGTAACTTTTGCTCTGTAACACTGACTTTTTACCCTGAAGTTTGCTGTGAGTTGGGCTTTTAAAAGTTGGGTTAGCTATTTTTTCTGTCATTTTTGAATAAATTTGAATTTTAACCTATATGAACGTATTCAGTCCTCTGTTCAATGAAATAACTTCATCTCTTTATTTTTCTGTTTGCTTCAAGTTCAAATTCCGTTAAAACATTTTTCCTAATCTGTTTCTCAAGATTATCCGGAAAAATCGAGGGAAAAACTATGCCACAAGTGCCTGTAATCAGTGTAATCTAATTTTTTCATTATTTTCTACTTCCCTGGTAATGCAGTGATGTGCCTTTTCTTTCGTTGTGTTGTTCCACCTTGTTTTATTGAGGATATTTGAAAATTATTAGAAATTAGTTCGTTTTGGCTAGGATTTGAATGACAATCCATGTCAAAATCTAATATTTTCTGAAGTTTTATATTTTTGCCAACAGCCAACTATTCATTTTATTTAGATTTATTTAGTTACAAAACCATGACAAAACCTAACAACTCTAAATTCTGAGTTAGTTATTCATTACAAAGCTAATCTGCCTGTATTTCATTGAACAGAGGACTGAATACGTTCGAATAGGTGAAAATTCAAAGTTATTCAAAAATGACAGAAAAAATAACTAACCCAACTTTTAAAAGCCCAACTCATAGCAAACTTCGGGGTAAAAAGTCAGTGTTACAGAGCAAAAGTTACTAAAACTTCAAAATCTAGTTACTCACTACAAAGTTACGACTAGTATATTGTACCTATGAAGTGAACGTATGGTTCACATGCGGGGAGCTAAGTACGGGGAGGGAATTTTCATGCTCGTAATCTTATAATGCCCATAATAAGCACATTAATACTGCAATTGTTCGTGCTCGAAATTCCATCCGCACCAAATATAACCGTGCATAATTTGCACGCCAGCCTTCCGAACTTAATCGTGCGGTGCGCCGGGTTCGACATGAACACGTATATCGCATTTGCATATTACAGCAGATATTACTCTGTACGGGGCGATTTTCCGAATGTGATGCGGTCTAAAACAAACCCGGGAATTGCACACAAATTCATTTACTTTTAGTCTAAATTTAAATCGGTCGCGTTTTATCGGCCCGTATAACCCCGGATTCAATCATCACGTTCCACCAGTTCCACTCGTTCTCGTTTTACATAATAATCGGTCAAAAATTTGTATTTCTCATTAATCTTTTGCCGTGATCTATTCATCTATTATTCATTATCAATTACTGCTAGTTTGCCTAACTTGATGCTAGAACGTGTGGGACGGAAGTGAACTGCAAAACGAGTAAAAATTATTGTGAGGGCGTTTGTAACTGAAGCACGAAACGTCTCTAATTGAAATGTCACGGGACTGCCCGCTTTTTGTAGAATAATAATAATTAGCACATTTATAACGAACGCGCTTGTTAGCAGGTATATCCAAAGGAAGCAAAGCGAATTTCTCTCTTCGCTTCCAACTCTAAATGAGTATCAAATATCTCAACTCGAAAGTTATTAGATTAGTTTCAATCATCATCAGCCCTGGCTCGTGAATTACGTATTGTATAAACGTCTAGACTTTACGACACTTTTTCGCTCGTTATTTTGCAACAAGGATTGAAAAAAAAAGGACGAATAGGGAAAGAATTTTGTAACGACCTTTAGCAGCGCCAACATCTCGAAACAATTACGCGTCCCGGTCGATCGAGATTCGATTCGACAGGAAAGATGTGCACGGATTAAGTGTTCAAGATTTGGAAAGGCAAAGGCCGAACTGATGCAATATAAATCACCGATGCGCTCTCCTCTCTCCTGGGAAAGGGCTAAACCAAACCGGATGGATGAAACTACCTAAAAACATAACCTATGCACACATCGCGAATTTCCCCTATCGGTGAAAATTTCTGGATGATAACTTACCGTTTTATAAAACATGCAGGCCTGCCGGTCTTCGTCCTCCCCTAAGGGACAGTCTACAAAGCCGTCGCAAAGGACGTGGTCGTCTATGCAGTAGTAGCGGCCCTGCCTGTCGGGGGTGGGACACGCGAACCGCTCCATGCCGTCGGGGGCGGGTGGGCATTCTGCAACAAAATACGCGCATTCGGTAAAAACGCAATAATTCACAATAATAAAAGGGGCACGCAATGTTTATATTTATTCGCGGAATAGATCGGGCACGTCGCCTAATACAGAGGAATGGTCTTTTTCGATTGTGTTTACATGGAAAGTCGAATAAAGTCCTCGGTGCGTTATTATTATTCGGGCACGGGTCGTGCATTAATGGACAATCGGAAACGGCACGGATCGTTGCGCACACAAAGCGAGGAAGAATTATTACGAACGACGGCCCAAGGATTATTCGATTTGAGGGCACAAAACGAATTTACTGCACACATCATAGTCGACGGACGATAATAATGCCTTCGGGATTACGGCCGGAATGACCGTTTTTAATCGAAACGAATCCGAAGCCGTCGTCATATTGTCATATTCGTAATAATAAAATCCGTGGAGGGATTTCAAAGTGTCGGCGACAATGCGTTTTCCAAATTCACGTCACTTCCTTCCGGTAACAGGTCCCCGATGACGCTGTCAACTTTTCCGGAAAAAATCCGTGCAGAGTTAAGTTCGCTCCGATTCGCGGAAAGTCTCTAAAGCTTTAAACAAGAGTGGAAAGTTTTAAAAAGCTCGTTTTCTCCAAATTACACCACACGTATAAATACCTACCCGACACACATAAGAATGATTACAAACTTTGATGACGAATCGAGTTTTAATTGAATTAAAAATAGAACGGTGTAATAAAATTTACAGCGGGAGCTCTAAAAAAATGTTGTGATCATGTTCCGGGGGGTGAACGAACCTGATAGCGCGGCTTATCTTGATACACACAACGGGGTGTTTTATTATAAGGGGCCGATTTTAGGCCGGAACTGACGTCGAGGGCCTATTTTTAACTCCCTAATTAACGGACCCAGTTGGGCGAGTTTAATTAATAATAAGCCCAAACGGGGTTATAAACGGTACTTGATGAAACAATACTTTGAGTAGGGAGGAATTTTGAGCCACCTTGAAGGGTGCGTTTGATAATCCGGTCGTGTCTTACACGTTATATTTGCTCGTGTGTGCAGGGGGTTGTTTGACAATTTACCGAGTGGCGGGTCGTGGTGATGTTGACGTTGTATTTAAAATTAGACTTGGAATGCTCAACATTCCGACAGAGTATAGAATAGAGCTTATTATTTCCCGGAAAAAGCTCCCTCGTGTGTTGGTGGTTTGTGTGCGCCATCGCGATATCACTGCAAACGGGAAATATTGTAGCTACAGGCAGATTAGTTTTGTAATGAGTAACCATATGAGGAACTAACTCGGAATTTAGAGTTGTTAGGTTTTGTCATGGTTTTGTAACTAAATAAATCTAAATAGAATGAATAGTTGGCTGTTGGCAAAAATATAAAACTTCAGAAAATTTTAGATTTTGACATGGATTGTCATTTAAATCCTAGCCATAAACGAACAAATTTCTAATAATTTTCAAATATCCTCAATAAAACAAGGTGGAACAACACAACGAAAGAAAAGGCACATCACTGCATTACAGGGAAGTAGAAAATAATGAAAAAATTAGATTACACTGATTACAGGCACTTGTGGCATAGTTTTTCCCTCGATTTTTCCGGATAATCTTGAGAAACAGTTTAGGAGAAATGTTTTAACGGAATTTGAACTTGAAGCAAACAGAAAAATATAGAGATGAAGTTATTTCATTGAACAGAGGACTGAATACGTTCGAATAGGTGAAAATTCAAAGTTATTCAAAAATGACAGAAAAAATAACTAGCCCAACTTTTAAAAGCCCAACTCACAGCAAACTTTAGGGTAAAAAGTCAGTGTTACAGAGCAAAAGTTACTAAAACTTCAAAATCTAGTTACTCACTACAAAGTTACGACTAGTATAGGTAGTATTTTGGTAGGTATTTTGTAATTTCAGGAATTTGAAAATTTTCTTTTTTCTCGGATATTTAATTGTTCCGTTCTCATAATCCTGACCCTTTACCTCACCATCATCACGATGCATCGCCTATAGGGGAGACGTTACGAGAAAGTCTGGCAGCCTGTTGAATCCTCGCCGCAGGACTATTTTCGTCCTGCGGCGTAGCAAACGCCGACATTGATAACCGCCATGCCGTCATTAACAACCCCCTTCCGTAAAAAAACACCACTTCTACCCCGCTTTTTGTCCCAACTTTCATTATTATTATTATTATGTATAGGTCGTGTTTTCTCCTTTTTCATCCCTTGAAAAATTATATCGTTCGCCTCGTCGATTGTATCGATAATTTCGCTCGTGTCCGGATGTCTCTATCGGGCGAACACGCAGAAAAAAAAACCTGTTTTCACGTGTGGAAGTGTAATAATAATAAATCGTTTGATTTATTCTCAATCGCCGCGATAAAGTTTTATGTCGGTACAAATATCGCCACTGTTGACAATCTGTGAAAAATCGCATGAACGTATGTACTTGATGGCGTACATTACGGACGGAATGTCATGTTTGTTTCCGGTAAATATCACAAACCGTTTCTGTATATTTTAATATGCTTCAAATTCGAAACACAACGAGCTTTTCTTCGTCCAAAGTTATCAAATTTGATGGGGTCTCTTGATAAGGACAACACGGGGTGGATAATAACATTTTCTTTCCCGGACTAAAACAATGCGGAGAATTCTCTTTTCTCCCGTATAAGAGATGGAGATAAGGAAATACACTATAATAATTTTTTTTTATTATCCCAACCACTGGTAAACGCGACTTTTAGTAATTCACAGAATTTTCGGTAAATTTGCATAAAAGTCCAGAGCCAATATAATGTCGTCGCCTCTTACCCGATCCCTTTTTTATGTCCACACATGGGCGGGTTTTATTCATTTTTACAGCCGTTTCAGCATTATCCGCTATACGGAAAGCGTTTACAACGGCAATTCCGATAATGTAATGAAAATTTTGATCACTGGAGAGTGCACGGTCATAACTCCGTTATTATTATTATTATGAGGATATGTGTTGTTTTTTCTCCCGCGGGCGAGTCGAAAACTGCACGCATTACCATTTATGTATTTCGTATTTCTAGCGAGAAAACACGCGACGAATATTACTTACATAAGAGTTTATCCGAAAAGAGGGTCTCTCTCGAAAGAGAGGCCGTAAACAAGAAACTGCCCCCGCAGACGGCCGGAGAATCCGGAGATCGAAGCGGAAGAAGCGCTTTTCTCGCATTTTCCGGCCGGAAGAAACACCACTATTATAGTTTTCGGCTCGTAAATCATGGGACAGTGGGGTAGCCCACATATTTGCAGGTCGTATATTAAATTAACGAGAAGGACGGTGGGATATCCTGCGTGTTCCCGTAATTCTATACGACATTCCGGAGGGATAAATCATACTCGAGTCTCTCGCCGTTTGCGGAGGTTTCGTTCGAGCCGCGAAAAATAAAACCAGTGTAACTTATTTGTTCGAGAAACGAGTCATTTAAATTCGGAAGGCACCAAAGTGATAGTGCGTGGGTTGAGGACATAAACCGAGTAGACTATTATCTAGTTAGGAGATCTCTTCCTCAGTCAACAGCGCTTTTCCTCGATGTTCCCACATTTTTACAACGTTCACTCATAAGCGCACACCTCCCTCATCCTTGCCAGTCCGGAAAGTCCGATCGACTTTTATGGACTTATCGATATTCGGAATAAGTAACATAAAAGGAGAAGTTGAGAGGCTGGCAAAATATTTGTAGAGAAAGAAAAATATTTTCGCCCTCGGGGACGATTATGACTTTGAGTAATGGATCTCGATAGGAGAGAGGAAGCGCGTCACCTAATAGCACTTTTACTGCAGTTTTAAAACTGATGATGAGAGGCCTTCGGTGCTACCGTCTCTCTTTCACTTAATTAATCTGAAATTTTTACAACCGCAAATTAACGAGCCGACACTTTATTACTATTCTCGACCACCTCAACTAAAAATTTATCAATTATTCCATTTGAGCGTCTCTGTTAGGGGTTTAAACCGGCTAATTAAACCGTAGTTAAGGGGTAGTTATTCATAAACCGCGATTATGTCTAGATTAACGTAATCTAATTGCTGCAGACTCTCAAGACTGGCCCGGCGCATTCGCCAATTTTCACACCGAACCTCTTATTATTACCCATGCAGACGAGATTAGTTTTCAGTTAATCAAACTTTATTAATGGTTCAATCAATGTTTCGGGATTGAGTTTAACCAAGTGCTTGTAGTTTCTGGCGAAAACTCGCCTCATGATAACGTATTTTGTTATAATTTCACCAGAGATAAATTACGGTGGGTAGCTCGGGTAACTGGTTTCAATTAAGAGTTTCTAAAGATAACTAGCGCACCGTGGGACACGACCAGCTTCTCTCCGCTGTTCCGTAGTTAATTCTGTTTTATATCGTAACATTAATAAGTAGCGGGGGTGCCTTTTATACCTACCCACATAACATGATAATAATAATATCAAACTGGAACTTTCAGTTGGAGAATTCGAGTTCTTCAAGGTAGAAGAAAGAGGGCGATTTTAAGCCAATCCGCTCAGACACGAAGCTTATAACGGTAATTGGGGTCCTAAAGAAATTAAACGAAACGGACCGCATTTGCGCTATAAATAGCGAAAGAACGCACGAGGCACTCTGTTGCTCCACCATCACACATCCGCATCATCAAGCGACATGCAACACGAACGGGGGCGGATTAGGGCTAATTTATAACGCGCCCTCTCGAATACATATTTTTAACCCGAGATTAATTCCATATCGAAACCTTAAACCGTAAATCTGCCTCGTTACAATTATTGTTTACCCCGCGTTTTTCGTGATGCCTTTGATGCTCTCGATGATTGGGGTGCACGGACTTACGTCCGTATACAGAGTCGATATAATGTCTCTGAATAATGGACTGGAAGTGGAGCAATTACATGCACGAGACTGTCCATAAATCAATAAAGGGAGTCTCAAATATAGCCGAGGGTTCTTAAAATAAAACCCCTCGGCCATAGTAATTGGGGTTTAATCGACTGGTTATTTATACCGTTGCCGGGGGTGTGGTGCGGCGGGTCTCGAATTAATAAAAAGTGTTACGACACCGCCATTAACCTCGAAGCGTTACGTTATACGGGGGTGTTGCGCAATTTCACAACGATCAATTATTCGCCGAATTTGCATAAATAAATAAACAAGACGACCGTCGAAATATAATTGGTATATGCCGAAAATCAACCCCCAAAAAGTTCCAATCGAGCTTGAGGTCTGATTTTCAGATTATGGAAAAAAGTGGGTGTACAGTTTTCGGGGTGGTCGGTGTAAAGTCGAGGGGTGGGAAAAAAGGCGCCCGGACGTGATGTACGAGCGGTTTATGTGGCGGAGAAATTTGCATAAATTTGACCGAAATTAAAAAAGCGCCAGTGTTTTCTCGCGCGCCCTAAAGTGAATCTACGATGCCGTCTCACGTCGTATTTTTATTGTAAAATTGCGCACCCCGTTTTTACACTTCCACTTCACACTCGAGAGTGCAAAAGCGGCTAATAAAGAATAATGAGGGGTGCCCGCCTCGAGCCCCTCGAAAAGCTCATCCCTAATCTCTTTTCGCCCACACTTTTCAATGTAATACTTAAATCTCGTCATGTCGTAAGTACGTGACGAAATGCTTTCGAGTGATACGCGGGTCGACCTCTGTGATTCATTGATAATAACAATTTCCGCCACTTTATCGATATACGACAAATGAATGGATCACCCTCCGTCATGGAGAAAAAGATATTCGATCATTATTGTGTGACATTTCATGACGCAGTATCATTTCTAATAATTGAGGCCCCATAAATATCTAACAAACCATTATGCATCGAAATCGTCCAAGTATCGACAATCGTTTCGTATATTGACAGGAATTTAAATAAAAAAAGGACAAAACACCGACATCATACGAGTCTAATTTTAATCCAACAAAGTGTGTTTACTCTGCATACGTTTATTAGGTTTTCTTTTCTACCTATTTATCCAAATACATATTACTTATTTAATTTGTAAGGAATTTAATGACTTTTCGATTTCCGATATCTTTAGCAAATAAACCGATTCGGAATTATCGTCACGCCCTTTTTAAGTAAGATTCATACGTATACGTCGATGGATTATTTCGTAGAATAAATCGACCAGTTGCGTTCATTAGGCTCCGGATCATTAGTTGCGAGTCATCCGGAATTAGTTGGCAAGCGCAATAAGTTTTTAAAATATAATTCTCGCAGAGTGTAGAGGCAACCTGTTGTGTGTCGTCGGCCGTATATCGCAATTAACGTCGGAAATATCGCATTTCGAACAAATAAATTAAGGTGCGATTCTGCCACCTGTAAATGAAATTTACCCAATCGTGATGCAAACAAGAACCCCAATTAGCGATACAACAAACACGAATCACATTGGCGGAAAACTCATAACATAAGGGGGGAATCCACCCCCTACAAATTATTCAATATTTCCTTTATGATCTTATGCATACATAAGGAAGATGAAGAATCTTGTGGGAGATAAATATCGAGAAATCATTTCCGACAATTTGAATGTATTCGTTTGGATTTCGGATTAGTTCAGAAACTGAAACTGATGGATGACTACCGGCCCTTAATAATAAAGGATGATGAAACAAGATATCGCAGACGCCACCACAGACGTAGAAACCTTTAAAAGAAATAAAGCATGGAAGCATCCCGGTCTATTTTTAGGAAGTGTACAGGGTCTCGTCGAGTTATTTCAAGTGAAGCGGGGAGCTTTCGTAGCACAAAAGCTCCCTCTCTCTGCGTAGCAGGAAAACGGAAGAGGCGATCACGTAAATTCGACACGGCTCGGCTCGGCTGCGGAGCAATTTAATTTTCGAGCAAAAGCCGTTACTTTTTTACCGAGGTGGTGGGGGGCACAGGGCGATTTACCCCCGACTGTGCCGATGCGTGACTTATGTACGTACGCGCCCTCCTCCACCCTTTGATTTCCCCCGAGCACCGGGACCAAACACGACACGGCCTTAAATTCACGTTTAATTAAACGCGAAAATTAATGCGACCGCATTTCGATCGACTGAACCCATCAAAACTATTCCACATATAAAAATAGCCGGGCGGTCGGTCCTGTGACGTGTTTGGGGGCGAAAGTGGAATTTTCTAAAATTATTCAGATTATATCGCCCTAGATCGCGGGGTTGAACACAAACACATCACAAATTTCCAGTGGTTGATATAAGTCGTCGCGTGACTCGCTCATTCTTAATTGAGATAAAGAAGTAAACATCTAAAAATACCTACATTTTTATGATGTTTGGTGAAAGTAGTTAACATCTTTATTTGCCAATAAAATATTATTTGCTAAATATCATCGATTCTATTACGCGAAACAGTAAAACACCCACTGGGAAATGAGATTTCCCAGGCAGATAAACCAATGCGAAAGTACTTTTTAGCAAAGATTACATAATTGCTTGTAAATCATGAAATACGTATACTAGTCGTAACTTTGTAGTGAGTAACTAGATTTCGAAGTTTTAGTAACTTTTGCTCTGTAAAACTGACTTTTTACCCTAAAGTGTGCTGTGAGTTGGGCTTTCAAAAGTTGGGTTAGCTATTTTTTCTGTCATTTTTTAATAACTTTGAATTTTCACCTATTCGAACGTATTCAGTCCTTTGTTCAATGAAATAACTTCATCTCTATATTTTTCTGCTTGCTTCAAGTTCAAATTCCGTTAAAACATTTCCCCTAAACTGTTTCTCAAGATTATCCTGAAAAATCGAGGGAAAAACTATGCCACAAGTGCCTGTAATCAGTGTAATCTAATTTTTTCATTATTTTCTACTTCCCTGTAATACAGTGATGTGCCTTTTCTTTCGTTGTGTTGTTCCTTCTTGTTTTATTGAGGATATTTGAAAATTATTAGAAATTAGTTCGTTTTGGCTAGGATTTAAATGACAATCCATGTCAAAATCTAAAATCTTCTGAAGTTTTATATTTTTGCCAACAGCCAATTATTCATTTTATTTAGATTTATTTAGTTACAAAACCATGACAAAACCTAACAACTCTAAATTCCGAGTCAGTTACTCATTACAAAGCTAATCTGCCTGTATGTGAATAAATTATCTTTCCACGAGTCACCCAGTATAGCCCGAAAAGTCTCCCTTATCCTTGTATACTAAATATCAATTAGAATGCGAACGAAAAAGTTCGGAGCGAACCTACAACAACCATAAATATAATTCGCTTACAGGACACATCGGTATATCCACTTTCACAATGCCGAATTCGTAACAAAAGCCGATACAGCGCGGCACTAAATCAACCCGAGAAAAGGAAACGTTATTAATATCGGAAGTAATTTTATCAACAAGTCCCATAAAAAACGCGAGTAACATTGTGAAGAGGCGCTGGAAATGGCGAATGCGCCGGATTAGTCCGGACGAAATTCTCCGGCATATTCGGCCGTCATAACCGAGACTTAAGTAGACTTGAACCGCTTGAAAATTTAATGCGAAGCTCTACTATTCGAATGCTGTCAGTTACGATAAACCCTCACCGGATTCGAGTATCACGATTGATATTATTGTTTACGGGAGCAAAGCGGGGCTTTCGGAGCCACTCGATAAAGTGACCTCGATATACCGGGGACGATTGATAATTATCGCAATGATCGTTTCGAATAGCGCCGAATATAATGTCGTCATCGGGGGGCCGTTTGGCCGGCGCTGGAGTCGCCGTTACGTCAGAGGCGCCCGCGAGGTGAGCGGCGCTGAGCTTTTGGGTCGCTAGCGCCCACGCTCGATCAATACTACATCATCAATGCGCATCTTACAACACGACCGACCCGACGTTTTCACATCTCCCTCGCCCCATTCACAAGTGCGGCTCCGCGAGGCCGGCCCTGATATCGCAGGTGTCATTAATGGAACGAAAAGGGCCCATAAAATCGGGGCGGACTCCCGGAAATGCATGGGGCGACTGAAAAGCTCCCGCTACCGAATGAAGACCGATCGCTGAAATATTTAATTTCAATTTTCCGGAACGGGCAACTGGAGAAAATCCTGTTGACTTTTCACTAGAAATTGTTATTTCGAAAAAGCTCGACTTTTATTATTAAAACTGAAAACCCGGACTGAAATTTCATACCGGTGAACTTGTTTGCAGGCTACCGGAGGTTTCCGGGCATTCTGATGAACACACCGACGTCTATAATAGTCTTAACTGTGTAGTGAGGAACTAGATTTTGGGATTTTAGTGACTTTTGCTTTGTAACACTGACTTTTTACCCTGAAGTTTGCTGTGAGTTGGGCTTTTAAAAGTTGGGTTAGCTATTATTTCTGTCATTTTTGAATAACTTTGAATTTTCACCTATTCGAACGTATTCAGTCCTCTGTTCAATGAAATAACTTCATCTCTTTATTTTTCTGCTTGCTTCAAGTTCAAATTCCGTTAAAACATTTCTCCTAAACTATTTCTCAAGATTATCCGGAAAAATCGAGGGAAAAACTATGCCACAAGTGATTGTAATCAGTGCAATCTAATTTTTTCATTATTTTCTACTTCCCTGTAATGCAGTGATGTGACTTTTCTTTCGTTGTGTTGTTCTACCTTGTTTTATTGAGGATATTTGAAAATTATTAGAAATTTAGTTCGTTTTGGCTAGGATTTAAATGACAATCCCATGTCAAAATCTAATATTTTCTGAAGTTTTATATTTTTGCCAACAGCCAACTATTAATTTTATTTTATTTTGATGAATTCAGTAACAAAACTATGACGCAACCTAACAACTCTAAAGTCCCAGTTAGTCCCTCACAAAGATAATCTGCCTATAAGTGCTCCTAATTAACGTACCGCCGACAAGGGAGCTATTCCCTCCCGTCTAAAAGGGTAATAGTATACGAACAATCCGAGAAATCCGAGGTGCCATTTATTTGTTCAATCCGGAGTTGACTTTTGCGTAACATATCATGGTGTAAGACTCTGGATTGAAATCCTCTCTGCCCACTTACCGACGTCATTATAATACCAAGGGGCGGTCTCGTCGATTCTCCGGTCCGAGAGGGTGAGTATTATATTTTTAATTTGCGATAATTGCGGCAATTTGTGTGCACTAATTACTGTTGTAATTATGGGTAGAGCTTTCCAGATTACTTCCGCCCGGAACGGAGTCAGAAAGTGGGCGCTATTTTAAGGAAACATTGTGCAATTAAAATAATCTCGAACGGCGATCGCACACACCCTCTCTCTGACGATAATTCCGGATTAAATAATAAATATTAGCACGCTAAACGCCATAAATAAATCGCGGCAGGGCCGGACTCGATATCAAACGATTTTCCAAGGATAAAGCGCACCTAATAAAACCTAACTTGCTCAAACCTATAGAAATGGAGAAACTGATAAAGTTCCTTTTGTGAATGATGAATCAAACTGTATAATGAGATGGATGAAAACATCTTGAATTTTGATCAGATTCGAGATTTTGATAAATTATTATAAAAGTCAGAGTTTCCTGCACTCACTTCCTGAAATCGGAAAACTCTCTGAAAACAATAATATGATTGGGCAGTTCGCATGAAATAATTAATTCCTTTTATAGTTTAGGGTTTCATTTCCAAGCCAGAGGACACCAGAACGGTAATATAATTTTATTCGTATCTAGGATTAATGGGCCGTCTGAAAGGACGTTAATCCGCGCTACTGTCACTTTGCACGTGTGATGAAATACAATATTCCTCTGGTGCCTCTGTTGGCTAATTCGGGAGTCGAGGATGTACATAAAATGGCACTAAAGAGCCATTCGAAATCGGCATTACAACAAACGAATTTCTTCAGGAAACAAGAAAAGTTACCATTGAAATTATTCGCGTTTTAAATCATTTTAGGTCATTTTTATTTCATTTTAGGAGAAATTTCCAGATCGTTATTTGAGTTATTCAAGTGCGCTTTCACTTGATTAAAATTAATATGAATTTTCATCAGTTTCGAAGTTTTTAAAATGAAATTCTCGAGACTGAAAAAATTCGAGTTGGTGCAGTTTTCATTACTTATGTAAATACGAATATTCCAAAAATCGAATATAATTAATTGACTAGCCCGGCGCATCCACCTTTTATCTACTTGAATTATTACTTCGCTCTGAAACCATCTTCCATTAGGAAACAATTAATATCATAAAATTTCATATCATTTCCAACAGTTCGAGGATCGACATAATAATAATAATGAACGTGGGCTCGGAATCGATAAACTGTCCATATAATAAATTAAATAAACTATAACTATACGATGTGCGTATCGTAATTTCAGCAATTTCTAAACAAATCGGCACCGTTCAAATTTGTCGATTTTATAAGTGAAACAAATCACCGAATAGCGTACATAACAATGCCGATGTTTGTGCGAACTCGCACACGGAATTTTATCGTAGAAAGTATTCGTGATGCCGAGTTATGTATAAAATTCCGAGGAAAACGGTAGCAAAGGGCGCATTTCCGCAATTTCACTACGCTCCTACCTAAATAATAATGATAATTTACACGAGCATGAAATGCGGCGAAGGGAAAAAGGACGAGTTCTCATTGTAGCGAAAAACGTCTTCTATGCGATTTAGGATTGCTCGTTAGTGGGTTAGTTAAGAAAGACGTACGTTATTATGTTAGCCTCTCCGACTAAAAGCGATCTTAATCACGCAGAGATGAATAAAACGAGTAATGACTTGGGTCGTAACAATAAGAAAGCTCCGGGGAGGCCTTTAATACCGTTTTTCGGTTGCAGATCGAGCTTTTTACCATCAAAAGTTTTTCCACTCAAGCACGCGCATAATCGTTAGAACATTATTATTATTAGTGTCATTTTTTTAGGATAAAAATCGGCCATTTACATAAATACTTATACATGTGGACCGTTATGGATTATTGATAATTTACCCTCATTATGATACCAACGTCCAGAGCTTTTTTTATTTGTTATCATGATTAAATATTGATCCAGGGATCGAGGGTGAAGACTAGTGAATAAAAAGCGGAGACTTTTATAAAAAGACTTGCGTGTTGTGATGGTTTTTATTCGCATTTAAATCTCTGTCTGTGCTTTAAATTCAGCAGAAATGAGACCGATTCATGAAACAATCATAATAATAACGTCTAGGAGGTAGAAATATTCGTGGGAGGTTTATTTACACACGAAATTACCACAAAAGAGAATAATAAGTCTGGGTGGAGAATTATAAGGTGTCACGTTTCCGCCTGGAATCACCGCCGATCCGGAATTAGCCGTTAACCAGCCGAGTTCCGGATTATGCGCCGGAGCGCAATTTCCGGAATCGCATAATCTTTCGAAAAAAAATCACAATCTCGGAGATGTATTATGTCTACAAAGGAGTCGTATTTTACTCTTCGATAACTCGTGCCCAACTTTTCTATTAAACTGTAACGCAATCAAGATCTTTCGCCCAATTGGGCACGGATAAATTTCCATTATCCCCGGCTAAAGAAAGTTTGGACATGACACATACAACACAGAGTTGTGTGCCGTAATGAAGTTCGGGGGTTGAGTGGGTAATACGTGACCGTAAAAAATCTCCGGATCAGCCCTTTTCTCATTGCGAGAGAAAATCCATTACAGGTCCGAGGTGTCCCGGGGTATAATTGCCGAGAATGTTGTCGGTTACGATTTTTCCACCCTTAAAACGGGGCAGATTCGGGCTCAGACCGAGCGCTATATTTAACTTTATCGCAGCTCTAAAAAGAACGTAAACCGACTTTTCAACCCCGAAAATACCTTTCGACGGTGGTGGGTGAGGTGTAGTGGGGATGAAAAGTCGAAAACCGGGTCAAATGGTATAGTTCCCCTATGAATGAACCCGAAGCGGGAGTCTAAATTTAGATTAATTCGCATCGTGTCGCCATTTTTCAACTACCTACCTCTATACCATAACATTATTCCCTGGAAAGCAATTATCGGCTCGATTCTAACTCCGGCTCCAAAAGCGTCACGGATTATTACGCATCTCGGCTTCGTCCCCATTTTAAGGTTAAAAACTGGGTATTTTTACACCCTCGCAGGAAAAACCTCCGAAATTCAGACCGGAGATTCCGAGTTTCCGCATTAATAACAACCTGCACCTTTCGGAATATCATCATCTCGAGGAGATCGATACCAAATTCGGACTTGCTCTCTTCTGCACTTACCCTCCGGTGAGGGTTCTCCGGGAGTTGTCTAATTGAAATCGGGAATGTCACCTTGAGGAGCGTTCACGAACTTGACCTTACTTGAGGCTTAAGCACACAGTTTTTTCCCTTCAAAGGGAGAGAGTCAAATTTCCTATGGATTTGAGAGCGTCGCTCGCGTGTTTTTGTTCACAATATTCGGGAGTTATTTCGGCGTTCCCATGAATTAGACATGAGCTCCGGAATGCTATAAAGGGCCGGAGGACTAGTCCTGTGACGTCACCACTGCTCTCCCGGTTTTCAGGGCGTCCTTGCCTCATGGCTATTCCGAAAAATCGTTACGGTGACGAAATCACGTAATTGTGGGAATGTTTGTATTCTTGTCCAAACATCGAGCCGATTGAGTTTATTCGGAATTACCTACAACTTTTCCCGGTTTTGAGACGGTATTGCATTTCTGGATTCGGCGCGGTTAATAGAAATCAGAGCACGTAACTCGCGCCGTAATTTTATTTGATGTGATTATCTTCTCTCTGTATTTTTAGCTTCCGAGACTTGCACGATGATAAATTCTGCTCGGTTCGGAACTACACGTTTCGGGACTCGCATTTTCCCACGCAGTCTCATACTCTCTGTGTGGCCTAACTAAATAAGTGAAATCTACCGTAAATCCCATTATTACACTCAAAATGTGAATTATGTAGTTAAATTTAAATTATACACGATTTACTACTATTTAAATGGTGCCAATTCAATCATCGAGCTTTTTGTAATCTAATTTTAAACGAATTTCAATGTCACACAATTTTTATTGTTGCACGACTTTTCGCCAGGGTTGTCCCGATACGAGGCCGAATAAAAATTATAAATGCATATTGCAGGTGAAGCAAATTTCAGTTTGCTGACAAAATGTCGATATTATTTTGGTCCCTTTTCATAATATTCACCACTACAAGTTATAGTCCTTATTTACTTACTCTCGTGTAATTGATATTTAATTTACTTAATTTCAGAAAGATGTAATAGCCAAGCTTCTGGTAGAATAAATGACAATTATTACATGTGTGTTCCTCAAACATTATGCAACTATAGAGATGTTCCCGGCAGCGACATAGGAATAGATCCTAGAATCGTATCTCCTGTGAGTGATTTTCGGTAGAGAAATTATACATAACGTTATAATTTTTCGTAATTTAGGGTCAAAGTGACAACGATTGCAGTCTAGGTCAAATCGCTTGTTTCACCCAAGGCGAAGAAAGTTCGTGTGGCTATCGCTATTTTCGGCAAACTCGAACGTCGGATGGTTTTGCAGAAAACGGCGTCTACCCTTGGCAAGTCCTATTAAGAAATTCCACCGATTATGCAGGAAGTGGCGTACTTTTGGACAATTACCACATTTTAACTGCAGCGCATAAAGTTTTCAATAACAGAAATCGGTAACGACGACTTGAAATCGAAAAATCATGCGATGATTTTATTAAGGATATTTATTTTTAGACCGGAATCAATTACGGCATTTGCCGGTGCATTCGATCCTAATAATTTATACTCGAGTCCGGTTCAAAATCGTCGAGTTTCACGAATGGAAATTCACGAGCAATTTAATAAGGATACTTTATTCAACGATATCGCTATTTTGAGGGTGACTATTCCGTTTTCCCTGAGCAGCGATTACGTCAATACGGCTTGTTTGCCAGTACGCGGGGACGATTTCGCCCGGAATGAAGGGTGAGCATTCCCAGAAACCCAAAAACTACGTATAAGTACCTAAATGCGGAAAATTTTCCAGTTGTGTGGTCAGCGGTTGGGGACAGACTTCTTTCGCGAGAAACGACGCCCCTACACGTGCGATGAAACAGGTCTTTGTCAGAATAACCGACTACAACACTTGCAGACGATCGTTCGTCAACTTGACACCGCTGAAGAACAACATCGACCGGTTTCTGGATCCGGCCGGTGAAATTTGCGCCGGCGGCGAAGCTCTAAGAGACGCCTGCACGGTAAGAAACATATACCGTGGGACACCCTGTAGAACGACTAAGACTAGAGGATGATAATTTGTTTCAGCAAGACGGCGGATCTCCCTTGGTCTGCCCGGACGTGAACGGGCGGTATTACGTCGCGGGTCTGGTGATTTGGGGAAAAAATTGCGGACAACCCGGAGTTTACGGCGTTTACGTCAGCGTTCCCTACTACCGGAACTGGATCGACGGCGTCCTCAGCAGACTGAACAGAAACGCCCCGAATTCGGGCTGACAATAATAATCGAACTATTAAACATGAAAATCGTCATTATTTTCGCCACCCTATTGAATTTGCGCAAAAATACAGGGTTTTAATTTAAGTCCGGGCACCACGTGACGTCCTGAAAGTATGAAACCCAACTTACATCATTGGCGTATAACAAGTTGCCTAACTAATGGTCACCTGGTGACCGGGCATTGATAAAAGCTCTGTATTGGTGGGAAAAATGGGTTAATCGTGGGGAGGGTGGCTCTTGTTCTTGGGATACAAGTGAGGGTGCATCGGGCGGGCAGGTGGGTGCATCCTGGAGCCTGGAGAGGTGGTCGCAGATCAATACGTCGCGCGGGGAGCGGCGAGAAATCTGGTCCGACTGGCGACACAAACAGGAGCCCCGCCGCCACCCTCCCCATCGGCGGTGCCACCCCCGGCTCGCACCCTATCGGTACGGACCCGCAAATAATTTAATAATAATCGGCCGGGACGTTCGCACCCGCCATATCACGACTCGCCCGGATCAAATCCGACCTCGAATCACCGGCGAAAAGGGTTATCGACCCCTGGGCTTCATCCCCGACATGCCAATGAAATATCATCGTTCCGAATTCGAACACGGTATTTGTTGTATTCTCCCTACTGGAAAGGTTCAGACAATATCATATTGTAAAAGGTGATTCAATATTGTATCTCTCATCGAAAGAGGGGTAATGAAGGGTTCGCCACCCCCTAATAGCTCGAGCGAAGAAGAATTTACTGAAAATGTACCACGAGCTTTCGCATACCTTTCTTCAGTAAAGTATCTAGTAACTTTACACCACATTTTGAGGAGGAGAATCATCACTTGAACTTTGAATCAAAGTGGAAATTTAATTTATCAAATCTTAGCACCTCTTCTGCGGTGTCTTTGTTTCCGACTCGTCGTGTTTACGTTGTCGGGACGATGATGATGCTGCTCCGAATAATTAATGACATAAGAACCGTGTAAAGACAAAGTGTGGCATTTTAATTATTCACGAATTCATCAAGAACGGCGATAATTACGGACGCCTCTAATTCGCTGAGGAAAAACTGGATCTCGATCAATCTCTTTCCGATTTTGCATGCGTTACATTGTTATTTGCTCGGGGTGCGGTGTTATCAGACGTCATCATCAGGTGACATTCTCATTATTGCTCCATCTCTCCGGGGGGCGGCGAGAAACGGCGGTTTGCAAATCGAAAGTCGTCCACGCATAAACTCGCCACCAAAGTGGAAACCGAGAAGAAGAAGAAGAAAAAGAGCGAATTCGTTTTAGTCTAGCGAGTATAAGTATGTAACATGTACTCTCCGCGGCTGAAAGTGGCTCGATACAAAGTGGTTCAGCAAAGTAGGTCTCGGTTGCTTCTGTTGACGGAATTGTTTATTGTTGTGCAGGTCCGTTTTCATAAAAATAGTATAATTGAGGGCGGTTTTTACGAGCAAAGACAAAGGTCAGACGGTCGCCGAAGATGCACGGAAAGAATGCGAGAGATAGTTTTAACGACGCCTTCGGAGCGCCCTGGACCACAAGAGACCACCCCCGGAGCGCGTCCTGAGACCGTTTTTATTGAAAAAAAAAACTCTCCTTTAGGTGAGTATAAAGTTATATCCCGAGTCTCTCTCTCTATCGAAGAAACTTGTTACTGAAACATAACAGAACCTCGATCGGGATGAGCTTATAAGAAACTTGGTGTTTTTACCGAAAAGCCGAGGATTTGCATATAAATTGAGGCTTTGCAGAAATTACAGTTTATAGACGAAAATCGAATAATGAGAAGAGACAGCTTGTATAACGATCAGGAAACGGATCGAGTCATTATTATTTATGGGAAACACGGAAAGTAGAAAGACCGAGTCCGGGATGTCTATTTATCCACCTCGAAGGAGTGGCGACCGCCCTTAATAGCATCCTCTGAAAAACAACCACTCGAGTTAAATTTAGTGAAGAAATTGATGTCCCGAATCGTTGGGACATTATTTTTCAGGATTGCGGTCAGTGTTAGTAGGTCCTGCAGATCCTTTTGTTGATGATGACGGTCATATGACGGTTGAATATTTGATCCGGCGTGCCGCTTTTCGTTCATTATACAGATCGATAACCGTAACAGGTTGGTTTCCATTTATAAACTTGCAGGGTGTATAAATAGAATTAGCCGCCACCATTGATTGCTTATTTAAAGCTGGGAAAGTTTCGTGTCGGTTTCGTATACATGATTTAAACTTGGTCGATTCCGAAACTAATTCGTGTAACTGTGTGCAACTATTATAATGCCGGCGGTATTTGGGTCAAATCGTGTGTTGCTCCTTTTCGTCCGGGGTTGGAATTATTGCACTTTTTATAACCGCATCACCACCAACAAACACCATAACACTCTCGACTCTACCGGACTCCGTGATGGCCGTTCTATCGAAAAACACTAAAATTTTACTCAAGTTTACTCAAGTTAAGGAGCGTTACGGCCATTTAGGTCGCTACATTAGAAAAATGTGCGGCTGACAAGTCTTTTATTACCGCGGAAAGCTCAAAAATTGAGAGGGAAGCTCCTCTAATATTTTATTAAAAAAAAGTCGAATACCGGAGGAAAAAAGCGTTGTATAAATGTTCGAGTCTTCACTTATTGGATGAAAATCCTCTTTATTACTCGGCTCGGATATTCTCCCGAGTCCCTGATCAATTTGGAGTGAGCGCAATAACTCTGAAAAATCCCTCGACGTCGGTATTCGTATTTTTCTTTGCATAACATTTTAGCGGTTATTAGGTAGCGGCGCAGGTATCCCAGAAAGAAGCACTCGCTTCCGAGAGGAAAAGAAAACTTGGGTTTTTCATCCTCGAGGCTGGAAATGCCATCGATCAATTCTCATCATTCTACGAGATATATATTTTTCGGACGTGTGACTGGCACATTCCGGTCAAACCACGCGCCCTAGTTATTCGCCGATACAAATTCAATCACCTATACAATTTTCACTTTTCTTATACTTTATATGTGTTTCGGTTCGAAAATGTAATCACCGATGGTAATTTTTGCGCTCGAGTTTCCGTGTAAGTAGATTTTTCGAGGGGGGGCACTCCTCCTCTTCGGTATTATAAGTGGAAATGTCAAAAGGCCTCGACGCGAATAGCCGAGAGTCTCGAGTCTTAAAAAAGTAATTTGCGACTTGCAAGAAGAGAAAAAACTCCAAATAAATATTAAAACTGAAACTCAATTTCTGCGATGATGACGAAGAAATGATGGGGAGCAGGAAACGTAAACTCGATTAATCTGTGGAAAAAAATGCGAATTTTTCAGAGAGACCCCGCAACCATTAAAACTCTACCGAATCCCGGAATGGGAGGAATAAATAACGAAATAATCATCTCGAAGAAAAGGTTAAAACGCTATCAGTGAATGTTATCTAATAACAAACCGACAACCCGCGCTATCTTATCGCAAACGAAATTCTGCTTTTTGACAGTTTCAAGTGTAAAATGATATAGATGCGACCCAAACCACATCAAAATGGGAAGTGCCCTAAGCTGCTGTAGTGACCAAACAAAAAGTAAGATAATTATCAACACCTGAAAGTTCGATTATACCCTCGATTATACCTAACACAAATTCTCGTTTCAGACGAGGACACAAATGATAAAAATGTGTCGCCCAAGGCCAAACCTATAAGTATTTACCAGGATATCAAATCCTTAGACCAGATTGAAGATGCAATAAAAAAACTGGATCAAGATGTGATTAATCAGAAAACTATTCCCCTCGTAGCGATAGAAAACTTGAATCGTTTAATAAAGATTATAAATCACGTGCCGGGTGATCAAGATAAAAAGAATAAGCTGCTTGAGAAAATCACGAACAATATTCAGAGTTATCAAAATCGAAACGTGCCCAATCAGGCTATCGATGGAAGGGCGAATGTGTTGGAAACCGGCGAGTACAGTTTATTGAAAACTCGACTGCAAGAAATCAAAACGGATTTGAATCGATTTGATAATGAAATCGCCTCAAAGGACACGAAAAGTCTCCAAAGTCTATCCGAAGAAATTGAGAAGAGGCATAAGAAAATCAATGATATCGATACAAACTCCTACCCTCAACTAATAAAAGATAAGGAAGTGCTAAATAAACAGGCATCGGCTTTAGTGAAGAAAGTTTTAGAGAAAATGGAGAACGAAGTAAAAAAACCAGACGCAAGGAAACTGGACCGAGGTTCGAAATATTACGAAGATATGTTTTCGGAAATAAATAAAATCGTTATAACACAAGAGGAAAATTTGAAAACGTTCAAAGAAGAAAAAATCAATTTCGTTAAAGACTTGATCGACGCGTCCACGAAAATCGATAAAATCGAACAGGAAATCGTCACGCTGGAAGCGGCGATGAAGATGAACGCGATTTTGAAATTGCAATCAGAAACCGAGGACACCATCAAAAGGAGCATGGGCGATTTGACGTCGATCGATGTGAAAGACGACGAAAACCTGGCCAAGAGGAGGGACGAGGTGCTGAAAAAGATCACAGAAGTCCACGACAGCATGAAATCGATCGAAGTCGTCAAATAAAATTACAAATACTGCCCTCTAAAAATTTACATTGCTTGATTGCGGTGATTGTGTTTATTTGGTGTGGAAATCACTAATTTATTGTCCAATAAAATGAAAAGTTTACGTCTTGGCGCTTAATCGGTGAGGAAAACGGTCCACGGACAAAACGCAATTTTCTTTTCGATAAATTTTCCGTAAAATGAGGAAGCCTACGCGGATCACCCGAAAAGCGCCACACCTCTTATTACCCTCAAGAAAATCCATCAAGTTTTTTTTTATTATTTCATTCAGCCGTCAACACAAAACGTAATCTCTTTTCAACCCATAGTATGAGAAAAGAAAATGTACCTGCATATACGAAAATAGACTCAAATTAATTTCAGGGGTGATTGTACGGCGCTTCTTCTCCACCCATTCAGGAATTTAATTTGCATCAAAACCGTCCAGATTTACGTTCCACCTTGAGATCGTCTCTGATTCATCGCTTAGGAACATTGCCAAAGTAGAAACTGGAACTCCCTTTTATACGTCCATCCCCTATGAAATGTATGTAGTTATATCTATGTATACACACAGAGTGGGAGGGTGGCGATGGGAGATCGGGGGCTGTTTTTCGTAAATAAAATGCGACAAAAACCCCCAGTTTAATTAAATCCGATTATGTGAGGATCCTTTGGAGGGAAAGAGCGAGATAGAGAAGCGAGGGTCCATTTAATTTTGCGAGGGGGCGGACATGTCGCATGGAATCTACACGAAATTATATGAATGTGGTACGTTCCGCATTTTATGCCAATGTTGCATTAAAAACCGACCATACAAAACGAGACCGTTGAACCGGGATTACGAGAACTAAACTAAACCCGCAAAAGCCAAACCGGAAATGACTTATTTACCCATATACCGAAAAACCGAATTGAGGTTTCCCCTAATTTCCAGTCCGTATTTTGTTAATTACTTTGTTTTCCGTACACTGCTCACGATGAGACAATAACATGCATTTATAATGTTCACGATTTAGGGGTCCTTCGGAATTCAGTTACGATATGAATAATGCAAAATGGTTATCGTCATCATCGTGAGCTTCCCTTGTATCGGACCGACGAACACGTAATGGCTTAATTGGGCCCGTACGGATAACCGAATCGCACTGTTTAAAATCGACTAAGTCCTCTGATCCTCGTCAACCCGGTGAAATAATTTCTCACTAAAACCGAGTGGGTATAGTTTCCATGCGATATTTCGCGAGTCTTTTGCCGCATTGTTTATGCACGCCTCTTTGCATTAATAATAATTATAATCTCGTTGTTTATCCATTTCGTTCCGTCATATGGATACAAAGCGAGACACAAAATCAAAGGGATCCCTCTAGATGTGTGTACTGAAATATCCGCAGACCAAATCAACAAGTTGATTAACCGTGTACTTCCTAATTGCCCGGTTACGTGCGTTTTGATGAACGCGTGATTTATTAAAAGCTTTTACCACTGGATTTTGAGACAGGCATAAACAACTCCCCGGATTATTATGTGCCAAGCATCGCCCATGGGAATCGGTCCACTCTAAAGAGACAACGCGGAAATTATTTGCAACTTCTAGAGGTGGATGAAGAAAAGTTCTCTTTTTGTATTTTTTGCACCCGGACATTTATCCGACTTGAGACTTTGCGAAAACGAACCGGAAGTTTCATAATCACAATGACTACTGCAATTCTCTACTAACTTTTCAATGGTGGAAAAATTTCTATGATAATGAGAACAACGACAGTGCATATACTAGTCGTAACTTTGTAGTGAGTAACTAGATTTTGAAGTTTTAGTAACTTTTGCTCTGTAACACTGACTTTTTACCCTGTGAGTTGAGCTTTTAAAAGTTGGGTTAGCTATTTTTTCTGTCATTTTTGAATAACTTTGAATTTTCACCTATTCGAACGTATTCAGTCCTCTGTTCAATGAAATGACTTCATCTCTACATTTTTCTGCTTGCTTCAAGTTCAAATTCCGTTAAAACATTTCTCCTAAACTGTTTCTCAAGATTATCCTGAAAAATCGAGGGGAAAAACTATGCCACAAGTGTCTGTAATCAGTGTAATCTAATTTTTTCATTATTTTCTACTTCCCTGTAATGCAGTGATGTGCCTTTTCTTTCGTTGTGTTGTTCCACCTTGTTTTATTGAGGATATTTGAAAATTATTAGAAATTAGTTCGTTAATGGCTAGGATTTAAATGACAATCCATGTCAAAATCTAAAATTTTCTGAAGTTTTATATTTTTGCCAACAGCCAACTATTCATTTTATTTAGATTTATTTAGTTACAAAACCATGACAAAACCTAACAACTCTAAATTCCGAGTTAGTTACTCATTACAAAGTTAATCTGCCTGTATTCTTTCTTGCGAGTTTAATTGGGCTTAAAATGATTCGATATATACTTATCAAAATTATACTTCCCCGAAGGAAAATAGGTATCATAATAAGAGAGCTATGACGCAAATCGGGGAGACGTCGATAAAGCCGAGTGAGGTATAATAATAATAAGTGATGGTTTCGCTGCTGCAGGTTATAGCAGAGTAATAAAAATCGCTTTTGAATCCTGTTTTGGGTCGATTTATAAAACCGAAATTTATGCGTCGTCGCTATAGCAGCGCCGATTCGGTAGGATTCTTGGGCCGCAAATTGCGAAACGCGCGTCGCGACGCCTCTCTCGCCCATCACCGCCATAATATTATGAATAATGCATCGAAATCTCGTCTAGAATTTATGCGATCTCCGTAATACTGTACAGGTAGCTGATCGTTTATGAAATTCCGCACCGAACGATGGAGAGAGCGGGGGTTAATTTTACGATACGGCCGGATTACAATCCTCTCGCGACCGGAATCCGTACGGGAAATCTCATCGACGTCCTTTTCACATCGAGTCGAGATGGCAAAATCGAATCGCGGAAATCCGATTCGAGAGGTGCGAAACCCGTCATCCTTATGAAATTTCAGCGAATAGTTAATTACGTGCATCTTGTTGTGTTTTGACTACATAGTAAATGCTTCTCGAGCCTTTTTGTGGCAAAAAGGAAGGACGATACTCTGCTGTTATTAATCCCGCGGGACGTTGCTGTTAAGAGAAGAGTTGCATTAGGTGGGAACCGCGAGACAGACGCATAAAAACCGCCCCTACCTTCATACGTATAGTATATTACTCTCGGGGGAATATTTCCATTTGCATATGATTTCTCAATGGGAAACTTTCTTTGGACGGCGCGGGGGTTGTTTACCTTCCATACCTCGAGCTTTATGCGCCATTAAATTGCCTCGAGACCACCTGTTCATGTACACCTCTGGGGATGTGGGCATCGGGCCATTAATGGACGATTAAAATCCGAACGGCCTGTACAAAGAGAGCGGCCCCCGGAGGCCGAGACTCGATCTAGATTAGAAACAAATTGAAAACGAAATAAAAACGTTCCGAGTATGATTTAGGTATTGTCGTGTGTTTGTCGGGATTAAATTGTCGCTTGGGGTGAAATTGATGGTGGTCGTTCCGAACGACGACAGATTAATTACCGGAAAAATACATTAGCGGGTTCACCTGACGAACGCTTTCCGGGGTCGCAACGAGAAAAACTAATAAACGAAGAGGGACGTATGTACGTACGCCCCTGGTATTGGCGGGGGCGGTCAGGGCACGCGTGGCCCCGGAGAGTACACGGTCACTAATTCCCGGAAATGGCTTCATAGGCGGCGAATTCATTACCGTGCACGCCACGCCACCCTCACCATCCCTTCCGCATATTAACTACGTGTACTTTTCTTACATTACTTACATACATAACGGACTTACGCAGATACATACAACAGGTCATACGGCCACCCACAACTTGATATGAATGCCTTATTTATACCAAGGAGTCCACGGTTTGTTATTATTACTTTTTCCCTCGCAATCACAAAAACAGTGATTTAAAAATTTGGGTATTCCAAATCGACCAAGAATTGGGATTTTGAAATTTCAGAGGTAGAATTTTTACGACTATTTCCCTCCTGTCAAAATTGACAGTAATTGACCAATCGCATCGCCGGATTTCCAAAACTTCGACCAATCACAGACAATTATATCGTGACGTAACTTTCTTATTAGTCGAGATATCGATGAAAAATTCAAATTGGCTTCTAATTGAGTCATCAAGAGTAGATACATGCGTCCGGTATTAGTTTATGTGAGAAAAAAAAATGTTCGAATTTTCGAATTTTCAACTTTTTGAAAATTTCGAAGTGCTGTAACTTCTTTATTTGTTGAGATATCGACGGCAAATTAAAATTGGGTTCTAACTGAGTCATCTGAAGTGAGAAAATGCGTCTAATATTGCCGTACCGTTGAAAATAGAGTAAAATTTTCAAACGGCCATAACTTCGTTATTAGTGGAGCTATCGAGTCGCACGACCCGGGAATCGCTTAGTTAGCTCAAAATCTATCGGGAAAAGTGTCTGGATTTTGATTTGGACGACATTTAGTGATTTTCGATTTTTTCGAAAATCCATCACATTGGGCACAAATTTTGCTCAAAATTTTCAATCGACCATAACTTTCGAACCGAAGCTCCGATGGGGATGGGCGGCCGCGCATTCGGAAGAGCGTCAAAAAATCTACCAAATGCTTCTAGAGCGCATCGGAAAAAGGTAATTTATCATGTGAATTGTGGCCTCCGAAAAATCATCAAATCATCGGTCTCGTAAAATTAAAACCGGTCTAACTTTTGAACCGACCGAGATATCGATTCGAGCGACCCGGCAATCGAAAGAGAATCGAAAAATCTATCGAAAACAGTATGGACATGTGCAAAAAGCTCTCGAATTGACCGAGAATCGTGCTTTTTAAATTTTTGACATGAAATTTTCACGAAAATTTCGACGATTTTTGCAAACTTCAAAGTGGCGAAACTTTCTTATTAGTCGAGATATCGATAAAAAATTCAAATTGGCTTCTAATTGAATCATCGGGAGTAGATACATGCGTCCGGTATTGGTTTATCTGAGAAAAAAGAATGTTCGAATTTTCGAATTTTCAACTTTTTGAAAATTTCAAAGTGCTGTAACTTCTTTATTTGTTGAGATATCGACGGCAAATTAAAATTGGGTTCTAATTGAGTCATCTGAAGTAAGAAAATGCGTCTAATATTGCCGTACCGTTGAAAATAGAGTAAAATTTTCAAACGGCCATAACTCCGTTATTAGTGGAGCTATCGAGTCGCACGACCCGGGAATCGCTTAGTTAGCTCAAAATCTATCGGGAAAAGTATCTGGATTTCGATTTGAACAACATTTAGTGATTTTCGATTTTTTCGAAAATCCATCACTTTGGGCACAAATTTTGCTCAAAATTTTCAATCGACCATAACTTTCGAACCGAAGCTCCGATGGGGATGGGCGGCCGCGCATTCGAAAGAGCGTCAAAAAATCTACGAAATGCTCCTAGAGCGCATCAGAAAAAGGTAATTTTTCATGTAAATTATGGCCTCCGAAAAATCATCAAATCATCGGTCTCGTAAAATTAAAACCGGTCTAACTTTTGAACCGATCGAGATATCGATTCGGGCGACTCGGCAATCGAAAGAGAATCAAAAAATCTATTGGAAAAAGTATAAACATGTCCAAAAACCTTTCGAATTGACCAAAAATCGTGCTTTTTAAATTTTCGACATCAAATTTTTACGAAAATTTCGACGATTTTCGCAAACTTCAAAGTGGCGTAACTTTCTTATTAGTCGAGATATCGATGAAAAATTTAAATTGGCTTCTAATTGAATCATCGGGAGTAGATACATGCGTCCGGTATTGGTTTATCTGAGAAAAAAGAATGTTCGAATTTTCGAATTTTCAACTTTTTGAAAATTTCAAAGTGCTGTAACTTCTTTATTTGTTGAGATATCGACGGCAAATTAAAATTGGGTTCTAATTGAGTCATCTGAAGTAAGAAAATGCGTCTAATATTGCCGTACCGTTGAAAATAGAGTAAAATTTTCAAACGGCCATAACTCCGTTATTAGTGGAGCTATCGAGTCGCACGACCCGGGAATCGCTTAGTTAGCTCAAAATCTATCGGGAAAAGTATCTGGATTTCGATTTGAACAACATTTAGTGATTTTCGATTTTTTCGAAAATCCATCACTTTGGGCACAAATTTTGCTCAAAATTTTCAATCGACCATAACTTTCGAACCGAAGCTCCGATGGGGATGGGCGGCCGCGCATTCGAAAGAGCGTCAAAAAATCTACGAAATGCTCCTAGAGCGCATCAGAAAAAGGTAATTTTTCATGTAAATTATGGCCTCCGAAAAATCATCAAATCATCGGTCTCGTAAAATTAAAACCGGTCTAACTTTTGAACCGACCGAGATATCGATTCGAGCGACCCGGCAATCGAAAGAGAATCGAAAAATCCATCGAAAACAGTATGAACATGTGCAAAAAACTTTCGAATTGACCGAGAATCGTGCTTTTTAAATTTTTGACATGAAATTTTTACGAAAATTTTAACGATTTTCGCAAACTTCAAAGTGGCAAAACTTTCCTATTAGTCGAGATATCGATGAAAAAATCAAATTGGCTTCTAATTGAGACATCAAGAGTAGAAACATGCGTCCGGTATTAGTTTATGTGAGAAAAAAAAATGTTCGAATTTTCGAATTTTCAACTTTTTGAAAATTTCAAAATGCTGTAACTTCTTTATTTGTTGAGATATCGACGGCAAATTAAAATTGGGTTCTAATTGAGTCATCTGAAGTGAGAAAATGCGTCTAATATTGCCGTACCGTTAAAAATAGAGTAAAATTTTCAAACGGCCATAACTTCGTTATTAGTGGAGCTATCGAGTCGCACGACCCGGGAATCGCTTAGTTAGCTCAAAATCTATCGGGAAAAGTATCTTGATTTCGATTTGAACAACATTTAGTGATTTTCGATTTTTTCGAAAATCCATCACTTTGGGTACAAATTTTGCTCGAAATTTTCAATCGACCATAACTTTCGAACCGAAGCTCCGATCGAGATGGGCGGCCGCGCATTCGAAAGAGCGTCAAAAAATCCACGAAATGCTCCTAGAGCGCATCGGAAAAAGGTAATTTTTCATGTGAATTATGGTCTCCGAAAAATCACCAAAACATCGGTCTCGTAAATTTAAAACCGGTCTAACTTTTGAACCGATCGAGATATCGATTCGGGCGACTCGGCAATCGAAAGAGAATCAAAAAATCTATTGGAAAAAGTATAAACATGTCCAAAAACCTTTCGAATTGACCAAAAATCGTGCTTTTTAAATTTTCGACATCAAATTTTTACGAAAATTTCGACGATTTTCGCAAACTTCAAAGTGGCGTAACTTTCTTATTAGTCGAGATATCGATGAAAAATTTAAATTGGCTTCTAATTGAGTCATCAGGAGTAGAACAATGCGTCAGGTATTGGTTTATCTAAGAAAACAAATGTTTGAATTTTCAAATTTTCAACTTTTTAAAAATTTCAAAGTTCTGTAACTTCGTTATTAGTCGAGATATTGACAAAAAACTTCAATTGGCTTCTAATTGAGTCATCTGGAGTGGAAAAATAGTCTAATATTGGCGTATCACTGAAAAAAGAGTCAAATTTTCAAATGTTTAGAACTCATCGTTATTAGTTATACGATTTCTGGAATTTTTCAAACTACTGTAACTTCCTTATTAGTCACGGAAAAATCTCCGAAGGGAGTTTGTAATGTTGGGAATAGATGTGACAGGGACGTATTCTACATATTTTGTGTTTAGTTTGTAAAATCTATAATTTAATTTAATTTTTTTTTCGAACCTCGAGCGTTGTAATTTTGAATCAGACTGTGTAACACAGGTTTAGGAATGAATGAGGAAACTTGAGCCAAACTCCGCTAGAGATATTCCGGAGTTCGACGGCGGCGGCGGCGTCGGAATCGGACGTCGACGTCGCGGGGGTGGGTTCGGGGGCAACATCGAAGAGAGCTTTTCTCGGTACCTTGTTTTTGACCCAAACATGCAGATAGATAGCATCGATCTCCTCTCTTTAATGGCCAATGAACTTTATCAGGGGCGGGGAATTTATTATTCGCAAAACGTTTAAAACGAAACACAAATCGATCCGAGCGACTCCGCCACTAACCTCCCCACACCTGGATATCGTCACACGAGACGGCGGATTGTTTGTTCCTCCCCTATCATTATTATTATTATCGTCATCGTGTGGATATGGGGTCGGGGGAGGGTGTTGTTTTCGATGTACTACACTTTACGATCTTGGCCGGTCGCGGTTTATGAAACAGAAGTTCAAATATCAATGCGCATGAGTTAATTCGGTAATAGTATTATTTTCTGGCCCCTAAAACTCGGACGCAAAACGACCAAATAGGCTCCGCGGATAAGTCGTAAAGCCAGTCGTAAAAGAATAAGATATTTCACGCACCTGTCACTTTGCGACCGGATAACGGCCCCGGAGTTATCCGGCCATTCCACCCTCGCGCGAACCGATAATTTTCCCCCTCAAAAACCGCATTTTTACTCTCAACCCAAAACGTCACATTACAGTTTTGCTTTTGGTTGGCCAAGTGAAAATGTCGCGACCTCACTTCTCTCGGAAAATTGTTGTTTACGTTAAGTATCGTTAAACCGACAAGTTTTTATTATGATGCTCCCATTTTTCGTACAGCGAGAGAAATGAGAGTCGTATTCGGAATTATGCATTCTTATGTCGTACATACCCACCATCCCGGAGAGAAGACGTACGTTTGCTCTCTTTATATGACTGAAAACAACATAACAAACAAAACGCTATGAAGAAACACGATAATAGATCGTATCCCGAAGACGTTGAATAATGATGCGACCTATTAGCCTAAACCGTGATGGTCGACATTAATATTTTTATTTTTAGTATAATTTTACCCTCGAAACTTCAAAGAAGCCTCGATTCATCGATCGAAAAATGGAATTTATGAATAAACAAAGTCCCACTAAATCTTTTCTACACTTTGAGGCACCCTTTGACCTTATTTCATTTCGAAACAGGGTCGGAAATAAAACAATAATATGTATACGAGAGACTGGAAATGTGTATATTTACTGAAATAACATATTTCTGTTAGTTTTCAATTCCAGCCCTCTGCATGATGATGTATAATAAATATTTCAAATTAAAATGATCGACTGGTGATCACCTCTCTCATTTTGATGAATTTTCTGGTAAATTCCGAAAGTTGAAAATTATCGTTGTTCGTTTAAATTCCGTTTTCGACTCGGATAATAATAATGCCGGGTTCGTACATAAAAAGTTGTATGAATAGAAGGGCATTATTAAAATTGACTTTGGAAATGTTCTCGGATGTGTTCCTAATGAATGTTTAACGAGAAAAAACGAGGGGACGGACGGCTCCAAAAGACTTTCGGATGTACTTTGAGAAATTAGCGCGGAGCATTTTCTTCGTTCTCTGTGATGTGCCGAGGCGAACGCTCGGGCGAATTTTCCCCGGTGTTGATAAAGTCGTCCGTAAATTAAATTCCTGACGGTTTTCAATTCAACTCCACTTTTATTTATGAAGAATTGCGTCGGAAAAGAAACAAGATAGCGCGCGATGCACCGACATTGATAAATATTTCTCGTCGGATTCCGAATTCATGAAGATGTGTTATTTTTGCGTCGCGTCCCTGAAAATATTTCGCATGGGACCACCCCCCGTCCTTCCATCCCCCAGAATCCCACCTACGGGGAAACGGGCAGACGAAAGCAAAGTTTCCGCAATCTCTCTCGCGTTATTTTATTATTGATGACCCGGAGGTCGAGAAAAGTTTTTAACAATTTTTTCAAACTTTACCTTTTTATTAAAATAAACTCGCAACAGGTTATACCCACGTCACACTCGACATCCGGCATGGATCTATCGACGATTGCCGTTTCCGCATTTCCGATTAACGTCGTCATCACCATCGATCCGGCAGCGCAACCCCCTTTTAAAATTAAGCATGCGCTTGCACTTAGATAATGACAGCCCCCGCCGCAACCGCCCCGACCGCAAAACCCACCCCCATATCGTTCGACTAACCGATCAACCCTCGAAAGCCGACAAATGCATGATACTGATTTAGACAACACATACTGGTTAACATTAAAATCACGCCGCATTCAGCAGAAACTCAGCAGAAACTCGAAAGTTTTTCAATTACCCAAGTGCCTACCTAATACCTACAATAAGTAAATAAATGACCTGGATTTGATAACAATGATACGATTATGTATGCAGATGAAGACATTGTTCAGCTCAGCGTAGCGCAAAAAGCAGCTACAAAAGCAGCGGAATGACTCACCTATTAAACGTTCTATAATCGCTGAAAACACCATAAATTATAAACAATCAGGAACTTTGTGGGGATTTTTCAATATAGTACGAAAGGTAAAGTTTCCATCTTCATTAGATATTAAAGTCTTGTGGAAATTAGTAACAACGATTCGTTTTTTACCATTAATTGTATAGCAGTAGGAAGTGACATAATAAATTGTCTCTTGGCAGTGGCGGCGATACTCGCATACCCAAACATAAGGGGACTTCGATAATGGACGTGATTCTATTACCGAAACGTTCCAGTTTTCTTAAATTTAACGCCAACGTTTCCGTATTATATTATCAGTCACATTTATTAAAAGAGACGAAACGAACACAAACAAGTAACTAAAATTTTACGAATCAAATCGGATTTATCTATCACGAACTTTGTGCATTTACCCAATTAATGGCATCGACGGAGAATTAAAATCGGAAATAAACCCTCAACTCGAACCTCATCGGTTCAGATAAAAATTCTACTGGAATTATTTACTTCCCGTGTGCTTTATCCATGGTTTATCGTCTAGGCGTATTTTTTAGCAAGAATAAATAAAACGAGAGATTCGAATGTCGATAAAAATTTCAGTCGCGTTGAAGAAGAGACGTTCCCCGATAAAAAGTGAAAAGATTTCAACTCTGCACTGTCTGTTCGTGCAGACAATTTAAATGGCAGACAAGTGCGAAAGTGTAGCACAAAACGTTCTGTATTTATGGAGTGGCGGAGTCGACACTACTGAAAATTTAATATCGACAGGGCTTAAAGACTGAAAGAAAAAGAATCTCCGATTTATCGTATAGAAACGGACGGAGATACTCGAAAAAGGGAAAATGTATATACTAGTCGTAACTTTGTAATGAGTAACTAGATTTTGAAGTTTTAGTAACTTTTGCTCTGTAACACTGACTTTTTACCCTGATGTGTGCTGTGAGTTGGGCTTTTAAAAGTTGGGTTAGCTATTTTTTCTGTCATTTTTGAATAACTTTGAATTTTCACCTATTCGAACGTATTCATCAGTCCTCTGTTCAATGAAATAACTTCATCTCTATATTTTTCTGTTTGCTTCAAGTTCATATTCCGTTAAAACATTTCTTCTAAACTGTTTCTCACGATTATCCTGAAAAATCGAGGGAAAAACTATGCCACAAATGCCTGTAATCAGTGTAATCAAATTTTTTCATTATTTTCAATTTCCCTGTAATGCAGTGATGTGCCTTTTCTTTCGTTGTGTTGTTTCGCTTTGTTTTATTGAGGATATTTGAAAATTATTAGAAATTAGTTCGTTTTGGCTAGGATTTAAATGACAATCCATGTCAAAATCTAATATTTTCTGAAGTTTTATATTTTTGCCAACAGCCAACTATTCATTTTATTTAGATTTATTTAGTTACAAAACCATGACAAAACCTAACAACGCTAAATTCCGAGTTAGTTACTCATTACAAAGCTAATCTGCCTTTTTGTATTTCGGCTCTTACCGATTTGGGGTACGTCGTACTGCCGGGAGCTCCTGGGGGCCCTCAGCATGAGCTGCGAATTGACGGCGGCGAGCTGGGGCAGGTGAAGATCCGAAGACTGTTGTTGTTGTTGTTGTTGGTGGCCCACGAGCGGCTGTTCCCGCTTCTGCCATCCTCCGCCGGTGGCGGCGGCGACGGCGGCGGCGGCCGCGGCGCTCCTCCGGAAGTTGTCCCGCTCCAGGTGCAGCGGCTGCGGAGTGGCCACCACGCACACCCAGAACGCGGCCGCTACCACGGCCCACATAGCCGCATGCACTCTCACGCCTTCAGGTGATCATCGTCATCGACAACGACCATCCGAGCGGAACGGGCGCGCTTTCGGCTCTGATGGGGGCCGCACCACTTGTTGCCGGCTCGGGGGCGGCTGCCCGCTGCAGACGGGGGCTCCTGGTGGCGGCGGCGCTGCTCTGCCTCTTGCTCCGGGCTGGGCGGTGTGCTGTCGTCGGTGCTGGAGACGGCTCGCGACTGCCAGGACCGACGGCCGGCGTCGTCGGCGTCTCGACCGAGTCCGCCTACGCATCGACGGCCCCCACCACCGCCACCACATCGCCGCCGCTCCCCATTCAACTCCGAACGCACACACAGCCCCCTTGCTATACGATTTTCCGACCCCCCCGTGCATTTTCCACCCTTTTATATTCGTCGACATTATTCTTCCCATCATCATTATCGGCGAAATTCAGGGATAAAACGAGAAGTTTTCTCCTATGGAGAGATGGGGGTGAATTCCTGCGCGCCGTGGGGTAGCCTTCAGGTCGGCGCCTTGCAGTCGATATCATGGGAGTAGGAGTAGGAAAGAAAAAAGACCACCTGTTTGTCCCTATACCGAATTCCCATTCATGGTTCTTCCACATATACGTCACTGTTTAACGGCGCACTGTTCCCCTGTTCCAGTATCGATCCCCCTTACAGGACCGCATTAATGACGGGTTTTATGAAATTACGCGATTTACAAGCCATACGAAGGACTTTTTTTCTAGCCCGGCGCCTCCGCCAATTTTCACCGATGTGAGTGCCCGTTTTCTAATCCGTGTTTATTTTTTCATTTGTGACTTTGTAACGATTCAAACCTTCTTCAAAAGGTCAGATTTTTGTCTACAAATAATCTCGAGCTTCTTATCGATCGATTGATCGTCTGGATTGCATAAGAAAAGTTTTTTCAACATGAACATACATACGTATAAATGGAACTTATGTAAGGGAGAATCCTTTTCCCTTACATAAAAGTATTATTACCTAGTGTGTAACGGAGAAAGGCGTAATACTCGTAAATACCTCAGTAAAATAAGTAAATGCTTCCATTTAAAAAATAATAATAAATTTGCCATTATCAAAAAATGCGCCTAATTGAGGTATTAGCTCTATCAAGCTTTCAATAGATCACCTGACAATCACGGAAAGCTGCTTGCCTGCACGTGTTCACTTATGAATGATAAAGAATTGACGATATAATATTTCATAATTTCCAGGTATAGACTGATGAAAGCCCTCTGGAAATAACACCACCCAAACAGAAAAAGATGCTAATGACGTTGTAACAATAATAACACCCTCGCTCCACTCGGATATTTAACGACCTCTCATTACCGATCCGCCACCTATTTTTGTTCATAAGTTCATAAACAACCCCCGCATAGAGAGGGAGGGTGTGCCATTTTTGAATTTAATCCGCATCAGTTTCTCTATTTATTTGTTTTATTTAATAATTCGGTGAGAGATGTGAGAGGTGGAAATGGTGGTAGATTGAGTGGCAAAGGTAATTATGAAGAAACCGCCGCGGGCCTCACCTTTAAGAGTTTGCCACTACTTTTCCGTTACGTGCAACTTTAAGTGTGCGTCCCACTCGGGGGAAATTTCCGTTTCGACGCTCCGGCTCTTCTAATTCTCTACCTTGTTGATGCATCAGAATTAATTACGAGCTTACTTCCAAAAGCTCCAATTTAAGTCCTGTCAATACAAGAGAAAGCCCACATGCATTTTCAGCTAAACTTACCGACGTCATTGACGGCACTTCCGCAATTAATCTCGACGAAAACTGCGAAGAGGATGAAACACTTCAACGAGACGAACTTGAGACGAACTTGCATTATTATTGCGCGAGTGCTTGATTGCGTTCTCTCTGTTTATGAGGGAATTGTGATGATGCGAATTGCTATTTAAACCCAAAAGTTGATATAGATATTCGGAAATATCAGATGATCTTTCTAATCCGTCCTATCTAGATCGGGGTTTGGAAACTACTGAACTTTCTGAAAGCTAATTCAGACTTTTTATTTAGGAAAATTCGGGAAATTCTGAAATCATCTCTGAAATATTCTCATTTTATTGTTACGGCTCGGCGAGACGAATATGTGACTCACAAATGTTAGGTATATCAGTTTTAGTAGCGCGGCTTCGCTGTACCAATTTAAAATAATTTAAATAAATAGACGAAATATCCTAGACAGTGAGGGGTCCATCCATGTAATAAAAATGCGTTGCCGGAATTTAAATTAGTCACACCAAACTTAATCCATAGGTAGCGGAATTAGTTTCATGACGCGTTTTCTATTATTATGTACAAATAATCTTTATCATATTCATACTGAATTAAAGTGGTCATCTGTCGTATATAGTTGATTGGGATTTATACGATCTCTCTAATGAAACCGTGTAAATTCGTCTGTTCCGGGCGGGGTGCATAATGAAACGTGATTGGCTCTTCATTCCGAAAATAACTTCATCCTTAATGAACTGCCTGTATTCGTACCTGATAAAAAATCGCAAAAATTGGCGAAACCTAAATTCAACCCTTGAATAATTTAAAAAAATTCCGATCCGGTGAGTAAATATTTGACGTCGGGCAATCTGGGTTAAGCCCATGTTTAATCGTTGTCTTAACCTATTTCCTCAGGTTTGACCCAATTATATTTCCAGAATGGCAAATCCCCATCCTTTTACCTGACCGAAGATCTGGACTCAAATGACGAAATGATTAATGGAATTGGTACGTAACAAACCGTTTGAATCGAATATATTTCAATTTAAATTGGATAAATTGGAGAGCTCGATCGAATTATAACTAGGTACTTTTATAAAAAGCTTTTTTTTTCAAAGGGAAAAGAAGAGTGAGGATGTGACGTGATTTTTAATTTTACTATGATCATGGAAGGTTAAAGGTTACGGGACACATTCCCACCCCCACAACGGACACGGGGGAACTAGCAGGGGCGTAACTGCCGATGTACAAAGCACAGAGGTCAGATTTGTTATGCCACCGTTGGAAAAGTTTGTTCGCCGGGTGGAATCCTCAACTTGCCACTTACTCAGACTTGGACCGCAAATATCGACGTGCTCTCGAAACCGATTATTATTACGTATGCGGCATTGCAGGCCCCTGGGAAATGCTTCCCAGTTTTGCAAAATTGTCACCTTTATTATTTGTCGATTTATCGCGCCCGAGAAACTTGATGAAGCTCCGCAATATTATCATGTGGAAGTGGATGGGAAATTCCGGCAAAGCCCAGCGCGCGCCATTATTGTTTCCGCTTGCGAAGGTCAAAGGTCGGCGTTTGGTTGCTCCGGTTCCGACATAGTCCGGACGCGGAGCTCATTATATTAACGCACTTGTTAAATACGAGCAAAATGAAAACAGAGAGTAACCTGATGAGGAAACCTATAGGTAACTCTGTAACATACCGGAGAGAGCAGAGACCGAGTCTCTCCATAATGACCTTTAGTAAAATTTAATTCAAAACTCGTATCATTAAAGTACCACCTACCAACTCGCAGCTTGGCTTACAGATGGCAAAAATGTGGTCGTAAATAATCCTATCCAAGTTGTACCTACATAGGTGAAGGTACTGAAATGATCATCCGAAATTTTAGACGGCCTCGGGTCGTAATTACTATACCCTGTCGGCATTAAATCTCTATTTCCCTTTTGCTTGTTCGGATTATGTGCCTGAAACATCTCAGGATCAAACGTATCCGGTACAATCAAGTTACACTCCCAGCTGAACCAATTACGCTTTATTCTTTAAATCTTTCAAAATGAGTGGGTGCTTTCAAAAATTGGATTTTATAATCATGCACGTGTATTATATCAGTTGACAATTAATAGATGATTGCAATTTTGAGGGGGCAATAATTATAATCGCTGTTATACGACAAGAGGGCTTGTCGATGATGAAGGTCAAAGGGCAAAATTAATGTGGTTCAATGGCAAATTCTAGAGCAATTTGAACGTTACTTAATTAAATTGCGGCGAAATTATTCGAGATGAGATCTTGACAGTATTGGGCGTACTATAGAAATTCGCTTTGTCATTTAAAAATTAATCAACATTATTAGACTGCGAGTTTTCTACCCTTTTGGAAATTAGTTTCGGAAAATAGAGGAGAGTCGATACGACAAGAAGCGACAGACCGGGTCGTTCCTGGAAAGAGAATTTCCGTTCGAGTTGTTATTAATTTCATCACATTTATTTTTGTGATGATTACGTGGGGGAAGAGGTGGATGACGCAGCATTTATCGACAACCACCCTCTTTCTCTTTAAGTTATTGTTACTTCTTTTTACGATGATTGTAATCCTCAGAGCACAGCATAGGCCCTGTCAATAAAATACGTCAAGTTCAAAAACCATTAGCCAACGGTATCATTATGTTATTAGTAGCATCCACCCATCTATACTTTGTGTGTTATTATTACGCAACTCTATAGGGAAATCAAACGCTTTTATGCCCACTTTTCATCTCCGTTAATGAACCCACAATGATTTCAATACCAAATGGAGAAATCAATCGCGGCTTCGTAAACTGCACAAGACCCGTCCACTCTGTACGTGTATCATGGGCAAAACCATAAGGTACATACATATTTAGTACGATTTTGTAATCTAAATGCAAATTCATTTCTCTGAGCCTGAGCTGACGTTTTAGGTGGCCGGCTCCATTACCTATACAAAGTTATTTATACGTAAAGTTAGTTGGTAAACGTATCACTATTACATTCTTAGCCCTCCGAGCCTTTGTGGAATGCTTTGGTCAGGTGCGGACTCACTCTTTGACGTATTCAGAGCAAAGATAAGAGAGACGCTTTGATTTCCTCTACCCTCCATTAGGTTTATTACGTTCACAGATTGTGTTAAATCTGCGTTTCGGGCCGTTTCGTATATTGTGATGGCCACAAAACGGAAATTCCGGTGAAATTACAAGGAAAAAATTGTTCTCGTGGGATATTAGAGCGAGAACGGGTCGATTCACACTATAAAGCGAACGCAAGATGTTTATTTACTAACAGAGAGAATATGATAACGCCTCGGGTGATGTTCTTTAGTGTTTTCCGAGACTCCCTAAATCCATCGGGAGTGAATAAGCGATAAAAATTTACAGTCGTTTTATTTTCGAAATCGCTGCCATCTAAAAAGTGAACTCTTCGCGCCATTTTATTCACACTTATTGAGTATCTACCTACACGCTTTCCTTCTCTCGATGAATCTGATAAAAAGTGATGGGCAAAAATTGGCAATTTTAGAGACGGATCTCGCATGATACGGAGATTCGAGAAACGCTCGCTTCTATACGTAAGTATACAGTTCCGGTCACACAATTTCAACCCCTGCAGGAATTGATAGGTTCGTTGCGTGGGTGCCCTGCCCGAATTGGTGCACAGGGTTCGTTCGGTTCAAATCCAGGTGACACTTTCACAGAGGGAGAGGAAATCGCCCCATTTCGCACATTCCCACCACCAAATCGGGATTAACTCCAAGAAACCGACATCAAACGAACCCGGTGGCGATGATGGTGCCGATATCGGAGAATTCGCCCTTTGGAATTGAAAACGATCGAAGAGTTTTGCTAAGATGAGGTGAATGCGTGGGAGACTCATTTATCATTCAATCCGGAGACAGATCAAAGTTATCCTGGACCTGGAAGAATAATAGCAGACCATGGAAGATTTCGTAAAAGGTGACGTCGCCAATTAACATTTAAGGCCTCTCCGGGATAATGCGATTTCTTCACAGGAATAAAACATCATACTCTTCACTTTTATCCCTGTAATACTAAAATTTAATATTTACCTGATGCCCATCAAGATGATGCCTACTTTATTTCGCGTCTTCTTTGCGAATGAATGGCAATCAAATTTGTTTGCCTCTTTTCTGTAGTATAATTTCGAGCTTTGTTCCGTTTTCTTTTCGTGTCTCGAATTCGTAATGTTTTTTTAAAAATGTCGCTTCCTTATTTATGACTAGCAGAATTTACATCACGAAATTACCCTTGAACTTGACTTTTCCATAAAATTCGAAACAATATTCAACATTTCGTGTACAATTTCAGGATTTCAAAGAGCAGGATTTCACCTTGCATTCGAGTAAGTGTTCAGCGAGGAGGTAAGTCTCGCCTGCATAATCCATCATCCGGTTCGGTCGCTATTTATTAGTGGAGCGACCGGATGCGTTCTTGCGGTGCCCATGTGTGTCCCGGAGTCCCGCAGTTGCATAATTAAGTCGCTTTATTAAATTAATAAAGTTCGGGTGGCGGGCGAAGACGTGGGCGGTCGGTTTTGTGTTCCGTTTGGCCCATTCCTCAGATCCGGGGAGGATGGCGGGTGCCGTTTAGACAACGTCTCGTCCATCCGATATGTTGTTCTCTCGCCGTGGATGGCGTGGGCAACTTTAAAATTGATATTGCGATTCCGGAACGTTTCGCACGATCATTTATCGAGCCACCGCGAATTCGTTTCAGTCTGAAAATTTTACTAGTCGCCCATCATTCTTCAATTAGAAAAGGGTCGATAAAACCGGTGTCGTCAACTTTTCTAACGTTCAATAGTGAATATTGACGTCTCACGCGATTGCCTATACAAATACCGACCGATAAATAATACAGCACGAGTTTCCATAAATATCATCATCAATTAAAGGATTATCAAAGGTCGAAACCTTATCGCCTTCGGTGAAAAAAGTTTCTTTTACTATGGTGAATAAGGAAAGTTTTTAATTGGCATTTTTATCTGCAGAACCAGGAACTTCTCTAGTCTGTCGGAGAATGGTGGATGCGCCGGGCAAGTCTAGCGGAAATTCAGAATTGGAATAATGAACGTTACACTTGATAAAGTGTAATTGGTACGGTGTTAATTACGGAAATTATTTCGTATAATATTAATTTGATTCATCGTATCCATTTCCTGTAAAATTCGTTTCGTCTACATGGAAGTTATACCTACTAGTCGTAACTTTGTAGTGAGTAACTAGATTTTGAAGTTTTAGTAACTTTTGCTCTGTAACACTGACTTTTTACCCTGAAGTTTGCTGTGAGTTGGGCTTTTAAAAGTTGGGTTAGCTATTTTTTCTGTCATTTTTGAATAACTTTGAATTTTCACCTATTCGAACGTATTCATCAGTCCTCTGTTCAATGAAATAACTTCATCTCTATATTTTTCTGTTTGCTTCAAGTTCATATTCCGTTAAAACATTTCTTCTAAACTGTTTCTCACGATTATCCTGAAAAATCGAGGGAAAAACTATGCCACAAGTGCCTGTAATCTAACTTTTTCATCATTTTCTACTTCCCTGTAATGCAGTGATGTGCCTTTTCTTTCGTGCTGTTGTTCCACCTTGTTTTATTGAGGATATTTGAAAAATATTAGAAATTAGTTCGTTTTGGCTAGGATTGAAATGACAATCCATGTCAAAATCTAAAATTTTCTGCAGTTTTATATTTTTGCCAACAGCCAACTATTCATTTTATTTAGATTTATTTAGTTACAAAACCATGACAAAACCTAACAACTCTAAATTCCGAGTTAGTTACTCATTACAAAGATAATCTGCCTGTAATTAAATTACTTTGAATCATCTTGGTTTGAATTATTTTTTCCGTTTGAGAATGGAGTTGAAAAATTACCGGCTATAATTTCGGTTGTGGACGATATGAAGAAGATATGCTGTGGGTGGTTTATACCTACTAAAACAAGACATTCCCATACGTTTTCGTGGCGGATTACTCGAGATAATTCCTGATTTCCCAGTACCATTCAAACATTTAGTCGCAATTTATCCCCGCGTTGGAGGTAATTACCCAGGTCATAACTCTGGCGGTCGTTTAGTGGAGGATCCTCGGCCCCGTTGATGCCATTCCGGTTACAAAAGGCGTTCACACCGCCCCCACCGCACCCTGATGGGTACACGAAATTGAAATTTACAACCGCGCACTTTTAATGCAAAAATCACGGCGCCCTCTCTCTCCCTCTCCCCGAGTGTGCACGTTTGTTGTTGTTGTTTGTTCTTGCCGATGATGGCGGCGGCGGTGGCGGTTGATTGCGGCCCCTGCGACTATGACTACGCAATAATGCGGATCTGTCAGCGGCGGCGTCGACCCACGCATCCGACTCGTATCTTCGGCCCGGGAAATTCGGCGACTCCGGGACCCGAACTCCTCCACTAAATCACCCCCCTAGACTACTCTCCGAAACCCACCCTCGCCGCCGTTCCGTGCGTCACACTGGGATAAACCGAACGAGGAGCCGATGTTAATTCGCACACTTTTCACCCCGGAATGAAAAAGACCCGGATTTTTTGCTCTTTCGGATCGTCGAGACGAGAGATGATGAAGCGAATTCCGAATTATTATCATCTTTGCGTGAGTTTTTAAGCCGTTTTTCGTGTAGATTTCGAGAGCACCTGTCCTCGTCTTTTATTCTGTTCAAGTATTTATGCCCATAAGTGTCCGATAAGTTGCGCCCCTCGCGGGGACGGGGGGTGGATGAAAATGAAGGGGTGCGACGTCCTTCGCGTGGGGGCGGCGCATTCGTCGCTCCGAAACGCATCGGTGCCGACGATAATCCGATTCAAAGTGGGTAACTTCAGTTCCTGTAATAATATACCTATGTAGGTAGACGAAAACGAGCTATGCCCAGGCCAGGACCGGACCGGAAGTAGGTCGTCCTAGGGCCAGGATTTGCGTGTCAAGGCCGTTTCGGCGCCGACGAAAAATCCAACAACGGAGTACACTCAATAATTAATAAATCTTTCCGGTATGCATAATTCGATGTAGGTATAGAGCTTTCGGCTCTATCGCTTAATTATAAATACGTTAATGTAGGTACCATTAACGGAGCGTAAATTGGATTGCGCCTGATTAAAATTTGATTCGCACGGGAGAAAAATCGACTTGTTTGTTTTCGCCGAATTAATTAATATCTACGGTTATGATCATTTCTAATTACATTACCGATGATGGCCGATCCGAATCAATCCAATCAGCGACTACCTTGATAATACGATAAGCAGAATGTAAATCATTTTCAAAAATCCATCTAGAATAATTACTTCCATCAGTTTTCTCCGATCGACTTGATAGAGTCATTTAGTTTAGTTCAGATGGGATGCGTTATTTCACTCTTTGAGAATTTGTGGAGCGTCCTCGCCAGGTCCGTGCTTTTGGGTTATTTATATCCATCTAGAAGTTTACGGGTCGTAAATGCCTTGACTATAGTTAAGATGAAGATTATGGAGCGTTAAGCAGCCACGTAATACCCGAAAGAGGCGTCGGGAACGAGTATTATACTTACTGGATTTTTCGAAGTCCATTAATGACAATTCCAAATTCACACAAACTTTATTCAATCCGACAAATTTTGATTCAGTCTGCTTTTCTACAGGTTCTCAGGAACTTACCAACCGAATTCGACTCTGTACTTCCCAGGTTTAACCGTTATCGTAATTTACTGGTGTTTAAAAAAATTCTACGTTGGCGTTTTATGAGCGACTTAATATTGTATAGCGATATTAACATTAGTAAGTCTTTTATTCTTCTTTAATGTCCCACTAATGGATAAATATTTTATGTGCAAGGTGAATTTTTACGAGCTTCGTTATTTCGTAAGCAGAAAATGTCCACGAAATATTATTAAAAAAAAAACGCCACGCTTAGTCGGCTGGCGTACCTTTGAAGGGGTTATAATTTAATTTACCTCTGGTTTTCCTTTTTTGATATTATTATTAATTTTCTGAGGATCGTCTATTTTCCAGTACCTACAAAAAGAGATTAAAAGGTCAATCTCTCGGTGTCACCGGCAGTTTTTTTTGGGAGAGCGTAATTTGCAACATCAAAGAATGTAAAATAATTGGATTCTCGACTACAACTTTAGTAAGTTCCGGCGTTTGTTTTAATATTTTTCCTGGTTCATACAAAATCTGATTATGAGGGATGAGGAATAAAAAGCGGGAAAATTATTACGTTTCTTCTCGAGGAAAGGGGGTAAAATTTTTTAGACAAACACGACCCTCTTTATTCCGGCCTGTGACGACTCTCTCGTTTCACTTCTCGCTCATTTCATTATAAATGCCACCCCCGCGCGCAAAATCTAATCCAATCTTTTGATTTCGGGTTAAATTGCCACCAGCTGCTATAATACTCTTCTATAGCCGGTTCTGTACCAACTTTATCGCAAACAAGTTTTTGTCGCATATCTGAAAGAGGAACACGTGTCTCTCTCGATGGAGATTTTTCAAATTTGAAACCTTTCGATTCGAGTGTGGGACGAAGTAAATTGCATCGCCGTATTTTACTTCCCCATACTTCATAAAACAAACAAAACTTCCCTGATGATTTGCAAATTCGTTTAAAAATAATCCCGGAGATATAGTCACCTACTCAACTCAGATATCATCTCCTGTAGGATGAACAATTTTCGCAATTTGTATTAAATGTAACAGTAGGTGAAAATAATGAAGGAATTTAATCCCTGAAGGGGTGTCAACAATAATTTCGCAGTCTCTAATTTATCTCCACCATTTTTCCCGTTTTAAATTTACCGACAATAATTTCACCAGTTGCTGTTTAGATCAGGGACATATGGATCGCGTCTAGATTTCGATGAATCGTGGATTGTTCGATTCCTTTTCCTCTTCTCGAAAAGTGCGTCTATCGGTGTTGCCGGCTGGGCGAATATGAAGATGAAGTCGTCTCCGATAGTTATGTATAAGAAGGAGAAGGGGAGGAGGAAGAGACCCGCGCCGGGATCCGGAAGCGCAAAAGCTCCCGGATCTATTTTTAGCCCGCCACATATAGCTTTCTCTCACCCTTGGGTCCGAAGCGTGCCGAGCTGAAACGAAGCCGTGATTACGTCATGCCATAATATTTCTCCTGGACGTTGTAAATCCCCCTACCTATCCCCATAAATTCTGAAGGTCCTGCGAGCATCTTGTCTCTTCCTCCTACCACCACCACCGCCGCCGAAAAGAGGAAGGGCCGATGTGTCTCCTAAAACTCCGGATTAAACCCCGGACGAAAGTTCGGCCATCATACGGGTTTATTGTGACATTAATTTTCATGTAACTTTACCATTGTTTATAGGGCGGTTAAGACCTCCAGGATAACGAGCCAGGGGAAGAGTAGTAAAGATAGCGCAGCGCAATTGCCTCACTTAATACGTCGTAAAGTCGGAGCGCAAACGCAATTTCGAATTTTTTTTTTTGGGGCCGAAACGGGAAAAAATCACATCAACCCTCTCTATTGAAAATTTTAAAAGGCTTCGACTGGGTTTAATGTCGAGTCGGTGTGATGGATGACCGAGTATCGCGTAAAACTCATCACACCACCCACTCATTTCTGAGATTTATTCCGGAAGCCCACACATCACCACCAGCAGTGATTTACATCGAAGGGATACTGGGTTTTATCAGATTAAAGCTTCCATCATCCAACAGAGTCTTCCCGAATGTTCCTCGTTATCTCGTGAGGTTCTAAAACTGACTAAACTCGAATTCAGCCAATCAGCCATGTACTCTTATTATTAAAAGTCTGTTCTCGTTATGCCCACGAGGCACCGTTTCCGAACTATCACATATTTTAAAAAGTCAGCAGTGTAAGCCGGGCTTTACATGATCTCGTCTCTTCTTAAAAGTTCAAAGTTTAAGGATGCCGAACTACATACTTTTATCGAGGCTGGTTGAAAAGCCTTGTCTAAATTTTCGCATGAAAAAGCGGATTTGTGACTAGCTTTGTGTAAAATGGGCCGTTCGGTTAGGTGTTTTAATTGGAACCAAACCGAAAAGCTCGCATTGTTCCAAGGTATTCCTTAGAAAGGCACCCTACGGGATCTGTGCTGCTTCTCATATCCATATTCACATGATTATTAATTGTTCGTGCCTGAACCACCTGCAGACATGTAAAGCCGAAAATGCCGAAGGATTTCCGTTAATATTGTGAATGTCTCGTCATCTTCCGTCTACGAGGAGAACACAAAACGCAAGTCGAGCTTAAAGTTTCATAATTTTCTCGAGGGCGGAAATACGATGGAAATGCAATTTCCTTAGGTCTTCCATTTTGTGCCGTTCATGGTAAGAGAGCCAGACATCAGCAGGTATCAGATCAGACGGCAGTCAAGTGGTCGTTTCCTATTTTTAGAAAGTTAATTTAGACATTCGGTTTCGGTCAAATAACGGAAAGCTCGAAAAATGATGGACGAAACAAAAGGAAGCTCCACAAAAATTCCACCAACCACATTTTATTCATCGGCTGAGAATTATATTTTGTACTCGTACAGTTCGTGAAGCAAAAGCTCATAGGAAAGTGAATTCGCGGTAAACGACCACAGAAGAGATGAGAATAAGATTATTAGTTGGAGGATTGTGGATAAAAGCCCCTTTTGTTTAAAAACGAGATTTTTAGTAGACGAGTCGAAGAGGCTTGAACTCTGGCAATTTCATATTGCGTCTTTACTTTAATAAATTGCACCGTTTGAAGATGCACTTTTACGTTTCCGTTTGATGTTCTGAAATGCAATCAGAGCAACACAGACGTATTCAGATTCAGGGCTGTATAAGTGAAGTCCTTTTTTAAACTCCTGTAATTTCCTAACAATCGTATTACAGTCGGAAAGCGACAATGTTCTCGTTTAAACCAATAAAAATGTGCACAGAGACAGAGAGGAGAACGTATGAAGTGCTTCGGAACTGTTCCTGCGTTGTGCAAAAGGAAAATGGGGCTCCCAAAGGCGCCAAAGGGCCAATTATAACTGTACATAGGTAAGTACACAATCTATCTACATAAAAGGATTAATTGTGTAATGCGTGCGAAATTTCTGAAATCTGTTCTCAAATAATCGATATTTATAAGGCATTTTCAGATGCCCTACCAAATATTATTTCATATTTCTAACATAAGATGCGGTATTTTTATCCAAAGTCCATTAGAGAGCCGCCCTCCCACGATATAAACCGCATCCAATATCTGCCAGTGCCAATAAAAATAGTTGATTTCGAAAATATTACAAAATAAAATGTCCTTAGACTGTGACACTAAGAGGAGAAAATACCTAAGGTGCTCGGCAGTAGACAGATAGTAAAAGTACACGTGGAACTATAAAAATTGTAACCAAATATCTACATGGCTATACCTATCAGTCTTCAATATTTTTCTTAATAGCGGAGGTTATATGAGAGGGATGTTGGCCGGATGTTATGGAAAATTTCCATCTTTTATGGGCAATTATTCAATATTTACGTCACCCCTGCTATAAAATTGATGACGTAGAATACTATCAAGGTAACTTTATCCCGCATTATAGGGTAGAGACGTTTTTTCTATAAAAATTTTGATTCTTTCTACCTAGAAACTAATAATGATATTTCAATATCCTACACCTACATGGTGTCTTTTTTGACTCGAGCACAGCCCCAAAAATAGACAATCCTTTGCTTCATGGATATGGCAAAGTTGTTTTTATTTAAAACATATAGACTCTCATTATAAACACCATGCATATTTCATGTCTGCGTTGTAACTTTCAAACATCAACTTTTGCTATTGTTAATTATTTATAAAAATGAATCAATATTTAATCCGTGAAATGGATCTTTGTTCTATTCAAAGAGCACTCCCACTATACCAAAAAAAGGTGGAATGTATAAGGTATTAACTATTAAGGAGAGCTTTTTAATGGGAGGTGCGTTTTTGGCGATAAACAAAAATAATATGAAATACACTCGTTGTTGGAAAGTTTTAAGTGTGGCTTTCACCCTTTATTACAGGTGGTCGTGAAGGTGGTGGCGCAGAAAATAAATAAAATAAAAGCGGTGTGGTAGTGCAAATAAGCAGATGAAAAAAAGACGAAGTAAATAATAATATCAGAGTATGGAGGCGGCGCATTTGCATAGTATGAAAAAATGCGATAATTTTTTGATCACGGTATCCTAAATATAGAAGGGGGTGGTACCGCCGCCCCCCAGATTTGGGGTAAAAAGTGTGTGTTATTGTTATAATCGTCGCGAGAGCGGGAGATTTGGTGTCGGGATGCATCGCGTCGGGATGTCGATCGGGGGGCGGCGGTGCCCCGTCCCCGGCGCCGCCGCTGGGCCGTGTGGGGCCTCGGCTCGGCCGCATTGTGTGGGCGGCTGGCGTTGTAGCGCCATCGATCGGCCGCTCCCATTTCTCCCCCGACCTACCTGTGGATATCCACCACTCCACACTGTTGCGCGTCACCGCCGGTGCCTTCTCACCTGCGCGCCGCGACGCCGCCACCGCCGACGACGCCGCCGCCGCCGCCGCCACCGACGCTCATTACGACATCGCCCGCTCACCGGACCACCCTTCACCACTCTATCCATGGAAAAACTACAATTTGCTCCAAAAGCTCCACCTTCACTATAACTACACCTCTTTCATATTATTGTAGACTAGACCGACTAGAAACTGGAAACTGGGAAATTTGATTATGCGAATCTCATACTCGATGGAGCAATTATAATCTTACTCATTTAGTTGATTACTACATAAATCAAATTCAAATTACCTACCTACCTTAGTGAGGCTTATTTTTTTAAGTGAACTGAGCAATATGCCAAAGTTTGTGTTCATTCTACCCGAGATAATGCGATCAAGTGCAGGATTCTCCAAAAAGGAAACATGTATTGTATAGGTAGGTAACTTGAATCTTTGCGAATTATAATGATCACAAAACCCAACATCCACCCTCTGGCTTTTTGAAATATTGCTGTCCGAAAATAAAGAACAAAATGAATTTCACTCCCTACCTACCTGTAATAATATTTACGATGGATTTTAGGTTTTTTCATGATAGATTAATTAACATTAATGTAAATTTGGTTCAGTATTATTAGGGTTGAGTTTGTATTCAGTCGGGCTTCTCTTGAATTCTATTGTATGTGGGTGTGTGTATCACAAGCGCTATTAATTTTTTCCCTAAATCCACTGAGGAAATTTATGGACATTAATTCAAATCGTCCCATGTTCGCAATGCGATTTCGGTTGTTGTTTTTTCCGTAATATTAAGATTTTATTCGCGATAAATCTAAACGCGTACTGGGTCGGTCGCTTTCGGATGGCTTAATTTATCAAAAATGTTGTGCTTTTTTTGGATTTTATGGAGGAGGCGTCATTTTCTGACCGCCGAGAAATTGTGCCATTTGCCGTTTCATTAGGTCCAATCTCTGGATTGCCTCTATTTCAGGAAAAAAAGAAATGGCTGTTAATATGTGGAGCCATCTACGAAATGTTGATGACTGCGAATTATTCCACCGACTCAACCACACGTAATAATGCTCGACTTGATTTGTCCATTTTTTCTCCCGTTATGTAAAGTGAAACTTTTTTGCGTTTTTTACAGACGAGGTGAAACGGACGGGATAAATGGGTCATCATAACTTTATCTAGACATTCGTTCAACAACTTGAACTTATGTTGGAAGAAAAAAGTCATTTCGTAATCGAATCAATAACATTTTGACGTTATTATTGCGTGAAATTGTCTCGGAAAGTTCTAAATATAGATTTTTGGGGGAAGCGATAGGGGGGGTGATTCGGGGATGAGACGTGGGTGAATTTTAAACCAGATCAGGGCTGAAATGGCTGTATCATCACCACGAGAACGAGGTTAATCCGCATGGCCTTGAGTTCCTCAACTTACCCACGGAATTTCAACCCTCATAACGGAAATTTTCGCAATAATGATGATAACTTGCCAGAACATAATAAATATTATAATAGGGACGATTATTTATTTAGTAAACCTAACTTCGATACACAACCAGATCGAAATTGCCAAGTTAAACAAACAATGAAAGTGATGCTCTAAACACACACGAAAAGAATTCAGCAAAATACAACGTTTTGCCAACATAATATCAACCGACCCCGTAAGATTATATTTATTTTTATGTACCTACAGTAATTTCTGATATATCCATCCACAGTAATGAGTTTTGGTTTATTTCCAGAAAATGATAAATGACTGAACATTATTTTTATACAAATAATGACGCCGGCATGTTCTCGACTTGAAAGGGCGAATACCTTATACATTCAGCCCTCAAATTATTAGATTATCAGCCTTCTCAACGCAAAATTAGCCCTTCAACATGATGAATAACTTCTTGAACCACTTTCCGGCACGGCACAGACGTCTGCTCCAACATCAGAAAAGCCGACTCGGCATTATTATCAACAGAGAGGTGATCATAAATTATTGTTGACCCTCGAATTATAGCATTCCAGTATGTTTGGGGTTGTTGTAGTTTTTTTTCGATTTCCGATACTTGAGTAGAGAAAAATCGAGATTTGCTCACAGAGGTAGTGAGAAAGAGAGACTCCTGGGAAATCAGAGGATCGCAATTTTAAAATAAATCGGTGCGTAAGCACATACATCAACAAGGATATAAGTAACATTGAAAGTTTTACTTCCTACTGCATCCCCGGCAGTCAGTGAAACTATTGTGTAAGTCCGAGACGAGACTCGCAGAAATCCCCAGTCTATTTCGATGGTCCTTAAATAAGGAGGCGCGAAACCGGGCGCATATTAAATTTATAAGTTTGTTTTTCATTAGTGTATCGGCCACTGCCAAAAATAAGTTATTTTGCTATTCGCATATCATGTAGGTATGAGTATGAGTATGTGGAGATGCCATCCCGATCTAAATTTATACCTACACGAAAGTCTACCGAAGATTTATAAACAGCCGATTATTAGCTTCAGATGAATGCAACAAGTAACTGTAAAAATAATAAGAGATAAAATAGAACGCCGGCCACAGATCGACAACAACAGCAGGTGAAGTCTGATCTTTTTTCGGACTTGTAATTAATCACAATCACCAGAGTTGAACAAAAAAAAAATCGGATTTCGCGTATTCCTAAAAACGGCGAAATTGTCATTTGCGACATAACAATATAAAGACTAGTCGTGTTTACCAACATTGCGGCTCCGGAATAAGTTCCGGTGTGCGTCCGGAAACGGCCAACACACAAACATCTCGTGTGTTTCAATAATAACGGGACCTCCCTTAGCAACAGAACCCTTGTCTTTTCTCAATTCCGAACACACCCCGACCTTTTTTCCACCCCCAAGTGGATTTAATTCCTCTGGAAATAAAATAACGACGTGAACTACCTACTATACAGTTTCGGGGATGTTTCCGTTATAACAGAGTACTCCACGGTACCCAGAGGCACTTTGGTGTTATTTATTAAATTCCCTTGTAGGCGTTTCACTTTTATAGCGTAATTAATAATACCGGGCCATCAGTAACATAATTAATCTACACGCGTACCTTATAGCTATTAAAATAATTCACGAGAGAAGGTGAAATGAAAATTTTCAGATGTATTTCGTCTCCGAATCTTCGGATTGCTTTTCTTGCGCGCGAAACGTGAAAATACCTTTCCTTCACAAACGTAATAATAAAGAGGGAACGGGGATTTATCAGCTAGATAGAACTCGAAAAAATGAGCTCACGTAAAAAGCCCCTGGTGGAATCATACCCACCTATCCGGCAGAAAATGATTGTCACACGGTGGAAAAATTTCGTTCCTGCATCAGTCACATCCGTACAACATCTATTACTCACGAACTACACGGGATACGACACGGAACGTTTAATCTGGAGAAAATTTGACACCCTGTCAAGTAATCTAACCAATGGGAAGTAATTTACGTCAATTTTGACCAATGAGTGTGCGGAAATTCGTCCTTGACTCTTGGGATCATTACTAGCTGTTAATGTTTTGGGTAATTATTAGATTGGTAACAAGCCTACATTTGATGCCGATGCATTTTGGAATAGACGAGTCGGAACGGCGCTGATGATGATGGACCTCGACCTTTACAAACACACAAAGTGCGTCCTTTGACGTCGCCTGCATATTGGTGCGTGGGTGTTTTTATTTCGATTGCGATTTTCATGCGAGATTTTATTATTATCGGTGTAGGCACAGATAAATCGGAGAAATATCGGCAATCTTTCCGATTTTTACCGCGCCCTGTCAACCCCAGATGGTCGTCCAATCGTGTCGCTTTGTATCCTTCTCACCGGGTAACACAGAAATATGTGTCGACATGTAATAATGAATGGAAATAACGAGCGACGTTTTCCCCGCTCGAGTATTCACGGACGTACGGGGAAAACTCGTGAGAAAAGGGGATGCGGATCGGGCCCTTTAAGAAGATCCGAACTTTGCCCGATCTAGTTGTTATGCATGCACGTGTGGAATTTATGATTGCCCGCGAGATGCAGTATGGAGGAAATTTCAGCCTACACACTTTAGGAAGAAAAACGATATTTTCACAATTTCCCATTCTCTCTGGAGGCAGATTTGGAAACAAGCAGATCGGATCCTTTCTTCTCGCTGAAAATATTACAGCGTGGGTGGATATGATGTGAATTCACGGTCAAGTTGTATCGAATTCGTCCGAAGCGGTCTTTTATATACGATGATCGGCCAATCTTTCCATCTTTGATTCACCCCCAACGTTCCGGTTTATCCTTTCTAAACATCGAATCGATTCAAAAGGTTACCTTTTCAATGTTACTCATAAGACTTGATTATCTCCACCAGTTCATAGGAAAAGAAGTCAGATTCCTCTCGAGAGATCAAATTATTCACACAGTGCTAAGCACCCTGTCTGCAAATGAATAGCTTATTGTACTTGGGGTAGTTCCAATCATTCCCGATGAAATACTAAAACTTGAACTCGAATTCCACAACTGAAGCATGAATTTAATACCCGATACCTACCAAAATTATCGCATTAATGTTTATAAACAAAACTTTACCGAGATTATTACCTCAACTCTCATGTAGTTTGATAGAATTTCAGCACTTTCTAAATTGGCCAAGTAAATAAACAGCTGTTAATAATCTGAATTTTACCAGTCTATTTGCGATTGTTCAGGTACTGTTAGCATAAACAGCCTTTCGGGTCAACTAGTGTGAAATATTTGGATTCTTTGTAAAAAATCTCTTTGGTGTATTTTTGAATGAATTTGTTTATGAAAGCGACGTGCGGACTTTAAAATTTCAATTTATTTCGATATAAATCTCAAGTATCAGCTCAAATCAGCATCAATCACTCGGCGACTATCATCATCATCATCATCATCAGTAATCGAACTCGATTTTGATTGATGCTTTTCATGGAGACGCAATTCAAATGCCAAGCTTTTTCTCCGTATAATTCCGAAACTGATCTATGCTCTGGGGACTATTCACCGTAGGAACCCAGGGTAAGTGGAATAAATTAGACTTCGACTAATATTATTTTTTCTTGATTAATCAATGGGAAAAGAAAGAACGGCATTTCTTCATAAATACCTTATAGACAGGGTTGTATCATTTTCTACAAGTGTTTTAGTCGCCGTGGGACACTCTGTATACTCTTACGTAACCGATCTGGCTCGTTCCACATTAAAACCGAGAACCTGCACAACCGATTTCTGGTTGGACCAATGCAACTCGTTCACATCTCGTTTTATCCTGAATTTGAATTAAATTCCGTGATAAAAGAGGTAAATTTCGTAAGTTTGTGCGAATTTTGTGTAGAGACATGGGCGGCGCTTTTCCCGTGCATAAAATAAAAACCGACCGTTGGAGGTTTGGAGATTCAGAAATAGTCTCGCGAAATAGAATGTTGGCACATCCGGCCGGGTACAGACTCAGTCGGTGTTAACAGCTCCACAAATCCAGAACACCCACCCCGACTAGAAAGATGAGCGGGCCCTTCAAGAGGCGCGCCTCCCTCAAGGCCCTGCCGAGCGTGGCGCACCTGCACGACTCGTCCAGCCGAAGACGGTCCTCGGTGGCCCTGAAGGCCGTGCCGGCCGCCCAGCAGGAGGTGCCATGGGACGTGCTCGACAGGTGTCTTCTGCCCGTGGTCTTCTGCCATGCGGCCGCCATCATCATCAGCACCCTCCTTAATTCCCTGCACATCGTCGAGGTGTCGGCGATAACCATGTTCACGTTATTCGCGATCGCCACGATAGGGGCCGTCCTCTTCTACCACAACCTCAAGGTGAGCACGAAATCGGGATGTATACGGTTATTGGCAGGATTTTTTTGTAATGAAATCGCCGCTCCCATAACATGATTATACTGAAAATGATGAGATTTTCTAATTTAAAGTTTATCCGCGACGAAAAAATTGCAATTTCAGTATTATAGAACGGCAGGTGGACGACCCAGGACTGTGGATTCCATGTTTACGTTAAAAATAGTCGCGGAATGGGTTCAGCCGTTCCAAATTTATTTAGGACTCACCCAGCCTTATCATTCATCGAATTCGCTAAAAACTAAAATATTTAGTGCGCTATTAAATTAAATATACTTCATGGTCGATTCAAATCTTTCCTTTCGGATGAAAGTCATTTAAACTAAAATTAATAGCCAACGATTTCTTTATATTGTAAAGATAATGTATAATTCCACAAATATTAAATTAACGTCACACCCACGTTTGACCTTTTTAACTTGGCGCCGATCAGAAACATTTTAATTTCTAATCTTCTTCGATCTCTGATGTTGCGAAAAAAGCGAGATGAGAAATTGTAATTTGATAATATCGTATGATGGATGGAAGGATAATGGATCGGAAAAGAGACGAATTTTGCCGAAATTTCAATTTCCTAAAAGTTACTTATTGATATAACTCGTTAAAATGCGATAATTACATTGTCGCGAAAAAAGTTAGGGCGCTCGAGGGATCTTCAAACATGTCACGAGCAGCGGGTGACTCTTAAGGAGCCGTAATAAGTCCCTCCGTTTTTGCAGAACTCTCTTAAAACCCTCGGGCGGCATTTACAAATTTTAAAGCGAACTTTTTAATTATTGTAATAAATATCGAGATGGCGATATGAAAACAAACAATTTTAAAAATAACTGACAGGAAGTTCCTGTGATGACATTTTCGATAAGCAGGAAAACCGCATATACCACAGAAACGTTCTGAAGAATGAGAACGACCTAGGCAGGTAGGTATGCACACATTTTGTTGTGTAAATATTTCCACTTTGTTAACTCAGTTTGCTCCCCCTTAATTGGATTTTCCAAATGTAAACTGATGTAATTTTTCTACTCCATACGCAGACACATATTTTTATAAATTAAATCAAACGCTCCCAGATTTTTTTAATTTAAAAATCCGCATCTCTCATTTGGAAAACACAGAGCGAAATAAACTATAAAAAGTAGAATCCGCTTACAACTCCGGTGAGGTTAATTAACGTCTCTTTTGTGTTTGCTTATGATACAAATACAGAATTCTGATGAATGTAAAAGCCCGAGTCTATGCCCGAGGTGTATACCGAAGCCCACCTATGTTTATTCCTCAAAGCTTCCAAAATTTTCTGGCCAACTACCTTACGTTCACAGATCTCACGCCGGATTAAACTCAAACTGGCAAACAAAAAATAAAATAGAAACGGCCCCTCGAGAAAAATGCGTTAAAAAGATGAGGGCTTAAAGTCCACATAGCGAACGAAGGAAACGAGATGTCTTATCGTAAACATTTATTAAATAAAAAGAAATAAAAAAAAAGCACGACAAGGGGGTGGAATGTTTTGGAAGTTTATATCGTTCCTCAATAGAAAGGCAATATGTAAATCCTCCGCCCTTTTGTGACCTCATTTTAATTTCCGTTGCCCACGCGCGACGCCGTTATATCTCTGTCTCTGCAAACTTTTCCCAACAACAAGTCGGAAAAGTCGAAAAGTGTAATGAAGAAATAATAAAAAAATAATACGGATATTATGAAAATATTTTTTAAATGTTAATTATTCAAGTCGATATAATTCCTCCGTAACAAGCTTTTCACGTCGCGATTTTATTATTGTCGCAAGGTTGTTACTTTTTTGAAATTCAAATTTTTGTTAGAACGGGTCACCGGGCTTAAAAGGTCCGCACGTGTGTGCGATATTACCATTATACAAATTTTCGCGATTATCGGAAAAATCTCACCTAATACTAGCCCGGCGCATCCACCAATTCTTCGTTAGTCATTTCGCTAAAGCGCTAAAGGTTTCTCGATATTCGTTCTGCAGATAACTGCAGCAGGAAAAGCCGTTCTCATCACGGGTTGCGATTCCCGTATCGGTAACGCCCTCGCCCGCCATTTGGACGAACAAGGATTCACCGTTTTCGCCGGATTCCAAAACGTCAACGATCCTTTGGCCGAAGAACTGAAAGAGGAAAGCTCGGGGAGGTTGCACCTTCTGCAGCTAGATGTCTCGTCGGAGACGCAAATCCTCGCCGCCTCCCTGTACGCGGTCGAACATTTACCCGATGGAGCGCCAGGACTGTGGGCGGTGGTGCACGCCGCCTCCTGGGTGGCTTTGGGCGAAATCGAATGGATCCCTCCGCAGGTAATAACTTATAAGTCGGTAACGGTCGAATTATTTGCACGCTTAGTTTAATTTTGGCTTCCACCACAAGAAGAAAACAGTATGACATTAATCTTCTGGGACTACATCATGTTATTATTGTTACATATTATTAAGGATGAAGGATGCGACCTACTTTACTCAACGCCAAGTTTCCAAATTAATTAACGTGAAATTGTTCACGATTTTATGCTCATACCGCATATCTGACCGAGCCCGGGAGAATTTTCAAGATTTCTCGGTGCAAATATCCCGTTTATTATATTATTCGAGAAAATTCTTTCAAATCTCGGTCATGATCGTGAGAATATTTTCATCTGGGGTTACTCTTGATTGTGGCATTCCTCACATTCTCTTCCAGGCTCTCTGATTATTATTACCTATAGTCCCTATTATTTAAGAAATAACATTTCGTATTATAGTGAACAGCTGAAAAAATATCTTATAAATAGAATAATGTGTTTACTACTCTTACAAACTAAGATTTTTGCAGACTTGCCAATTCGCCATTTAATACTTTTATCGAAAAAATCCATGCATTTGGTATACCCCTGAAGTTATTATCGGATCGATGCCTGGAAATCATTAGCAGTCTCATAGCGCGCTCCGGGATCTCACAGGATGTTCGCGGGGGCGAAATGTATAACATTTTCCATTACGTTGTCCCTTATCGCAAGTTCGGCAGCAATCCTTCGGCGTGTTTGAACTTTGGAAAGTGTATGCACCAGATAAAAAAAAGGCAATTTTTCGCAACACAATAATAAACCGCAACGACGTCGGTCTTGACCCAGGCACTTTTTATACACTTGAGCCCGCGTACCTAAATTAATAAAACATTCCTTCTCGTTTTTCCCGTCTGATGTTTGCATATTTGAGAATGCTTCAAGCTTGACTGAATGCAAACCGAAACCCCGTATTTCGCTCCGGCATGAAATATCCCTCAAGCTGGATGCTAGTGAATTTCCCAACAGTTTCCTATACTCGTGTTTTCGTACTTGGATGAATCCAAATCGTGAAAAATTCATTAATGGAGCTAATCACACACCCCATTTTGCTTGAATTTACCAATCAGTAACTTAGAGTTCTAAACTTCAAGCACCATCTCTGTGAAAGCTTCAGGCGTTTCTAAACCAATTAGTATTAGGATTTCCAAATTCATTATAAAGGTGAGGTGAGGAAGTTTTTGCGAAGAAGGAAATTGAAGGGGGAGTTTTCAATTAATAACTCCTAACACTTTTCACTTAATACCTGGATTCATCCTGGATCTCTTCACATAATACTCGGTAATGTTTATAGCAAAGTTTTAAGGCTCCAAAGGCTAAAGTTGTGTTTAATACTTGAAGTCTTTAGTTAGTAACTGAAAGGGGGTGACTGATGGAAACGCTAGTTTATGTGAGATTAATCAGGTATTTTCTTGTCTCTTCGTAATTGTCGAGCGGAAAATATCGACACTCTTGGAGGGCTTTATAGCGTCTGAAATGGTATTTTTGAGAAATTTATGCCTCGTGTCGTTGGGTGATTTAGTGTGACATTGTAATGTCGATCGATCCGGTATTAGATCGAGCTTCCCATTCAATACCATCCGCATACATTCGAAAGCAAACTGATTAATTAACTAGGCGAGGGAAACTCAATCACTACTGTCCTTTCACGTTATCCTCGTACGCGATTTTCCTCTTGTTCTTCGAAATTGAGTAAGACAAAAAAAAAACGATTTGCAGGTGATCAGAAAAGCCACCGACATCAATCTGCTGGGTCCGACGAGGATCACCCAAGTGATGTTGCCCCTGATTCGCCGTGCTCGCGGCCGGATCGTGCTGATGACTTCCGGATTATGCAAAGTCGCGTCTCCGGTCCGAGGAATCCACTGCGGACTGTTGGCCGCGCTGGAGGCCCAAGCGGAATGTCTCAGGAAGGAGTTGAGGAGTCGCGGGGTGGACGTGGTGGTGGTCGCTCCCGGTGAATTCACCGCCGGAAATTCCTGGCTCTCCGACCAGGTGATCCTGGAGCAGGCCAAGGATATGTGGGCTCAACTGTGCCAGGAGCAACGGATCGAATACGGAAAGGATTACTTCGAAACTGCGGTCAGAAGCTTGGAAACCAAATACACGAAATGCCAGGTGAGCACTATCGTTATCTGTCGGATTTTCCCCCGATACTCGACCGGGAAAACGTCTTGAGCCCTCTGGAACACGTGTTGGGAATCTCGCAATTAACGCCTCGTATATCAATCACGACCCGAATTCGATTAAACCGGAATATCCAATTATAATCAAAAGTTTTCCTATTATAAAAGAATTTCCTTTAGCGGGCCAAGAGGCTAATGATTCTTCAACACGGCTCAAGATAAGCTGACGTGTAGAAATAAATGATGATGGATGCGTTTGCTCTGATGCTGGCCACAGCCCCTAAATTTGCATTATCTTTAGTTTCAGCGCCATTCTCTTGGTATTATTTATAGACTGAATAGACCTTTTGTCCCGATTTCGTTAGCCGTATTATGAGGGAATTTTCAGGGGGGATTTAATAATAATCGTGCGACCTGCAGCGTTAAATTAGCGACGGCGCTTCCGTCTTTGTGGAGAAAAAATTTAATAACACATTTACGGGAAAATGAATTATGTCCTTCGACGTTGGAATCACAATCGCGCCAAATTACGTTCTGAGGACGGAAAGAAATCGCAGGAATTTATCAAATTCCGCACGCGAAAAGTCACAACCAAACTAAATTCATTAATATCGGCATATCGGTGTGTCATTTGCACATAATATGTGAAAATGGAAAGATTTGGGGTCACTTTGCACCCATAAAATGACTGAACAAATACTCTGTGTTTGAAAGATGGTTACAGGATTTCAGATCCTATTACTCAGTGCCGGATTTATTTATGAACTCCTTCAAAATCCATGAGCTGAATGTCTCTAGAGAGGATGTGGCATGAAAATTTTAAAACACCTATGTATGCAAGTCGAAGGGTTGATGAACTTGAAACTCCCACCCTCTGGCTCCTAACTCATGCGATAGTAATAGTGTAAAACGCTGAAAAAGTTGTGGCCTGAAAAGCAATGCACGCTGCCTGAAAGAGAACGTAAAAGCTTCACGAACAGTCTAATTCATTCGAGTCTGTTAGTATGTACACGATTCGCATTCATTTAGACCAAATTTTTCACTTCGTTTATACTGAGCCTCATTCGTCAAAATTAACGAAAGTAATTTGTTATTTTCTCGAGTGGGAACATGTTAATTTTTCACGGGCTGTTTTGTTTCAGGATGCCGACTTATCCCCAGTGCTTAGGGCGCTAAATGATTCGGTAATTCGTACTTTCCCTCTGGCCAGATACACACCGGTAACCCGTAAAGAAAAAATCCAAGCTTTCGTCGCCGATCATTTCCCTCGCTCATTTTACGACCTCATTTATTAAAGAACTGCAACAAGAGGGGACCACCATGTATTTAAATCTTCATTTATTATTATCATCATCAATTTGTAAATACATAATATTAATTAAGACAATAATTATATGATTACCTAAGTTTAATTATTAGGTAAATAAAGTAGTGTGAACTGTGAAGTGCCTTGTATAAAAGAAAAAATTATTAACGTTTGTTAAAAATAAAAATTGTACCTTCAACAGTTTTCATTTTTAAAACCATCCGTCGCCATTGGTCCATAATTCAGGGAAAATTTTTAATGGAAAGTCGAGCATAATCTCAGCGGAATCGATCTAAAAATTGAGAGATTATGAAGAGGAGCGTACCGAGAGAGTAATCGAATTTTAATTATTCAGCGAGTTATGAGAGCCAAGGACGGCGAATTCGGATACATCTCGGGTGGAAAAAAGGTACACTCAAATATTAAATGCTTATTCGGACAAAATGAACCGCAGACAGAGAGCTTTTTGATATGATCTCGAGACGAGTTAAAAGTTGCACACCCGTTATTATCTGATCTACTTATATGAATATGTGTTTTGTCATAATTCTTGATTACGACCTGCCCCACCAACTTTCGTAATTAGGGCACATGTAGACAAATTACACGCGCCGAGCCCGTTACATTTTCCTAATTGCCATTATAAAGTTGGAGTTGGAAAAGCTCGACCATCATTTAGCATCACGGAGGAAATTCTTCGAATTGGTCTAGAATTTCAGGTGGAAGTTTTTCATATCGATTTGAAACAACATGATGATATTGAACTACCCACCTGCTGATGGCTGATGGCTTGTGGAACCCCAGAAAAAGTATTATTTCGACGTTGGCATAGTAATATCGACTGTATTTCGTTGAGACTACGCCTTATTCGTGGTTATAAATAAAATGTTTGTTGAATGTGATGTTTGTTCCATGGGAAGAAGAAAACTCAAAAGATAACGGATCGGTCACGTACACTTATTATTTTGAATCCAATTGTGACATAATTTTGAACGTCTGTGATTATAAATACGGAGCTATTATTAAGTTGTTGTCCACTTTTGTCTTTTCTGTGTGTGTCACCTCAGAAGGAAATTGAATCTCGACTTCTTTTTATCTTGTGCGTTTCCCTTTAAATTATTAATTTCATCCTCACGGCATCGTGTGTACGTTATTCAAACATCCCTAAGGCTTATTCTCCCCAGCTCTTTCATCTTCGACAGAGAAGAGGCCTTGGACTGAATGTTTGTTAACTAACCGTCATATTTTTACACGTTCCTTCAACATATTTTCCTGAATAAGTTTCATTCCACAGTCTAATTCGAAGGTCTGAATACTGGCCCACAGCGACGAGTTGCCATAAAGAACGAAAATCGATTTCGTCTGGGCAAAAGCTCTCAATTCACTGAATGTAGGTAGGTATGTCTCTAACGACTAAGCTACTCTGTTGAAAAAACCGCTTATTGGAATTATTTCACTATGTTGCATCGAAATCTTCCCTCGACTATGTAACGAACCGATTTAGAACTTTATGAAAACACCATTTCGTACGTGTTTCATCAGCGTTAGAAATGGGTGAAAAGTTTACTTCACAGAATTGTATAATTAATGTGTAGACAGTAGTCGGCGTTATTTCGGATTGTAGTAACTGGTGACTGTGTCTGAAAGCTACTGGGGTAATATCAGACGAAATTAAAGACAAAAGCGTCTCGTTTAAACTAAGTTAGCTTTAGGTAATTCTCTCCTATATCTCCCTACACCGGAGAAGCGTCGTCGAGAGCAATTACAAAACATCGTTAACACCTGAAATACCTAGAGTGATTATACCGATTCTGAAAATAATTAAATCATTTTGTGATTGACACAATTTTTCAAAATGGAAAAATGGTATAGATTTATCGAACTACGCGGGTATTTTGCATTCCCAGATCTCTTCTACATATGGAAAGTATCAGGGTGACCGTTTCCGGAATCTCCGATTCAAAAATGAATGTTAAAATATGTGAAAATTCAAATTCCGACAGAGATATGTAAATACTGGCTTCAGGTGTTCGGAGCCATCCTTGCTTAAAATACACCCTAATAATTATTACCACCCATGGGACTGGATGTTTACGTTAGTGTTAGAACATACAGTTTCTACACGTTTAATTAATTATTAGCAAACATGATTCACTATTAACCAGTTCCCTACGATAATTCTCCATTCAATAAGTTAATTAATTTATATTGACGAGGTAACCGAGATAAGAGCTAAATCCATCAGAGAGAATTCGATATATTCGAGTCTTGTAAACGTCTATAAAAAGACCGAAACATCCAGAAAAAGAGAATAATTCGCACTTTTATCTCTTGAAGGAGATATAGAGTCATCATATTTTATTCAAGTCCGTGCACAATCTCTCAAGTAAGTGAAACTTTTCCTCCTGAATACCAAATAATCGAATCCGTAATTTCAGCATCGAGATGGGTATTTTGAAACTGTTTTATCAATTTTCGTCTCTTTATTTGTGTTTCGCTCACGTAACTCACCAACGTGCTTCGTTATCTCATTTAATCCACGCGGATCAAAATAGGTTTCCCAATAATAACATCCAAGCAAAACTGCACAAAGATATTTGTAAGGGTGATTCAGTTTGCGTCCCTCACGTCCAATGTCCTGCCCACGTTCGTATCGCCGATACAAAAAAATGCAAGATTTTAACGGGGCGAAGTGGAGTTTGCTGCAACACTGGCCAAAATCACACAGGCATGTACACCATAGAAATAAATCGTCTAGAATTTAATTATTCCCTTAATGTTTTGCAGAGGCATTTAGCGAAAAAAACAGAGGTCACCATTTGATAAAAGTCGATCCGGCCACCTTGAAACTGGTAGCCAGACACAGCAAGGCCGAAATGGCCGAACTGGAAGCTCGCGAACATCGCCTCCTATCCGAAAGCCGCTCCAGCATGCTGTTTCCGGGCTCGGCCAGTTATGGCCACTTCCGGAACTCCAGACTCTTCAACATGGCCGATCTGACGGAAGTGATGGGGGTGGCTTCGCGCGCTCTGGAAATCGCCATAGCCACCAGAGCCTTCAAAGATCGGCAAGGGTTGACCAACGATCAATTGGAATCGGGAATGATCCAGCAGGATTTGACGGCCACACCGCTAGGAGGTGCGTGCCCACCTCTACCCCAATGCTCCGGTTCGACCGGAAAATACAGCAGAATCGACGGCACTTGCAATAATGCGGCGCATCCGACATGGGGAGGACCCATGACACCCTACACCAGACTTTTACCACCTAGCTATCAAGACGGTACCGTAATCTATGACGATTTATTTCGATCGAGTACTTAGGATCAAGTATTTTCAGGTGTTTGGAGTCCTAGAGTCTCCGAAGCCCATGGAGAACCTCTCCCAAGTCCTCGCCTAATCAGCATCACAATGTTTTCAGAAGAAGACCGTCCGGAATCAGATTACACTTTAATGGTTATGCAATTCGGTCAGTTTTTCTCGCACGATATCACTCAATCTTTGGATACTTCTTTCGGTTCGTTAAATATTCTGCGTAGAAAACGATTTAAACGTTTTGTAATTTAGGTAATGGGAGTGCAATTTCCTGTTGTTCCCCTGATGGCAGTGTGGAATTGCCAGCTCAATTCCGCCACTTTGCTTGTATGCCAATTTCGATTCCCGAAAGTGACATTTTCTATGGTACTTTTAAACAAGGTTGCATGAATTTCGTCAGATCGGTGCTGGCGCCGAATCACGATTGCACCCTCGGATATGCCCAACAGGTAAAACGTGAATTCGAGCACCGAATTGGTAATATCAAACAATTTTTATCTGTAGATGAACAAAGTAACTCATTTCATCGACGCATCTTCGATTTACGGTTCATCCCCCGAGCAATTGGCCGAATTGAGGAGTTTCGAAGATGGGAAACTGAACGTGTTCAACGATTTCGGTCGAGACCTTCTACCGTTGACCAAAGATTCGGACGCTTGCCTCACGATGGAACGGGGATCTGCCTGTTTTACGTCCGGAGATACTCGCACGAATCAGATGGCGTCTTTGGTGGTCTTGCATACGGTTTTCATGCGAGAGCATAATCGAATCGCCGGTGAACTGCAAAAACTCAATCCGCATTGGGAGGACCAAAGGATCTTCCTGGAAACGCGCCGAATCATGATCGCCATACTTCAGGTCATCATCTATAAAGAATTTCTACCAGCTGTGATAGGTATACGAGTTCAATCATCAAAACTTTGATGTCTGATTTTATTAATTTCGGTTTCAGGTGATATCGCGATGGAGGAATTCCAGTTATCTCTAGCTAAAGAAGCGGAACACGCTTACGATTATGATCTGTCGATCAATCCATCAGTCACGAATGAATTCGCATCGGCAGCTTTAAGATTCGGACATTCCACCGTCGACGGTTTAATGAAGTAAGACTATCAAGTTCATGTCGTAAATTTTCGTTCGTATTCGTTTATTTTAAGAGTGTACGGTCCTAAACGGATGGAGGAAGTAATTGCAATTCCTGAAATAATGTTCCAACCCGCCCGGTTGAGGAAACGACATTTTTTAGATGAGCTTTTAAGCTCTTTAACTACCGAACCCATGCAGAAAGTGGACGAGCATATTGCCGACGCTGTAATAAATTTCATCGTTGCGAGAACTGTCGAAAAAGAATGATATAATGCAATTTTACAGCTTACTAAATACATGTTTCGTGCTGGAAATCCGTTCGGAATTGATTTGGCCGCATTGAATATTCAAAGGGGGAGGGATCACGGATTGAGGCCTTATAACAGCTACCGGGAATTGATCGGTTTACCTAAACTGAAGAATTTCGAAGATTTCGGTCCCAAAGTGAGTACCTATAACAATTTGTGATTATAACAATCCAATTAATTATTTTACCATTATTAGATTGGTGAAAAGTTGAGGAAAATTTACGCTTCTGTTGACGACATAGATTTATGGGTTGGCGGTCTCCTAGAAGAGAAAGCGCCGGGAAGCATTGTCGGCTACACTTTTCGCGATATAATCGCAGACCAATTTTATCGACTGAAAAAAGGCGATCGGTATTTTTTCGAAAACAACCCAGAAATCAACCCATACGCATTCACCCCAAGTAAAAATAACTGTAACTCTGTTACGTGTTACTCTAAAATTCCATTTCCAGATCAACTTTTCGAGCTGAGGAAAGCTTCAATGTCAAGAGTGGTGTGCGATAACAGCGATAGAATTTTATTGGCTCGTCAAGCGCCCAACGCCTTCAGGAAACCAGGAGTCCCGGGGTAAATCTTGATTTTTCAACTTATTTCAGTGATTTCTAAAATTGATGGGGTGTTTCAGAAACGAATTCGTAGATTGTGCAGGGCCAGGGATTCCAAGAATAAATCTCATCTTTTGGCAACAATAACTTTTTTGTGATATTTAGTGGTTATTTATGTTTATGTCTCTATGTACAAACCTAATAAGGTATATGATAAAGTTCTTAAGATTTTGACTTGATGTATAGTTCCTTGAATCCTCACAAAAATATTTATTTGACATATGTTGAAATCTTTGCTGAAACATACTCAGAGATGAGTCGCCCTTCATGGTGGGATCGTTAAATTTAATTCCACATGCTTGAAACGTTTACGTATTTGAGTAAATTGCGTAACATGGAGCGTCTGCATGTCATACGATTATTACGACAGAGTTTATACATTTCTACAATCCATAGAGCGGCATTCTAGTCTATTACAGTTACAGTAGTGCGGTATGATATCTCCAAACACCATCAAATTGCATATTAGAAATGGCAGTGGTTGCAGAAGTTCCTAACGGAAATCGTAAATATCAACTTTGCACCGACGAAGAAACGGATAAACCGCACCTTCTTGATATCAAGGAAAAGTTATCTAAAAGTAGTGAAATGCCCTATAGTATTTCCGTACACGGTTAGGAAAAATTATTATTGTATTTACATTTCGGATCGATGGGCAATTGGAGCGGATTAATGTAAGTAATGCTCTGATAATAATTACTGAAGTGAAATACGGAAATCTTTTGAAGCATTATGATTGTTCAAAAACGATAAATCATGTTGTGGATGGTTGGCAAAGCCGAAAAAGTCCTTCCTTTTTGTAAACGTGTACTCGAAGCATTAGAAGTACGATTGATGATCGCGCAATAAATCCCGATATTTTATCCGGTCCAGGCCTATACAACAGTTTTATATGGAAATTTCAACCAATTATTCTAGACTAGACTCTAACTCAGTCCATCATTTTAGCCATCCATAAGAATTCTCCATACTATTTCATCGCAATATTATTTTTACTAATGGAATCGTTTAATTATAAGTAGTTATGTGGCAGGGTCTATTGTCCTTGTTGATGCTCTCTTCCTGTTCATTATATTACTTCTAGCCTTGGTAAAAAGACGTAATATAGCTTCCCCGGAACGACATTCTCCAACCTTTAATTAATTTGCGTTATTGTACCAGGGCCTGTACTATGTACTACATACGATTTCTTTTGTGCTTTTGGTCGAGAAAGAGCATGGAAAAAACTAAAAGCTGCTAATGGATACTATCCCAGACTGATGGGAGAAAAACGCCAAAAGATACACAAAGGGCAACTGGAGCGCTAAATTAATCGCTCCAAATTTGCTCGAGCAGGCCGAAGTGCGAAATTTCTGTTCGGGAATTAATCAAAACGGACGAGCTGATAAAAATTCCGGCAGTTGTCGTCTGCTATTCGCCGTTACATGCCCAATTTGCCTCTGCTGGTATAAGATTTCAACAGAGCGATTTGAAGAAAAAAAACGGCACAAGTTTTAAGTGCATGCGATATTCTTAATTGCAACGAAATAAGCCGACCGCACATAAATTCATCCTATGAAAGTTATAACTATTTCCGGTAGGAAAACAATATTAAAATTGTAAATTATTATGAAAACGAGGACTACAGTTACCTAGTTAGGTTGTTAATGAGGAAAATAGGCAATTTAGATCTCTCGCTCTATTTATAATTTTTATTTATTCTCTTGTCCTCTATTTCCCATTTTATGATTACTTGAAATCTTTTTCCATCTGCGGAACAATAAGAAATTAACGAAGTCTGCCCAGTGTTCGGACTGAATGTGATTTTCAACAATACAACCCCCAAAAAAAACGAAATAAACCTAATATTGAAATCGTACCGCATGAACATAGAGGTATATTATTATTTCAGTATCCAGTTATCCTTTGGACATCATAATTCATCATCATACATATAAAAATCATTGAATGACAAAGGTGAGTCGAGAGAAATCTCCCCCAAAAAAGGGTTTGGTAATTACCTACTTTCTGTCGGTTTCCAATTGGGGTCAAGGGCTACAATTCCCCAGTGTTTTGTATGAGTATTTCGGTATGTAGGTACTCGTATTATACCTGCATGACCTAAAACGTTGCTCACAAACAGTCCCCTAGGGCACCCTCATACCCGTGACCTCTGTCACTCCCTAATTAATAAATATCACCTAAATCCACCCCACCATCCTCCGTTTGATCATAAATCATTAACTTCACCATCATTATGAAAATGTATAAATGATGTGTGCTTTTAGTGAAATTACATAAGACTGCACTTTGATTAAAATATTAGGTACCTCGATAGGTAGGTACTTAAAAAGGCTGTTTATTGGAATATTTAGAAAATCTTGCAGGGGTGGCATTATATGCCATTCACACGGTTTCCTATACAAGATATTCTGGAGAAAAGAATCCAAAATGTAGGTCTTAGAAAGAAGGAGTTTATCTAAATAAGACATGTAGTGACACATTGTATAGCAGTTTTACCAAAATCTGATAAACATAAACCTTAATCCACGTACCCCCTATGAGTTCTCCGTATTATATCATGGAATATTCACATGACCTAAAAACCTCCTAATAAGAGAGATTTTTGGGGGTGACGGTGCTTTTTGTTGGGAGGTTCCCTACAGTCTGCCCCCCATCCCCCAAGAGGTCTCCGTTATGTGTCTGTGGGTAATGTTTTGGGGAGGCTCGTCGTGTGTCTACCCCCCGTCGTTGGGGGTGGCGTATTGATCGGTCTGGGGTGACCGGAGTTGACCCCCCCAACGTTCCACCAAGAACCCAATGCGCCGATGCAACCCGTAAACCGTCTCTCCTCGTGAATGGGGGCAGGGCGGCAACCGCATTTCAAACAAAGCTCCAGTCGGAGACCCACCGTGTAACACGCATGTAAAATTCTTCAAAGTCTTTCGTACTTATAGTAAAATAATCGGTGCGAATCGAAATATGGAAGATCCCGTGGTGAACAGTCATCAGTCGGGCAAACCGTTCAAAGTGACGGACGCCACCAGGGAGACCCGAAAAGGAGTCGTGGCCGTGTCCCTGGAGGACTTAACCTCCAAACTGGAAGAGAAGTTGGGGGTCACCGGCGTGGTGACCGTGGTCCTGGAGGCGGACGGTACGGAAATCGACGACGAAGAGTACTTCGCCACCCTGGAACCGCACACCAGTCTCATGATCCTGGCCGAAGACAAGAAATGGTCCCCGCCCGCGCCCCCCTGTCGCATCTCCATGGACCAAGTGGACGAATCCAAAGGCGGTGCCGAACTGGTCGGGCTCGTCGAGAAGGTGAAGCACAATTTGTGTCACGTGTCGCTCCTGGGGGGCGCCGAATTGGAGATGTTGAGCGACATGGACCCTGAGTCCATTGTGGATATCACGTTCCCCGATAAGATTTTTCTCGAGCAATTGAAAGAGGCGTCGGGACGGTTCTTGAGCGAGAAACGGCAAGCTCAGGATGCGATGGATTTGCTGCGTCTGTACCAGGAGAGGGAGGCTGCAGAATCGGAGAATAACTGATGCCGGGAATGGGTGACCAAACATTATCCCGATAATTCGGATAGCTCCACCTATAAAAATGTAAGAGAATAAATAATTTCTTATAGGTGTGTAGTCTTCAAAATGGAACCAGGGTATATAGAGCACACGGGTGGAATGATATTCTTATGGGTGCGTTTCGGGAGCCGGCCAATTTATTTCTTATTCTCTTTCCTAGACATACCTATTTATAGGGGAGATTTTGCGTCGAGTTACGCGCTAGTGAAAGTTCTATGTTTGGTTGAAATTAATGTTTGTTAAACACGAAAACTTTCTGCTCTACACTCTTCGCTCTTCTCCACCCGTGATTCTTTCTGAAAGACTAACTTCAAAGCAATTTTCTCTAGCATTTCTTCGCAAACATAACGGCTTTTGCGAGGGCTTTTGTCCCTCTCACATATATCATAATTAACTCTTCAATCTTATATTCGCGAAATTGTATTTTTTGTTGGCCTGCATGGGAAAGATGAACAAAATTGAAAGTGACACTCCCGCGAGTCGCGAGTATTATTACTGGGGAAAATGCAGAAACATTGTCGACCTTCGAGCATTCAATCTCCTTTGCGACAGAATAGGAGTATTTCATATCAAAATATAACGTAATCTTTTGAAAATTTATGATCAAAAAAAGACGGAATGTCATTCTTCTCGGTCTTAAATAGATAATGGAAAAATCTTTGCCAAAATAAGATGAGATATTCCTTTTTAGATCGAATTTAATTCAGAAAAAAACCATTGGAAACTATACTGATAAGTGATGATAGTCAATTTTGAATAATCAAAGATTTTGCTAGAGATGACATACGTGCAGGGGTCATGCAGCTTAATACTCAATCGATTCGATTAATTATTCTTTTAGGCAATGGTATTAAAGTATTGTAATTTTGTCAATGGTCCTGAGAGGAGTTCATAAACCAAAAAAACTCGCAAGTTGTAAGACGACGAGCCTTTCTAGCGGTTAAACCCTGTTGCTGTTATTTTCTTATGAAATCCTCATCAGTTTTTGATTCTGTTACAGGGTCGCCACACAGTACCCCAGCATTTATGAAATGATAAGAAGACTGATTTGCCAAAAACCCGTTTGCTCAATCACCGCACAGCCGCCACATCAAAATAACACCAAGCAGGGGATATGACAAAATAAAATTCAAACGAACAAAATTGAATACGCATCACAAACCATTCAACATTATAATCAAAAACACCACCAACGCACTTTCCATCATAATAATCCTTATTACACGGAGAAAAGAAAATAATAGCGAAATCATGTACATCGCATCCGAAAACCCTTATGATAAATTTAGTGTCTACCCCAAAACATTTATTAGCGAACTAATTTCATCCCTACTTAACGAGATTTATTTCAAGAGACAAAACGCATGTTGTAAGTACCTTAGCTGTGATAAAACGTCTTGTAGGTTGTTTCAATTTTTAGATTATCACCCCCCTCATATTTAAAGACGAGTTCACCACAGAAGAGATAATTATAATTGTATCATCATTGTCGTTTTTATTACTACCACTAAAATGTAATAATAATAAATACAAATAATAATAGTACTGCATTTTAACTTGACCTATTGTGTACGATTTTGAGATAATAAAACTTTAGCTCTTAATTACATTTTCTTCATTTATTACTTAGCGTATTCAATTTATATTTTACATATATGTAATCGTAATAATAATTCTGTGAGATTAGCTTCATTATTGAATAAATTATTTGTAGTAGGTAATAGCAATAATAATTCATAGATTACATCAATCTGGATTATACATAATTATTCATCTTCAGTTGATTATTAAACGGACAATAAAATTAGAGAAGGGTGCAGGGGGCCTTCTCGCGGAAGGGGTTGACTCTCTGGCTGGAGAAGCCGACAAGAAGACAGTCATCCTGTTCATGTTCGGTGATGTATTTGATGATGTCCGCCACCGCCAAAGACACTGGCATTCGCTTGATGGCAGCCTCGCGCTTCAGCTGCTCGGTGATGGCGCGTTGCTGTTGCAAATTCGAGACAACCATGTCCATCAACGCTGTGTCTGATAGGCCTATGGTGGCAAACTGTTGGGCACACTCTCGGAAAACGGGTATGGAACTGGGTGCGGCTGCCTCTCTAGCGTAATAAAAATGCTATTAAATCGAAATGCGAAAGGGCCACTTCACTCGCGAACCTTTTTCACCTCCACGGATCGCACAATTTACACAGAGGATATAGAATTTTTAACTAAAACGGCTATTTCCTGGACGAAATACGTGTTTGAGCCACTTCAATTCAACTGTCACTTAACTGTCAACTTGACAGTGTCGAGTGTTTGACAATTTGATTGTAGCCAACCTTATATAACAAAACTCCCCAAATTTTAGTAGTTCATTTGAACTCTTGTTAAAAATATTGAAATAATCATTACAAAAATGTCCTATAATACTTACAAGCAACAAGAAAGTATCAACAATACTTTTATAAATATCTTCTCTTGGTTCAAACTTTGATGACATCGATTCAGGTACCCAATTTTACACACTGTTCATCTGACCTACTCACTTCCCTAGGCGCGGATTTTCAAATCATAAGGGAAAATATCAATACAAAAAAAGGCGCGTTAAAAAAAACTCTTTATTAATTCAATGTGCTTATATTTAATTTCAATCAGTTGTTGGTTCGGTTTCTTCTTCTCTTTCTTCCTGGTTCAATTTTATTTGTAAATTTCTAGTCCAAACTGGAGGTAAAGTGGCAAATGTGAGGTAACCGGTGTGTCCTGGCATTGTAGCAGGAGGGATGACTGTGGTGAATTTAACAACTTCTTTTTCTTTATTTTTAGTTTCAGAGCCGTCTTTTTCAGTTTTCACAAAATCAAGATTCAAGACATTCAATGTTCTTGTCTGTACAGAATAGGACGTTTGCAACACTTCCATGGTTTGAATTTCTTGAAAACCCAGTTTAGATAAAACCAGACAACTCTTCTGGACTTGTTCTATGCAGGGTGAAAATGAACAGATTCTTCCTCCATTTTCTTTCAAAGAATTTACTGCATGAGGAATAGCCAACCATGGATGTGGCAAATCCAAAAATACTGCATCAGCTTTATTATTTAATTCATCTCCGAAACCGTTAGCGCAAACATCTCTGTGACGTGCCGTAACATAAGCCTCCAGTCCATGGGATTTGAATTCATCTCTCGCTAAATTGACTCGATTTTCGTGGAAATCAAAAGTGTGCAGGTGTCCATGAGGTTTAACGGCTCTTATTAAGGCATGTGACAAAGAACCACTTCCTGTGCCGCTCTCCACAACGGTGGATCCGGGAGCCAATTCCAGTTGTAGCACTATCATGCTAATGTCCGGGGTATAGATTATTTGTGTTCTGTGGGGTAGAGTCTGTGTCCATAATTCGGGAGTCGGTTGTATGACGTAGCCCCAGCCCTTACTTAAAGACACTTTCGACCCGTAAGGTTTTCCAATTAATTCTGCACATTTTAGGGCTCCGCGGGGCGTCTGGAAGATGTTGTCCACTACAGCGCCCTTTTTACTCACTGTCTTCTCTTCAGCCTTAATACTGTACACTTGATTTATCGTCAGATACAAAATTATCGTGTCTCCTTCTTGTATAGTCGCTTTATAACCGTCGAAACTCATTTTTCTTTTTTTCGCAAGAAGAAATTAAATGTTTGGTTAGGAAATTGAACAAATGTCACTTGTGTCACGTGTTAGGGCCATTTTTCGCGACGGTTACTCCTTCTTCCAACCACCATAGAAAAAGTTAACCATAAACCATAGACAAGTAAACTAACATTCTGTAACTGCAGTTACAGTTATAGACGACGACAGAATATGGTAAACAAGAAAAAATTAAAAATAATATTCTTCTATGATTAATAATAATAGAGAGAATGGATGTATTAAAAGCTGAAATAGCGAAAAAACGCAAACTTCTGGAAGAGAAGAACCTTTTGGTACAATATTTTTCATATTTCAATGTTCTAACCTAAAAATGTTTATGTTTTTAGGGCTCCGATAAAAAGTACTTCAAGAGAGGAGACCTTCTGGCTAAAGAAGAAGCAGAATACCGACAGAAATACGGGAGTATTAAAAATGAGGCTGAAACAAATTCAACAAACGCTCCAGAAGGTATTCACATATTCTAACTATTCTAATTCGAAACGTACTTTCCAACAAATCGCTCGTTTGCTTTAGATAAAACTGAATCCGAGACACAAGGACATAATATTCTACCTAGAAGTGAAGTGATTTCACGTTTGAGAGATCGGGGACAACCAATATTACTTTTCGGAGAGACAGAAGTGGATGCTTCAAAACGCTTAAGAAAATGTGAACTATTAGAGCCAGAAGTTAATAAAGTAATGGAATGAGAATAAGATTTGAGGGAAGACATCTAAAAGTGGTGTTTTGTAGGGTTTTCGAAATGACTTCCAAGAGGCAATGGAGCAAGTGGATCAAGCATATTTGGAAGAATTGATGGCACAAAGTGAAGATTTGAAATCGAATAAAAAACCCACAGATAAAGAAAAAACGGCTTCTACGACATATGAAGAAATCAGGGAAATGGCAAAGAAAATGGGTCGGGGAGAAAGGGAACACGATATGACAGTAATAGTACATTTCATACAGGTAACAAATTTATGGCTTTTACATTATCTTCATTTTCATTATGAGTTTCATAGTTGGTTGCGTTATTTTATGTTGGTATGATGAGCGGGAGCATTGACCATGTAAGGCGGTGGTAGTTCTGAAATTGGGGCAGTCGCCATTACTCGTGGTGGTGGCTGTTCAGGTTCAATCGTGTACGGTGGCGGTGGAGGCAACCCTAGAATAACGAATTACAGATTTCTGTAATTTTTCCACTATTTGACATGATAAAGTACCTGATGGGGATAGTTGAGGTCTTCTCTGCTCTTGTATCTGTTGCATCAATATCGAAAGAATTGTTGACGATAAAGAGATTACGCGCCCTTAAAATTATGATAAATTACAGTAGATATGAAAAAGAATGGAAAATTCCTTACCAGTTTTTTTAATTTCTTTTATTAAGTAAATTTTCCTTACTCTGATATAAACTGCTATACACAGCCCTAAGAAATAAAACCCTATGACTAATATTATTAATGAAATTGGTGCTTCTTCGGCCGTCGACATTTTCTTTGTTTTAATAATTATTGTGTCACCTGAATAGCGCAGATCTTTTTTTTCGATAACGCTCTTATCTTATCAGCTTCGGTCACGCTTTATTACTCCATTTATAATTATCATGTTCAATTTGAAATGTGGCGCGTTTCGCTACATTTGTATTGACTCATTCTGTCAATATGACAGCTGTGTAGCTCTGTCAATATGGCGGTGTTGCAAGTCATCCGTATGATTTAATTTCCAGTTGATTCTAAAGGAATGGGGGGAACAGCTTCAAAACAGAGCAGCCGAAGAGAAGAGAGGAACCAAAGGAAAATTGGCGGGCGCCACTTATACCCAAACGCAACAATATTTGAAACCTCTGTTGAGAAAATTGAAGACCTTCACGCTGCCCGAAGATATTTCGGATAGTCTGACTGAAATTGTCGTCCACCTTTTGAATCGAAATTATTTAAAGGTAAAAAGATGAGAACCGGCGTAGGTTTATCTTGATTTGATGATTTTGATTGGTTCAGGCCAGCGACGCTTATTTGCAAATGGCGATCGGTAACGCGCCGTGGCCCATCGGCGTGACCATGGTGGGCATCCACGCGCGTACCGGTAGAGAGAAGATCTTTTCGAAGAACGTCGCCCACGTGATGAACGACGAGACGCAAAGGAAGTACATCCAGGCGCTGAAAAGGTTGATGACGAAATGTCAGGAATATTATCCGACCGATCCGTCCAGGTGCGTCGAGTATGCCGCTTTCGGACCGCTGCCAAGGGGACCGACGTCCTCCTCATCGACATCATCTTGAACCACATCGCGATGATAGTCTCGAGCTTACAGATAAGATTACGACTCTCGTCTCAAATTCGGCTGATTCTGGGCCGCATCTCGCGAATTTTTATTTTACAAATTATCGATGACAAATTATTTTCAAGCTTTTTATTTGAACTAAACTGATTAGTACACACATTTTTAATGATTTCAATCGAGAGGAGACCATGAAAATTGAATGGCAGATCAATTCTTGTTAGAATTTTTTGTCAAGCACTTGTCAAAAAGTCAAAAGTGACAGTAATTGTACGCCATTTTGTTTCCAGGGTCTCTCTTCTCATGGAAAACTTATTTGATCACTCAGAACTGATTATTGTATCCATCATTAATTATTTTCAAATCATCAGATGATAAGTTATGGGCATTCACCACTCAATGATCGTATTATATGAGGTAGTGCTCCTAAAAATACGATATTTTAAATTTTTATCAACTTGATCATTATCTAATTTTCCTTACCATTTTGGAGCATTTCTGGAGGAATTCCCACAAAGGTGTCGTCTTTTTTGATAAAGTAATAACCTGGAACCATTATTTGTTCAATTAGGAAGTGGTACTTACATACAACATTGATCATGCGAAAAATACTTGCCCTCTTTGATCATTGCTAAAGTTTGCCGTTTCCCTCTTTCGAACACTACCAACATCAGACACATTAGAAAAACAAATATGGATGAGATTGATAATAAAACGGTTATGTAAATCTCCATAATGAATCAATCATTCAGAACAAACCGCACTAAAGAAATTGGCTACATTATTATGAGGGAGATCAAAACACCAGAATGAACGTCTCTAACCAATATAAAATAACAGACGCGACATGTTATTCAGTTATGTGTACCTAACATACGACTAATTAGTCGTTATCATTTCATTATTATCTTTAAAAATGAGATAACGTGTGGTTTACAAAGGAAACAAGAAAGTCGTAAATAATTTGTCAAACTTTATTATCGGGGGGCATCGTATCATCTTATATTTTTCATACCTACATACATATTTTGATTCCATTGAGAATTAGTTGTCATTCTATTTCCACACTCTTGAAATGATCAGCAATAGTCTTTGTTAAATTATCTTCTGATTCCTACAGTCCCCCATAAATAGGGTTTTGAATTCCTGTTGTCACACCAACTGTGGAAAGATAACTGCGTCACTACAGTTTCATTACAGTTTCAATTTGTCACTTACAACTTTCTGCCACTTCCGGTGGTATTCCTTGATACGTGTTCCGATTCAAAATAAAATAATACCCTGCAATGTCGATTTTAAATTGAAACCGGTAAGTCTGCCAACTGACTTACCTTCATCGATCATTTTCAAGTATTTCCGTTTGGCTACCTCGAATACGATTAAAAATATAAACATTGCAAAGAAGTAAACTACAGATGTCGGTAATAATACCATTAGGTATGGCGGTAATGCGCCCATTTTGCCACTTTTTTAAATCACTGATTGAATGAATATCATCTAGATGAATAGCGAGTACGTTTATCTTTTTGGGGTATTGAAGTAGGTGTACCTGTTTTTATTATATTGGTGCAGAGATTAGATCATGTATGATAGAGATAACGAGAGTTTATTATTTTTGTAAATCTAATCGAACACATTTTTCATACGCAAAATATTGTCTTCTTATGAAATATTCGTTCGATTGCTCTGTATAAATCCTAACAATAATAAGTAAATATAAAGAATTAATGTCCAAGTTCGGAAGCTCTTTTCGCCGCAGCCTCTACAGCGTTCATCACAGCTCCCCTAGAATAAATCCGGTAATCGAAATGAGTTATTCAGGCGCATTTTTCAAAGTCCATACCTCACAGCTCCTCTTTCTAAAGCGTGCAATCCGGCAATAGTAGTGCCACCGGCCGAACACACTTCATCCTTCAGCGTTCCCATGTGTTTTTGAGTTTCCAGGACCATTTTCGCGGCCCCCATCACAGTCTGTGCGGCTATTTGCGTCGACATTTCCCTGTGCAGACCCATCCTCACACCTCCGTCAGACAGCGCCTCGATGAATAAATAAACCTGAGAGTAATCGATTTAGGTTCGCTCTTTTCGATTAGGAAAAGTGGGACTTACGAAAGCTGGTCCACAGCCGGACACGGCACAAATCGCGTCGATCATATTCTCGGGCACCATTTGGCACACTCCGGTAACTTCTAAAATAGTCTTGACGATTTCTAAATCTTCCTCTGATACGTTTTTTCCGGGGCAGTAAACTGTGCAACCCTCTCCCACCAACATCGGGGTGTTGGGCATCACCCTTATAACTCTGGAGCCTTCGAAAGGCTTAATTTTCTGTAAATTTCCCGGATTAATATTGAGGAAACCGATTTGATGGTTTATGGGGTATACTTCTTCCAGTTCTTTTATTGTGAATCCGGCCAAGATCGATACGAATAATTTATTTTTGATCGTCTTTCCGTAAGGGCTCGCTATAATTGCGTCGATCGCTTCGTTTAAAATGTGGGGTTTTACTGCTAGAAAAATTACGTCCGTTTCGGTGGCAACTTCGCTATTGTCTGTCGTCACATTAGCACCCCAACTTTTCCATATATCTAAATTATTTACGTAGGGGCTGGAGGCGTACACTTGAGGAAACTCTATCACTCCTGGAAAATTCCAAAAATATTCAAATATTTTAAATTATAATTCGAGTTTGTTACCTTTATTCACGATACTTCTGCAAATTGCTTTCGCCATATTTCCATTTCCAATAAAACCAATTTTTTTGGCGATTTTCTTGGGTGTCGCCGCCGATTTGGTAGCGAAATTATTACAAAAGTAGACACAGCCACTATTTATTAGAAATAATGTCACTAAACGGTGCAATATTATAACAAATCAATCGATATACATACCCGGCATTTACACATTTCGAATGAACGAAGAGCCGTTTGAATAGGTTGTTTGATAACGACATGATCATTCGTATTGTGCAATTGTCGCTGCCTAAAAGGTTAAACTTAGATTTGGTCTACTCGCATTTGCTTTTATTGTGCTCTGGACGACCGGCGTCGTTACGCCACAGTGGCGTCTCGGAAAATTTCGCGGGGTTCTGACGTTAAGCGTCGGGACGCCGTCGCAGTGGCGTCCATTTGGAAAGTTTTACCTGATGGAGTTTTGATGACGCTTATGGGAAGTTTTTAAAATCATCTAAAAATAATGTTTTTTTTTTAAATAAACTACATAAATTTTTCGTTATAGATATAATAATTACAAGAAATAAAATCAACTAGTAAATTCACAAAAAAAAATATGAACAAAAACAAAATATTTACAAAACTAATATAATTACAGAGCTAACGTCTATTGTCGTAATTTTATTGTGGGCCATTGAAAGGAATTCAATTTTTGTATAATTTATGAAAACTTTCCACTAGCGCCATATTGCCAGACGCGTCAGTGCTGTCAAAGTAGATCAATATGGCGACTTTGCAAGTTCCAATGCAAAAGATACACAAGAACCATCATTTCTAAGAAGATTACTTATCATGTTTCGATTTTTTTTGTCCCAACTCCACAGATTTATTAGAAGCCGACTCAACAGCATCCATAATCGCAGCCCTACACAATTTGAAAGGTATAAACAAAACTCTTAATTAAACTTACTTAAGCCTGTTCTTTCATCTTTCATACAAATTCACCAGGCAGTTAAATTTTCCATTTTCCATTGTTGTAACAATAATTTAACCGCGAGATAAATTCAAAAAAAGATGAAATGACCTGCCCTTAACCATTTACCTGACTCCTCCTTTTTCTAATGCGTGTATTCCAGTTATTGTTGTGCCTCCGGGAGAACAGACTTCGTCTTTGAGTACTCCGGTGTGTTTTCCCGATTCCAGAACCATTTTTGCAGCCCCCAGTACTGTCTGGGCGGCAAAATGTGTCGCCATGGCCCTGGGAATTCCCACTTTGACGCCGCCATCCGATAAGGCTTCGATCATGAGGTAAACCTAAAAATTACTGTTTAAAACTGGACATGACCAATTAATTTGAATGAATGACTCACGAAAGCTGGCCCACTTCCCGCCACAGCCCCTACAGCATTGATCAATGACTCGGGAACTTGTTTGCACACGCCTGACGTTTCCAGGATCTTTTTAACTAGTGCCACATCCGCGTCGCTCGCTCTCTGACCCGGACAAAATACTGTACACCCTTCACCGACCATCATGGGTGTGTTTGGCATTACTCGGATAACTCTCGAGCCCTCGAGAGGGGTCAAACACTGAAATTTACTCAATTCAGTTCTTAATTTCTCAAATTGTTATGGTTTTACGTTTTCCAAAGACTCGATTGTAATACCAGCCAGAATTGATACAAACAACTTGCCCTTGACAGGCTTTTGAAGAGTGTCGTAAACGTTGGCTATGGCGCTCGGTAATATGTGAGGTTTTACTGCTAGGAAAATAATGTCGGCTTCTTCAACAACAACCCCATTTTCAGTGGTGATTCTTGCTCCCAATTTCTTCCAGCAATCAAGATTTTCTATGTGCGGTCCTGCTATGTACAGTTGATTGTATTGGACTAGCCCTGGAATTCATAATGATTTAATGTGCTGTTTTAATTGGGCTATCTGAATTTACCTTTTCGAACGATGCCTTCGCATATCGCTTTGGCCATGTTTCCACCTCCAATAAAGCCAATGATTTCTTTGATCTTGTACGATTCCTCCATTATTTGTTTTTCTCTGCTTTAGATTTGTGAAATGCTCGGGAAAATAGGAATTGGAAGCACCAGAAAAGTGGATTCGTCGAAAACTGAGGAAATCCTTAATAACCTAAAAAAAATCGATTACCTCCAATTCGTTTGAAGTTGGGACAAGTTATGGATGAAATGCTGTCAGAGGGACTAATGGGACTAATAAGTGCTAATAAGGTTACTGGGTGAGGTAGGTATGTGTTATCATACCTACCGTGAAAAATAATCTTGATTTTAACACTGTGATACCTTCTGTCCACAATTCTGTACGCCACTGCACTCAAATGTCAAAGCCCAAGGTTGTCAAAGCCGTTCCAGTCAAGTCAACTGTCAATGAAGTGGTGGAAAAGCTTATTTCTTTTTTGATCATTTCTCTTTCACTAAACATGTAAGTGACCTTTGTCTCTGTTATTTCAATGTACATTATGGATACAAAATCCTGTAAAATAGGCGGTCAAAAGAGAATTTTTTATATTTACCATCTGGTTACTTACTTGTGGTTATGTTGGCGACCCTGCCTCTTTTCCCGCTGACGCGCCAATCACTGTTTTAAACCAAGGTTTTAAACGTGTTTCTTCATTTTAAATCTTGTAGCATAATAGATGTCTTGTAGTAAATAATAACTAATACCTACTTCAATTTATACTGTGCAATCTCAAGCACAACCATAAGTTTCAGGCATGTTTCAGGATAGATATTCAATTTAGCCATCACTAATAAATTATAAGAACTTAGTGTGGGATATTATCTTTGCGGTCTTATTATTTAACTTATGACCTACTATCTTATCCTTATCTCAGTTTCATTTGATTTTTGTTGTAAACTGATAATTTGTTTCAGTGAATTAAATAACGGTGATGCTGTTAGGTTTGTGATAGACTCCGTTCACAAAAAAGTTATTTGATAATTAAATAATAATCATGCCCGTGAATGAAGCGGCTAGTAAAACGGATATTCGAAAAATCTATGAAAATATGGAATACGGAAAAGTCAGTAATTTGAATTGCGATGAAGCAATAGCATGGTTAAAAAGTGCAAAATTTTACACGTCTCATGGCGAAAGTGATCAGGAACCGAACGGAACGCCCATACAACTGAAAAATGCAATTACAGGCGAAGATCTCGTTAAAGTTTATGAACCTGGTGTGAACACTATCGAAACCGTCTTGAAAAACACTTGGGATGAAGTATCCGGTTTTCTCCTGGATCCAGTCACGAGAATTACAAGAGCAAAATTACTCTATAGATTGGGGAATGAAATAAAGAAAAACGAGAACATGTTGTGCCAATTGGAGACTTTAACGCGAGGTATTTCAGCTAGAGACACTAAAAATAAATCTATACCTTTACTCGTCGACTATTTGCAATACTATTCCGGTTTCTGTGTCAAGCAAAATCACAAGGGATCTGATTGGGCACCTAAAGGTAAGTTAGAAGATAGTTTATGGGAAAGGTATGCCTTACAATGGAAATTATTTTTTTAGGTCTTTCCGTGGGTATTTTTCCAGATGAATCACCTCTTTTCCTCCTTGGTTGCTTTCTTGGGCCGACATTAGCTGCTGGCTACAATGTTGTCATACAAGCCGATGCTAGACTAAACCCAATATTTTTATTTATACTAAAACTGGCAAGACAAACGGGGTGAAGTCTTAATATAATTTAACGGCATAACTAGGTATCACAGCTATTAATTTATACTTTCTTTTTTTGGTATGGCAGATTCCCTGATGGATGCATAAGACTAATTGGCGGAAATCCTGAAGATGTATTTTTCAAAAGTGTCCAAGTTGCGACAATTTCCATATTTGATAATCTTCTTCGATCGAAATATGCGGCAATTCGTCATAATCTCGATAAGAAATTATTGTATTGTAAGTTATATTTCAAGTTAATGAAATATATTCGGCGGGACTATACCTTAATTATTTAATGTTTTAGTGTCTACAAATTCATGTCCGTATATCGTTTTCGAAGATGCCGATTTGGACTCTGCTTGTCAAAATCTAATCCAAGCAGCTTGGGGGCATCAAGGATTGGTAAAATTTCTATTTCTAATTTTGGCAAATAATTTATGTTCTAAAATTTAATTTTGCAGACTCCTTGGTCCGTTCGGAATGTGTTTGTTCAAGAAAACGTTTTAAAATCTTTTACGCAAAAGCTTAAAAATCAAATATTAAAAATTAAACTTGGATCAGCATCAACCAACGACAAAAATGTGGACGTAACGTATCCTTATCTGATCCAGGATGCGGCTCAAAAACTTGAAAAGTTAGTGGACTCTGCAAAGTCTCAAGGAATTGAAGTATTTCAAGGAAACCATAATTTTGGAGAAGACCAATTCAGACTAACTTTGTTCATTGGAGGACAAGTTTGCAATAATAACGTCCTCAAGGAAGAAGCCATCGATGTTCCCACATTGACAATAACCGCTTTCAGATCGATCAACGAAGGTGTCAATTTAGCCAATAATTCGAGGCAAGGATTTGCGGCATCCGCGTGGACCTCAAATCTTAGTCTTGCCAACGAAATTTCACACAAATTAAAAGTACAAGAGAACCTTTGAAATACAAATTTTACACATCTTAATAATATTCGTCTTGTGTAGGTTTGTAATGTTTGGATCAACTGCCATGGTCTATTTTCTGCAGATGCTCCGATAGTATCAGATTGTAAAAGCACTTCGAATGGATATTTTGGAGGAAAAGAAGGGTTTTACGAATTTGTCGGATTTGATATTGTTCGAAATCCAATACTAACAGATGTTCCAAAAACTGAAAACGGGATAGGGAATGTAATCGCTGCAGCTAAGCAAGCGCAAAGTATTTGGAGCAAATTGTCCAGACTCGAAAGGTCCAAAAAACTTTACCAATTGGTCGACGAAAAGTTTGACGATTTCTTAATGGATAGCGATACGACAACGATCTATAATTATGCCGCAGATAGTGTCGACTGCGAAATTCATGGAAGGATATCAGCGGAAGGATTCAAAATGTCCACGATTCGCGAACCTTTAGGTGTGGTAATGATCGAAACTAAGGGCTCCCTGGATCAGCAGAGCAAAAATCTTTTGGTTTCGGCTTTGATTGAAGGTAATTCTGTCATAGTGAGCTCCCATATTAATGCAGATATCGGTCCATTGTTTTCAATCTTATCGAGAGAATTACCAAAAGGTCTTTGTACATTGATACCGTTGTCTTTAGAAATTGTACGAAATGCTGCTTATAATGTCAACGTTAGCGCTTGCTTCTTGAGTAGTTTTGGAGGCCTTATTGATAGTAACAGCTCTTTACCATTGAAAGAAAGTGGAAAATTCAAAGTGGCAGGAACCGAAGATATTCGATTTAAATGCACCTCGATTAAAAACGTTTGGAGCAATGTGGGCCAATCAATCCTCTAAATATTTTACTGATGAAATGTATTTTCGTGTAAATATACCGGGTGCAAGAAAGACTGATGATTATTTATCTAAGAGACAAGTGCTGATAATCGACTTGATGACCATATAAGGGTCGGCATTGGAAGCCGGTCTGCGATCCTCAAAGTAACCCTTTTTGGCTTCGGCGACCTTCCTCGGAATCCTAATACTGGTACTTCGGTCGCCCACGCCCCAAGTGAACTTATCGACTAAGCTGGTTTCGTGCATTCCCGTCAGTCTCTTGGCATTGTCGAGCCCTCCATTAACATCGCAAATTTTAATATGTTCCGCATGATTCCCCTCCAATTTCTTGATGGCTTCTTCGATGGCCGTCAAACCGTTTTCCTCACGCATGTCTTTGGTGGAGAAATTGATGTGACAGCCCGCACCGTTCCAGTTCGGGAACAATTTCGGATGCAGGGAAATCGCCACTCCGAAGTCTTCGGCCACCCGATGCAAGAAAAACCGGATCATCCACAAATCGTCCGCGGCTTTGATACCGCCAGACGGTCCCGTTTGCATCTCCCATTGGGACGGTGTCACTTCCGCGTTCATACCGGAAACGACGACTCCCGAATATAGACAAGCTCGATAGGTCGACTCGATGATGTCTCTGCCGAAGGCTCGGGAAGCTCCGACGCTGCAATAGTACGGGCCGGCCGGCGCGGGCTCACCCAACATGATCGGCCAGCCGAAAGGTCTCTCGTTCACGTCCATCAGCTGGAATTCCTGTTCGATTCCGAACTGCGGCTCTTTGTCGCAGACGCAATTCAAAACTTCCATGCAAGCGTTTCGGTGATTGGTCGAGGTGACTTTGTGGTCGGCCGTGTACGTTTCGCACAGCAGAATTCGGTTCTTTCCTTTGGTGAAGGGGTCTTTGTACAGGGCCACCGGGCACAGCAGCATGTCCGAATTGTCGGAGCATCCGAAGTAGGCCGAACTGCCGTCGAAATCCCACGTGGGGCACTCTTTGTGCGTACTCGGAACGAAGTCTAGCGTTTTCACTTTGGAGCGCAGTTGTTCCCCGGTGCCGTCTATCCACACGTACGTCACTTGGACGTTACATTCGGGAATCGGAAGACACGCGTAACGATCCCATATCGTTTTGTCGAGCCGCCAATTCGGTGACCATTCCAGATGTTGGGCTCGGGATACCACTTTCAGAGGACCTCCTGATTTCGACAATAATGTGCGGACGAGATTCATGAGACCGTTTGATTAAAAATTGAAATTATAGACTGACAAATGATTAACAAAAAGGTGTAACAGGTACAACTCAAATGTGAGACAGTCTCCTACTTGATTAGTGTTATTGAAACATACAGAATTTATTATTACACAGTGAAATCATCATTCTAACCACATCTGCTCCATGATCAACTAAATTAATTCTGGTTAAAGCAGTAAACTTAACAAAAACGTACAGATTTGTCCTAAATAGAGCTATCCACTTTTTTATATACACTAATTAATACAACTTACATAGGACAGGATGAAGAATTAAGGGTGGAATAATACCTGATGTGTCTGCATTCCCTACACCACTGGTTGACCCTGATGAAAAAGTTAATCAATTAAATTAAAATATATGAACAATATAATAATCTGTACAAACCCATTTCTCTGCCAACACCAGAAGAGTACGTTTATCGAGTCTGGGACCAATTAGAGGGTTCATCTGAGCCACATAACAACACAACCAGCTACACAAATGAAAGAAAACCCTGATTTATTATCTCAACTAGGTTTGGTTCCAGTCATGTGATGATTTATGGAGTGTACTAAATTAGGCAAATATTTTGAGAAATATACTTACAACAACCAGCACGTTACCCCCGTCAGCATCAAAATCACTTGTATAATGCTGAAATGAACGGTTATGATGAGATTTATATTGAAGTGCTAAAAGGGGTGTTACTTACCCTCTATTGGGTCCTTTGGGGACGAAAATGGGCAGCACGCCGCCTACTCCACCCCAGAAAATTGTAAATACCAAGAACGGAACGAACCCCATTTTACCACAATTATTTATCGATAATTTTACTGGGGTAATTCCGGTTGGGGCGGAAAGAAAACTGAAAAACTTGCTAAACTAAACGACTGACAGAGCACTGACGTTTAGAGTGTCAAAGTCATATGATCCCGTGCAGTGATACCAACCATACTACTATTTGACGTCTGACGTCACGAGTGTCATAAATTTATTGTTTATTCTTGTTCCAAGTGGTTTGCTGAAACTTTATTTCGTGATAATGGTTTATAAAACATCAGTGCGTTGGCTGGATCGACTCTCTACGATATTTCAGCCGATTACTCAGATTCCCAAAAATGCTACAATCAAGCGGCACGACCTCATATCCAAAAGTCAAAAAGTAAGGTTAAGTAAACAATATTTAATTTCTCTTAAAAAATACCGGTTGTTTAGTTAATGTTGGATTTGGGCATAATCAGACAAGCCAGTGTCGGTTGTTTCCATTTTTTACCGTTGGGGATGAGATCTCTGGAGAAGTTGATGAGATTAGTTGACGAAGAAATGTTAGCAGTTGGAGGGCAAAAAGTCATGCTTCCCTCTTTGACCAATGCCAAATTATGGGAGAGAACGGGTTCGTGTTAATAGGTACGAAACGATTTATATTATCCATTGACGTTTATCAAATTTCAGGGAGGCTTGAAAGTGTATCCAGCGAATTGTTCAGTTTAAAAGATCGACATGACCATCAATACATTCTAAGTCCTGTAGGTAAAAAGCTTCAACAAGTCTTTTACTTCATACGAGTATCATCTCATTGTTGTAGACTCACGAAGAAGCGGTCACTGAATTGATTGCTTCATTAGCTCCAGTTTCTTACAAACAATTCCCTTTGAAACTTTACCAAATCACCAGTAAATACAGGGATGAGATGAAGCCCAGATTTGGCTTAATGAGAGCCAAACAATTTGTCATGAAAGACATGTACTCCTTTGATGTTGATGAAGAAAATGCAACTAGAACTTATGAAAAAGTGTGTAACGCTTACGATAGAATATTTCAGAAAATTGATGTAAATTATGTCAAAGGTAAATTGAAACGTAATTATTATCTGAATAATTATAATATGATATTTTTTTTAAGTATTGGGAAGTACCGGTCACATTGGAGGGTCATTATCTCACGAATATCATTACAAATGTGAAATGGGGGAGGATAAAATTATATCGTGTTGTAATTGTGGCCATTCGGCTAATATAGAAATATTTGGTGGTGAAGAAGAGTGTCCGAAATGTTCCAGCAAATCTATTGAAGTTAGTCCGGCTATCGAAGTTGGACACACTTTCTTCTTGGGAGAGAAATATTCAAAACCTTTAAAAGCGACTTATTTGGGTAACGATGGAAAACCGCATTTACTGCAAATGGGATGTTATGGCCTGGGCATTTCGAGAATTATTGCAGCTGCAGTGGAAGTGCTGTCGACAGAACATGAGATGAGATGGCCCAGAGCATTTGCACCATACACAGTCCTCGTCATTACGCCAAAGGTCTGTTCATTCTAGTATTTTTGATTAGGTACTATTGTTTATTTAATATTTCAGAGTGGCAGTAAAGAAGAAATTCATTTGAAAAGCCTAGGGCTGATAGAGAAAATCCTCTCGGGGCTTGAAAATTTGGATTGTTTACAAAACGAAATATTATTAGATGATCGAACTTCATACACCATAGGTAAGAGATTCATGGAGGCTAAAAAAGTCGGTTATCCGTTTATAATAGCGTTAGGGCAAAAATCTTTACATGACCCGCCGTTATTCGAACTGGTAGATTTGACGAAAGATATCCAAATTCATCTGAATCAGGAGGATTTATTTAATTATTTACACCAAAATGTTCCACTTTCATAAATTTTATACAAGAATAATAATTATTATAATAAATTAGTCGACTGATAGATTTCCATCCAAATCCCCGTAATCGGATAACGATTGCGTTATTGATGTCATTCTGTGACTGGGATCTGTGGCATTATTTGACTCGGGTCCACCGATTCCCGATACGAAATTACGCCAGGTTTTACACTGAGCCAATCTGGCCTTTTTCGTCTGTTCAGTCTCTTCATATTTACAAGGTGCATTTGGGAGGAATTCCTCAACCCGGACATCTCTGACGATAAACCAGCAAATTACACCTATTACATAGCGATATTGATAACTTACTTCAGTTCTTTTCTAGGCGGTAGTTTGAATTCTGGTACGTGAAATTTTTTATGGGCCGATTCGGCCACCATCAAATTTGCGTCGAACCAAGAACGAGGTAGTCCCAAAATCCCAACGCCAATATTCAAGTCGTAGAGGAATTCCTCCGGGATAGTGTAAACAATTTCTAGATACGTCAAACGCTCTTCACTTCTGCATCATGCAACAAATACTAATGAAAATATTTATGTGGAAGAAAAAAACTAACGGGTCAACGTCGACTTCTCCAATGGCCAACATCCGATAATTGTGATCGTCGAAAATTAATTCCTGAATCGCCGGCGATCTGTGCTTCAATTTCCTCTCGACAGTGTAGGCGGCTCCTTGCAAAACGCGATCCTCTTCGGGTAGCGTATTGAAAGTGGTGACGAATCGGCCTTTCGTGTTGAATACGCTAGTCCGCAGCATTCTGTTGAGTTCGATTTCGATCAAGGTGAAGTACTTCCTCTGAAGCGCTATCCAAACTATCCTCACTATGACGCACATAAGGCACTCGAATAAATGGCGGTCCTTGTCGGACAGCGAAACGTTGTTGCCGCCACGCATATGGTAGAACTTCTGGACGTCTTCGAGGCCCAAAATGATGTAGCCGTAATTTCTCGCCACCATGCTGCGGAAATCTGCCAGGTCGTCCCTGATGGCATTTTCCAAGAGTGTGACGACGGGTTGTCGTAATTTTCGTCTGGCTTCTTCTCGTTTCGACATCAGGTGATCCCACACTTTGAAATAATACTGGAAATAGACTATAAGGGTCCGCAAGAAGACGTCCATTTTTTCCGTGTGCAGATAACTGATGAATTCCGGAGATAAATCGCGTGGATTTGCGACCGTGTAAATGGCCACATCTTTGATGTCTTGAATCGTTATGACTTTTGGCTCATTCGGTTTGATTTTTCGCTGGTAGAAACGCCGAAATTGTGCCTGGGTTACGTTATCCAGGGTGTCTTTGAATTTGATGTTATTCAATCCACTTTTGGCAGCTTGAGTCTTGTTTTGGCCGGGAGTCGAGACTTGATCCGAAGGCCCTATTCCACGTCTTATTGTATTCAGATTATTAGTTTCGATAATTTATTATCATGAAATAGGATGATTACTTTATGAAAATCAAGCCATTGTTGACGTCATCCCACCCCCAGAAACCGTTGAGATAAGGAGACTCTTTCAGGTTCTCGGCCATTGATTAATCAACTCAAAGATGAAACCAGATCACTTGATCATTGAACATTACTTACCAATTTATTCTATAACTATACAAGATGTCGATGAAATCTATACAGAATGTTTTACAATAATAAGCGGAAAATATGGCGAAAAGGCACACAATTTTGGAGCATCTGGTGAGGACAGTGTATGCTATCAGTTGCGACAAAGTTGTATACAATGTCACAATGCTCAGATGGAATTCTTGAGCGCTCATGTCCCAAATTAGAGACGGCAATAGAAGGAATATACCAAAACTTGAAACTGTTACCGTTTTCCAAATCATTCTAAAGTTGAGTTTGTGTCCAGTTTTAGCGATTTTTCCATAAATTGTGGTGAACACGAACAAAATTAAATAGAAACAGGCAGTCTCTAGAAAAAATATGGCATTCGTTTTAATAAGAATTAATCATTTCAATTATGATTATATTTACGTACTGATTGCAATTTGAATACTCATTTTGTAGAATTGAATATCGACCATTTCCATGTCTACTTCTTGGAGATGTGGTTGCAAGTCTTCAGTTTGATTAAGTTTGTGATTATTCGAATAAGTGGTTTGGGTCCATTCTGAATAAGTTTCAGTAAGCAGTAAAACCACTGATAATTTCCAGAAATTCTATAACCAATTTACAAATTCAATTTGAGAATGCTAACTTGCTCCATAACTTATTACTACATACTTTCAAATCAGTATTGAATAAAATGTGTCTGTATGCTTCTTTTTGGAGTAAAACTAGATCGATAATAACTATTACAATATCGTATTCCACATATTTATCAGCTACGCTTTTGCAATTCTCCTGCAAAAATGGAATCTATTTTGAATACATACTCAAGTATTATGAATTTGTCTTACACAGTCGCTCAATTTCAATACGGTTGCACTGTATTTTTTGAACAAATTTTTAACTTCATGACCGCAGTTAATACAGATTAACGAATTTTCACCTTTATTCATGTTTTATATAATTTTATTTGCTTCCAATAACATACAAAGTTTAAAAACTTCTGAACCATAACCTAACACTTTGACAGTTATATGATCTAGTGATTTTTTTTTTGGCAAGGTTAGTAGCAATGTGACGTCTGCATAAATCCAGTGGCGTACTTGCTTCATCATTCAAACGGGTGGACCACACTCACCCGAAACGACTTTCACCCGAAGCGACACTCACCCGAAACGACTTCTACCCGAAAAGTCTCTCGCCCGAAACGACACTCCCCCGAACGACATTCACCCGAAGCGACGTTCACTCGAAACGACATCCGCCCGAACGCTTGAACGTCAAATATGATTTTCTGTGGTTCTTTAATTTGAGAACCTACGGTATAATATTCATGTATTCTTGGTTGCATATTTTCAATGAAATTTGACATAATCTCAACCCACCGAATACATGGTGTCCCGGAAAGAGCACTTAACACTCGAGTACTATTGAAAAAAAAAAATCCCCATCGTGCTACAAATAAGGGAACATCCCCAAACAAGGGGTGAAATAGGCATATTCACGAGAATCGTGCTTTTTAAATTTTTGACATGAAATTTTTACGAAAATTTTAACGATTTTCGCAAACTTCAAAGTGGCGAAACTTTCTTATTAGTCGAGATATCGATAAAAAATTCAAATTGGCTTCTCATTGTGTCATCTGGAGTAGATACATGCGTCCGGTATTGGTTTATCTGAGAAAAAAAAATGTTCGAATTTTCGAATTTTCAACTTTTTGAAAATTTCAAAGTGCTGTAACTTCTCTATTTGTTGAGATATCGACGGCAAATTTAAATTGGGTTCTAATTGAGTCATCTGAAGTGAGAAAATGCGTCTAATATTGCCGTACCGTTGAAAATAGAGTAAAATTTTCATACGGCCATAACTTCGTTATTAGTGGAGCTATCGAGTCGCACGACCTGGGAATCGCTTAGTTACCTCAAAATCTATCGGTAAAAGTGTCTGGATTTCGATTTGGACGACATTTAGTGATTTTCGATTTTTTCGAAAATCCATCACTTTGGGTACAAATTTTGCTCGAAATTTTCAATCGATCATAACTTTCGAACCGAAGCTCCGATCGGGATGGGCGGCCGCGCATTTGAAAGAGCGTCAAAAAATCTACCAAATGCTCCTAGAGCGCATCGGAAAAAAGTAATTTTTCATGTGAATTATGGCCTCCGAAAAATCACCAAATCATCGGTCTCGTAAAATTGAAACCGGTCTAACTTTTGAACCGATCGAGATATCGATTCGGGCGACCCGGCAATCGAAAGAGAATCGAAAAATCTATCGAAAACAGTATAGACATGTGCAAAAAGCTTTCGAATTGACTGAGAATCGTGCTTTTTAAATTTTTGACATGAAATTTTTACGAAAATTTCAACGATTTTCCCAAACTTCAAAGTGGCGAAACTTTCTTATTAGTCGAGATATCGATGAAAAATTCAAATTGGCTTCTTATTGTGTCATCTGGAGTAGATACATGCGTCCGGTATTGGTTTATTGGTTTATCTGAGAAAAAAAAAATGTTCGAATTTTCGGATTTTCAACTTTTTGAAAATTTCAAAGTGCTGTAACTTCTTTATTTGTTGAGATATCGACGACAAATTTAAATTGGGTTCTAATTGAGTCATCTGAAGTGAGAAATTGCGTCTAATATTGCCGTACCGTTGAAAATAGAGTAAAATTTTCAAACGGCCATAGCTTCGTTATTAGTAGAGCTATCGAGTCGCACGACCCGGGAATCACTTAGTTAGCTCAAAATCTATCGGGAAAAGTGTCTGGATTTCGATTTGGACGACATTTAGTGATTTTCGATTTTTTCGAAAATCCATCACTTTGGGTACAAATTTTGCTCGAAATTTTCAATCGACCATAACTTTCGAACCGAAGCTCTGATCGGGATGGGCGGCCGCGCATTCGAAAGAGCGTCAAAAAATCTACCAAATGCTCCTAGAGCGCATCGGAAAAAAGTAATTTTTCATGTGAATTATGGTCTCCGAAAAATCACCAAATCATCGGTCTCGTGAAATTAAAACCGGTCTAACTTTTGAACCGATCGAGATATCGATTCGGGCGACCCGGCAATCGAAAGAGAATCGAAAAATCCATCGAAAACAGTATAGATATGTGCAAAAAGCTCTCGAATTGACCGAGAATCGTGCTATTTAAATTTTCGACATGAAATTTTCACGAAAATTTTAACGATTTTCGCAAACTTCAAAGTGGCAAAACTTTCTTATTAGTCGAGATATGGATAAAAAATTCAAATTGGCTTCTAATTGAGTCATCGGGAGTAGATACATGCGTCCGGTATTGGTTTATCTGAGAAAAAAAAAATGTTTGTAGCACGATGGTTTTTTTTTTTTTTTAATAGTACTCGAGTGCTCTTTCCGGGACACCATGTATTCGGTGGGTTCAGATTATGTCAAATTTCATTGAATTTATGCAACCAAGAATACATGAATATTATACCGTATGTTCTCAAATTAAAGAACCACAGAAAATCATATTTGACGTTCAAGCGGATGTCGTTTCGGGTGAATGTCGTTCGGGGGAGTGTCGTTTCGGGCGAGAGACTTTTCGGGTAGAAGTCGTTTCGGGTGAGTGTGGTCCACCCATTCAAACTACGGATGGGGGCGATGTTTTTCAGAAGTTCCCGATTAATCAAAGACAAAACGTCAGAAATATTACTCATTAACTTTTGATCGCCAGTCAGCAAGATTTTTGTTAAAAATTTAGGTTTCTAATCAAAATATTATCAATTCAAATTTGTAGTACCTTTGACAGAAACACTTTAGAGTTATCTTCACAACCAATCAGAAATGATAACGCCAATTTGTATCCAATAGAAATCGTAGAATTTGTCCGAAAAATTAATGTGAACGTAAGGAGGAAAAAGAAAGCAACGAAACTTTGTTTTGAAATGCAAAAATGAATGAGGATGTGTCTATACACAAATCTTTTATTATGAAACTGTCATAACATACAGTGAAGGAAGTACATACTGCCCCCTACACACATACATTAATTATCTTAAATCTAAATTATATTAAATAAAAAAAAAAAATAGTTTTGAACATAATACGCGGGAGGTATAATCTTGTAATAATCATTACATCAGGAGTGATGATGGAGGGGGAGGAGAATCGTATCAAAAACAGAAAAATAGCGTCACCTCTCAAATATACAGAAACTCTTTTATCTTGCAAAACAATTAATGTGGAATGATTGCAATCATTTTGAAAATTAATTATGATGAGATGAAATAACCAACATCTGCTGCAATGATAAAAACAATACTTCTTCATTAATGACATACCAACCAATGATGAAGCGGAAGAGTGAGGTTTTTTTATCATTCATTGAAAAACTACTTATGAACGCAGATCATCACGATACTTATTACAATTTTTAGTTTTTTTTTTTCCTTTTTAATATGGTTGGTGTCTTTGATTTCGGCCACCGCCGCCACCTCCACCACCACCTCCGCGCTGTTTACCGCCTTGGTAGCCGCCGCCGCCGGAGCCACCTGAAAAGGACAAGCAGTATAAAAATTCAATTATGGATAAACCCTACTCACTAATAAAACTCAAAAATGTTCGCCACCTGCGTTGTTTGGCACTACTTCTTCTATTTTAACAAAATTGACAAGTTTTTCCGTAAAAAGACATGTAAAATTAAATGATAAAAAACACTCGAGTCAAGAAGGCGTCGCTGCAACTAAACAACATACAATTTACTGAACAATCATTATTGAGCAGTGAAAACTCTAAAAAAATAAAAACTCACACCAACTTGAGCATTACTGATTTTTGTGTGTGAACGCAGGTTACGACTGACTGGTTTGTTGGTTATTAGAGGATACTAATATTGTGAAAAATTGTATGCAAACACAAAAACTGACTATTTAGGTGATGATGGTACCTTTTCCACGCGAACCACTGCGACCGCCACCATATCCTCCATCATAGTCACCATATCCATAGTCTGCATTCACGTAAACAAATAAAAATCAGTATATGCATTCTCATTTTCCCCTATGTATAATAATTGATGAAAAATAAAAAAAAAAGGCGAGTATAATGCGTCATCACCCCGATAATAATTATTAGTAAATTGGAATTGTTTGTCGGCCCTTTTCCTTGTCTCTTATTTTAGTGCGGATCGGTCGGTATAATGAGATGAGAAAGGTTCGATGATGATGATGGAACACATTATGAAATTCGATTCAACAGATGCTTTATTCAAGCTTTATATATTTCACAATGTATTTCCATAAGGTCAACATGCATAAAGTATAGGAACAAAACAAGTGTTGACTATTTGTAAAACAATGTAGATATTGTATGGGGGGAGGGGCGGCGGGATCACCTTGTGAATATCACAAAGACAACCCCACCGTTTGTTTGTTTGTTGTTATTAGATAATAATAATATTTTTTTAAATAAGATGTTTGTTTCTTTTTGATAAAAAATAACCTATGTTGGCATACAGACAGAGTAGCATTCGTGCAACAGACAAGGCACATCATCGTTTACCAACATGTTTTCTATCGTAATCGAGACTATCTAATTATGCCTGTTGGAGTTGTTGGAGTATTTACCGTAGCTGCTGTAATTGGAGTAATCGTAGCCTCCATAGCCTCCGTAACCTCCGCCGTAATAATCGTACCCGCCCCCGTAGCCATCGTAACCGCCGCCCCCATAACCGCCTTGACCGTAACCACCATACGTGCCGTAACCCTGGTTCCAGTTCTGCCCACCGTAGCCGCCCCTTCCGCGACCCCGGCCGCCGCCGCCTCCTCGGGTGCCCACCATTCGGCCGCCTCGCATTCCTCCCATCGCGTCCGGTTTCGGCGTCGCTTTTTTCACGTCCACCTGTAAAAAACCCACGACACATTTAAACCACGTTACCGACTATCCAATTTCGCTGGAAATTCACACAAAAGTTATTCATCAGGAGCCAAGATTGTCGCCAAGGTAGTTCTGTAGCAGAACTGACTAAATCAATCATCATATTTTTATCATTGCGATTATAAGAAAAGTCATTTCCAAAAATCGTTACATTTTATTACTTACCTCTTTGTCTTTGATGGTCTGTTTGGGAGTTTTGAGGAGTTCATTGACCACTTGTTCAGACTCAAATGTGATGAAGCAGAATCCCTTCCGCTGGTTTTTTGTTTTATCGAAAGGCATCTCAACTTCGATGATCTGGATGATGAAATTCGTTTCAATAGTACTTTAGACAAATTCGCAACTTGTGGTATAACTTACGGTTCCGTATTGGCTGAAATAGTTTTTGATGTCGTCATCCGATAGCTCATTGGTGAGTCCACCAACGAATATTTTACCATGTCGCGCTTTGGCTTTCTTTGGATCGACTTTTTTGTTGTTGATGACGTGTTCACCGGCCGCTACTACTTTGTCAATGGCTTCGGCATTGTTGAAGACTATGAAGGCGAATCCTCTCGATCGGCCAGTGTTTGGGTCAGTTTTCACGTTTATGCTTTCGATATCGCCGTATTGGCCGAAATGGTCTCGCAGTTCCTCTGCGAAACGAAATACTTATAAAAAATGGCCAACCAATCAACTTGAAGTAATTCCACAATAACAATAATCAGGAATGTTGTATCGTCAAATTTACTCAGTAGCAGAACTGACATTGAAAAATCATCATTGAGAGAAGCGAGTAGTTTACCTATTAAGCTATATCAGAGAAACGTTTCGTGTGTGTCGCGTATATTGTGGGCGATATTGATTAAAAATAATCTCTAGAACATCTTGCATCTTTAATATGGCATGTTAGCGTATAACCGTTAGTCACCCGTACTGTTTGGTCTAAAAAAGTGACGGCGATTATAAATTCCGTTTCAATCTTTGAACTGAGCCAACAAAATAGTTAACGAGCGGAAAGTTTTGGAAAATTATTTAAAAAAAAACCTTCCACAGGTTGTTCAACTTGGGTACTAATTCAGGATAAAAATAATGCGGATGTGTATGTAATACATGCAATATAAAAGAGAATACTCACTGTCAGTTGTTTCCCAACTCAGTCCACCAACAAACAATTTTCTGAAAATAACAAAGATAAGAGCATTAGTATCGAGAAGTCCAGATCGGATCCTAAGCATTAACTCTGAATGTTTTGGATAATGCTTATTTACGTTACTACTTTAATAATTATAATACAAGTAATCAATCAATGGAATTGTGTACTAGAAGAGTGATCTCAATCAAGAGTAATTGAATCCTAGTTCAAATGGATCTGCAATCTCAAAAGTGATCTGGAAATTTACATTTAGGTAATAATAGTAAAAAAGGGAATAAAAATGATTAGCAATAAGTTTTTCAAAATAATAATAAACATTGATTAAGGAAATTTATCAATCAATCAATCAATCAAGGGACATATTTCAAGATCCCATAGTTTATAAATGAACGTTGAGTTTACTAAGTGTCTGGCAGAAGAAGTGCCCAGGATAAATACCATGGGTCCCAGCGATCCTACAGTCCTCCGGGGTCACCTTCCACTTAGTAGACGAAGCCACCTGGAGAAAAGGAAGCATGTTTAAGTGGGTACACTTGGCTTGCTAAACCTGGCATCCTACACCGGACCCGATTTTTTAATCGAAAGAAAGACCATCAAAAAAATTAATAAAAGGTAGGTAAGTAGGTAATCAAAACTTTCAATTGTAATAATAGAAAAAAAAGTAGATTTCATTCAACTTTCTCTGAAAATAAGCAAAATTTACACAAAAAACATTATTATTATGATTGACCGATATCAAGTCTTTATTGTAAAGGTATTTAAGTAAAATCTACTTAAAATTGTGTGCTGAAAATAAGAAAACAGACTTTTGCAATCATCAAATAGAAAGAATCTTGAGAGTAGTTTTGCTGTTGGACTCGATTCGAATTTCGCGCCAATTCAACAACTACGGAAGACGCCATTTCGAACTCCGGGTTTCGAGAGGCCGCACCTGAATCGGGCCAATTTTCGGCTTTATGAGTAAAATTGTGGAAAAATTAGGGCAGCGCGGAATCACTTTGAGCTAAAAAAACATTATTCTGGTTGTTTTCAACAAGAAAAATCACGTGCATTTACAGATGACCACAGATTTGGAAAGTACGCATTAGCCGGCATCATCTAAACAACCGCTATACCATACCTACATTTTCCTTTCTACTTGAGAGGAGCTCGCTTTTGAGCGAGACTCGCAAGATTGAGTATTTGTTGGAGTTAAACGCTTTTCACGTACCTGTCGTCGTCGCGGCCGGGGGCATCGGCACTGCCGCTATCCGCGGGGGGCGCGTCTCCGGCGCCGTTTTGCCCGTTCATCTCCTGGCTCTGCCCGAAGTTCTGGTCGGCGGTCACATCCTGGGAGAAATCCTCTCCGTTCTCCATCGGACACTCCTGGTTATTCGCCATTGCGTTCAACTCTAATTAAAGTTACTTTTCTGTATTGTCTTTTATCAACTCTTTTACTGGCACTGCACGTCCACTTGCACTGATATCACGAACAAGAAGAGGGAAGGTGGATGAAGGAAGACGCTGCTCGGGCTTGGGACGCTTTGATGCTCACCTACGCCGGATCGTGCCGATCGTTACTTTGACGTCATATCCGCCCAATCGACTAATCAGAGGAGACGTCCCATCATTCCCGTCACTACTTTTCTTTGCGGAGTAAACAACATGGCAGAACAGACCGGAAGTGTTCTGCTATTGGTCCTTTAACAGAAGCCGGTTCTACCAACTCAAAAAATAAGTTGGTAATTGACATCTAACAAATAGCGTTCGTTGCTAGGAAACATGAGTACACAAAAGTGACATTTGACACATATTTACACGGATTTCTTTCACTTTCAGAGCTAATTTGCCGTGAAAATTATGTTCAACGTAAACCACAACGAATGTGTAGGTTTTGAATCCCGCTGGAAAGTCAAAAAGTAATTTATCGGTTGTAAATTCTGTAATTACTCTTGTGAAATGTCTTTCAACATTGTAGGGTATCATCTCAAGGTTCTACTCAAACTACGGACTTTTCTACATCAGAAATGGCCACAAATACATCAAATTCAAATACTGTAGAGGTAAATTAAAAAGCCTTATGGAATCACAAATTATTGACTCGAAAATTCTAGACACAAACTGATACTGATCAACCTCAACCAGATCCCGATGTAGATTATGAAAAACTTTCAGAATGGTTGAAAAAGATTTACCCCCAAGTGAAGAAAGAGTTGGACGAATCGGAAAATTCCAAAGTTTTTCGAGGATATCGCCTATCGAATGATGTTACAAATGCCAATTGCCAATTATTACAAACTTTGGATATCATTTCACCTGATGGAGATGGAAATGATGCCGAAAGCCGTGGACAAACTCCCATTGTGTCTGCATTATCTTGGAATTGCACTGGAAAATTCTTGGCTGTGTCTCGTAAATCGGATCACAAATCTTGGTGTTACCATGAAGGATGCCTTGCGATTTATCCCTTGAGCAGAGACGATTTACTACCAGAAAGTCCTAAAATGAGAATAAAAACAGAAACTTGCGTTTTGGTTTTACAGTTCCATCCGAGTTCGCCTTGGTTATTAGCTGGAGGATTATTTTCTGGTGAATAATTGATGTGATTTGAATAATTCATGACTTGATTTACTGGCCTATTACAGGTGATGTGATTATTTGGAATGTTCAAAATGATGAAGAGGAAATTGTAGCCAAAGTTGGTGCACATGGAGAAAACGTGACGCAATTATGTTGGGTCACAGACATCAATTCCACTAAAAACATTCTCCTTGCTTCGTCAGGATCAGATGGTGCTTTAAAGCTCTGGAATTTCGTTCCTTCAGACTTTCTGTTGTGCATAAAAGAGAGGTAAAGATTCACGTTTGAATTAACGCGCCTGTTTTGTATTTCGACCTTGAGTGTTACATCTCGCTGCTGTTCGGTTAAATCGCTTCAGTACTTATACCACCTTTCCGGGATGACTAGCCGGTTCTTCAAAGCCCTACTCTCGGGGTAACGTGCAGAGTTTCTGGTAACTCGTTTGCACCCTGGGGAAGGTCCCCGGATCTGTGGTAGAAAGTACCGCTGGGTTTGCCCAGTAAGGCACAAGCACCGCCGGCTCAGGACAGGTCATTTCCGTAACCGGTATGCTTGTGTTGTTGGTCACAGCACAGGCAATGTAGGGGTCATCTCTTCGGAGATGATAACAAAACGGGGCCCATTCTTGTGAGAACCTTTTTTTTCTTTATTCGATTTTTCAGATATAAATTTAAAACTCCAATTTTGGGGGACGTAACAAGATCGTCTGAAGGTTTTGAAGAATCCAGGGATGATAAGAAAATTATCAGAGGAGTGACCTGCTTTGATTTTTCCAAACATATTTTTGATATGTTCATTGTGGGGGCAGAAGGAGGTCTGGTAATTCAATGTTCAGTTTTGGGATCTTCCAAAATGAAAGGTATTTATTTATTATAAATGCACCAAATAAATTAAATATGTAATTAATTTATGTATAACAGGAAGTACAGCAGAGGAGCCTTTATTAGATCCAGTTTGTAAATATTATCAATCTCATAATGGTGAAGTAACCTCTATTAGTTTTTCTCCAAATAGAAAGGAAATGTTTTTGACTAGCTCCTCAGATGGTGAAATCAGAATCTATTTGATTGGACAAGTTAGTAATTACCTGTATAAGAGATGTGTGTATGAGGAGAACTTATGTATGATTAATTCATAGGAAGAACCGGCACAAATAATTTTTTTGAAGAGTCTTTTAAACACAATTTCTTGGGTACCGTTTGAGGATAAAGTTATTGCAGGATGTGGCAGTAGCGGTGTAATTGAAATCTTCAATCTGAAAGAAGGAAAACCTATTGATACTAATTTAAAAGAGAAGGTACCCTCTAGTAATTTGACTGAAATGAAAATCAACGGAAATAAGTAATGTGTGAACTCAAGGGGGGGGAATGGTTTTTCTAATAATCATTTGTATTTTAGGTCGAGTCTTGTGATTGTTGGCAATGATAAGGGTTCTTTACAACTTTGGAAAGTGCCATGGACACCTTTGGCTAAAATTAGCTTGTAAGAATTTTACTTGTTTATATCCTTTTATCATAATGAAATGAAATAAATAAAAGATGAATTCAATTCACTTTGTGAGGTGAGAGCTATAAGTTTCATTCATTCATTCCTCTATGATCTGATGCGTGAAGTTTAGGATTACAATTCCACGAGTATTCATTTCTTTGGCGACTGGTTGTGATAGTAAATAGCGAGTGTAATAATATTGATAATGATAATAGATAACATTTTATTCAAGAATATTATGTCATTGAACTAACATGTTGAACTAAAATTCAGTACATTCTTATGACTAGAAAAACTAATTATGATACAAAAAAAGGTCGATCCGTTCCTGTTCCTATTTACAAAATAATACGTTGGATTGAGAACGGAGTCAATTAAGAATGGACTGATCCTAAGAACTGGCCGATTATAGTTTTAAAGGAATGTATTATATCAAACCCACAAAAATACGATCAACATTTTTATCAAATAATATGACCCAAAGATGAAATAAATGAGTGAATAATGAATCTTGACTAAAGAACTAGAATAATAATTATAATATTTATAGGGCAGAATTTCTAATTTATGGATAATAAAATAATACAATGAAAGAAAGTAAAAAAAATAAATAAGTTAAAAAAAAAAACATGGATGTCAATATAAATTGATCGATTCAAGTCTGGCAGATGTGACTAATTTACTGCACGAAGACAAGATGAGAGTCTTTGGCCTTATTTTCTATACGGTAATGCAAAATTCAATCAAAATAAGTCAAAGAACAAATAATCAACATCAACAGCTAGATCGGTAGGTAATAATAGTAATCCATCAGTTATCAGTCTTTTTCACGTGGAAGCACTCGAGAGTTCGTTTCACAAATTTCGATTTTGCCGACAACCGTTTACGATTTATACGTGCGAATGACGTCCCTGATTACGGCCCTGCACAGAGGACAGTGGCCCCCGCCTTTGCCGCGCCATTGCTGCAAAGCGCACTCGTAGCACATGCACATGTGGCCGCACATGTACAGGACGGCATCGATCGCATTCTCGTAACAGATTGTGCACTCGGTCCCGGTGCCCACGGTCGCTCCGTTCTGCTCGGCCCAACCAAGCGCCGAATGATAGGAACTCTCGGAAACCGGCTGCAAAACAAAACTGTGCCTTAGTACAAAATTCACTAGTGCCAACTCGGTTCGTAATCGTTACCTCCATGTAAGTGCTGCTACTTGTCGAAGTCATTGTGCCTCCGACTACGGAAACCGGGTTATGGTGCAGACTGGCGACTTGTACTGGAGCCACAATCGTGGCAGGTATCGGAGCAGGCGAACAAACCACCCTTCCTTGATTCTGACTCTTATTGTTGATATTATGATTATTGTTGTTGTTGTTAATGTTTCCACTGTGAACTGAGTTTTGGTGATGATGATTCAGATTGCTCGCAGTCGATGGCACCTGACTTATGAGATTCGCGTGCGCCGGATTGAGGATGACGGACAAAACGGCGCCTCCATTGGAAGCCGGTTGCACCTGCACATCGGCGGGAGTCGTCACGCAGCAAATCCGCGAATTCGGATGAAGTTGCGCCGAGTTGTTCCTCCTCAGTTCCGATTGCGTGTTGATGCTGTTCATCGATTCGGTGGCCGAAGGCGAAATGATCCTTCGCACTGGCGACGGAGGAGTCGGACAACTCATCACTCTGGCCCGCTGACTCGAACCGTACAAATCGAAGAAGGCCCACAGGCGCAGAGTCTGATCGACGTGGATCACGACCATCGGACCTTCGCCGTTACGGCAGATCCTCACTTCGCCGTTGGGCGAGATCGAGAAACTGATCTCGTCGCCCTGGTAGAGAGTCCGGCCGAAATCGCGACTGATCACCCAGTATTCGGGCCGGTCGAGGAGGCAATTCGAGTCGTCCGGCAGGTCGTTCGGGCGAAGAGTGGCCGGATCGCAGGAGGTCAAGCCCAAACCCAAGCTGCCCCTGTACATCTGCTCCGTGGCCAGGATTTGGACCACAACGCGCTCGCCGATCTGCAGAGGGCGCGCGGTGAAGACGTAACCTTGACAAAATTCCGTCGACGCTCTGCAAACATAACACGATTAAAGATAACTGCCGGTAAGATAGATTTCTGTAATTTGACTACCTGAAAGCGTGGCCGCGACTGCGTCCGAATCTGGCGTTCTGCCCTTTGGTGCGGTGCAGACTCATCGGTTGAAAACTGAGATGTCTCGGCTGGTAAACGAGCAGCTGCAGTGACAGCTCCTCTTCCATCGTGTGGATGATCCGGTCGAAATCGTCGTTGCCGGTGCCGTTGCTGTCGCAACCGTCGGTCGGCGTGGTGACGCTCCTGCGGGAATTGTTGAGCTGGTGGCGCACGTCGACGAATTCGACGGCGGTCGAGTTGCCGTAGACGTCGATCAGGGCCCACAGTGGCCCCCTGGTGTCGACGCCGCTAAGGAAGATCCCTTTCTCTTCGCCGTCGATGCCGAAATGGACGTCGCCCGTCGACGACACGTAATAGAACAGGACGGAATTCTGACTGCAGAAACGTTCGGCGAGCGCCTTGGCCCAGTAGCCGGGTTTGTTGGTCAGCTCGGGACAGGCGTACTTGGGCAGGCCGTAGCGAAGGGCGCTCGGGTCGTTGTAAGTGAACCCGAATCGGATCACGCCGCTCCAATTGTTCGAAATCTCCAAGAATTTCACGCATATCTGCAAACGGACGGACAATAATCGATAAACCTTATAATGGCCGACTTGATGATGGTCATACCTTTTCGTTAACTTTTACTGGGCGCGAACTGAATGTGATTCCCTTGCAAAAACTCTCAACGCGAGTCGCTATGGTGCCGTCCCTGGAAATTCGTATGTTTTCACCGTGGACATTGTGGAACAACAGTGGCGGAAGGTTGTTGGTGCCACCTCCATTAGGGCCGGATCTGGATGCTGGAAAAAAAGACAAAATGTAAAGAAAAATAATTGATAACCGAACCATCAGCTAGCTAGGAAATTAAATTTGGAACGCCATATGCAATTCGGCAAAAATAACTCACAAAACTAGCGTAAATGCACGTAGCATAATGAATACGGAGGGGTCGGTCTAAAATCGCCCCTTCAGACCTGGAGGAAAGCACAAAAGCCGCCAGCATTTCTGCATCCAGGTGTTGGTGCCGAACCGAGGTGCATATCTGCAATATGGCGCGGTTTTAAACTTAGGGGAAGAAGAAAACATCTGTCTTCTGGTGAAAGCTTCGGGGTGTACGCCCCGAGTTTCCGGTTTTCGTCAGGTAGGTACGGATATACGTACGTTTCGTGATCAACTACTACGAGTATTATGAAATAAATGTGTATAAACTTGCATAGAAAAACGTTACACTTGAGTTTTTACGGAAAATGTTCCATATTATGAGTGTAAGACAGTCGAAATTTCACTTGGGAAATTTATACATCAATGTTTATAATGATAAAATTACAATTAACCAAAGGAAACAACAGTTTTTCGTTTGGAGGACGAGAAATCTCCACCTTATATCCGGTGAAGTCGGCGGGGCCGGAAACGCTTAGACGAGCCACGTGCGTACAAGAGCATACATCCCTAGATCCGGGGGAAGATCGCTCGAGTTACCGCCGTGGCGGCGGAACGGGCCTGCATTGTTCCAAATCCAGTACGACCACTGCTCTATACGATATACCGACCGAGTGTGATAACGAGGAAAATAAAATTGTCGCCCTCCTACCACCCCCGTTCTAGAGAAGCTCTTTGGTCATATACCGTTGACAACTCAATTCGAAACGTGATTCCCTTGAGGCGATCGCGAAAGAGGGTAGATATTTATGCATTCGTGGTGAGTAATGCTATTATCCGAGGGGTTGTTGTACTGATTATAGTCAAGTGTACGAATTTCCATGGTCGCTCTCTTTCACTTTGAAATAAAAACCCCCAAGGGGATTACGTATTATGTTTCCCCACACATCACTCATCGTTTATCATAATGCGCTTTTAATTGCGGGTTCCTTTACTCTCCTATAATCATTACAAACAGAGTATAGAAAATTCGTGGATGTAATTTAAAAAACCGTCAGTTACGTCGAATACCTATAAGGAACGTTTCATTTCATTACAAAAGCTCGTGTGTACAGTATCTGCTCATGCGAGAGAGTAAAGAGTTTCCGTGTTGACCGGACAGGTTGATAAATCTTGAAATTTCTTTGTATGAGATGAGAGTTCCCACGGCTGGGTTTTCGTCTGAACCAATGGCGATGAGAGACCCTCCGTACGCCACTCGCAGCATCTCTCTCCTCTTCTTACCAACGTAAATCGAAAAAAAAATCATCAAATTGTCGTAATGGAAATTCGATGAATTGATGACTTTTTATAACTAGCTAGCTATGAGAGTACAGAAGGATATTATGTCTTTTGTGGTGCGTTTCCGGTCTCTCTATTCCATATCCTCCGGCTCTTCGGGCCGTTGGTCGTTTTGAGGTCTCAACGCATCACGCACTTGACGCATCACTATCTCCTGTGCCTTGTCATTACCACGATTGGTTGCTCATCCCTAACTCCACAATCGGCAAACACCGTAAAGTCTCATCTGTATCTTTGCAAGTACGTTAAACTTGGGGGGAGAACTGTGAACGTTGAAGAGATAGCCGCCGATGCCGGTTTTGCTGTTTGGGATGTTGGCCCGTTTGGAATTTCAATCGGATAATGTCAAAAAAACTGAAATCATCATCACCGTCGTCGTCGAGAGTCTCTTCTTTCTCACGGCACGACAATGACGATCCCGTTCAGAAATAAAAGAGCGTATAACCCAATCGACGTACCTAACTGTGAATTTTCTTCAAATCGCGACCCGTTTTCCCTCACTATGTTATAATTCACACTTTTTCGAAACTACGATCGAAAAAAAAGGAATATAAATCAAGATTAATGACGGGCAATGCTGGTAAATTATCGCGATCACGATTTTTCTCAAATCGTGACCCACGAATTTTCATCCCATGAGAACAAAATTTTTCCCACTTACCACCAATCAAGTATTATTATATTATTATGTATATTGAATAAATGAAATAAAAATTAAAACGTACATCGAGAATATGAACTTTACATTCGAAAGGAAGCGTTTATTCAATGGTGTTTGCGCAATTGCTCGGCATGTATGCAAGGTTTTATCGGACATACTTCTTCCCATCGAATAGGTAAGGGATATCCGTTCCGAAATAGAGAAGGTATGAAATTTCGTCGTGCAACCAATAGTAGAGAGAAGGTAGAGTCATTGATCATTCCCGTATACTCATTCATGGTTTGTGACGCCATCATACCGTGATTTCCAGGGATTGTTTTCATCGCTCGCACGGACCCATCGAAATGAAACATTTTAAATTCGTTCGGCAACTCCATACCTATAATTATACTGTAAGCTGATGTAGAAAGACGAGGCCTCCGAACTCGAAGGAAGTCGGCAATTTTAAATCCGGCTCAGTTTTTGCATCGCCGATAATTTATTAAGCAAATGCTCGATCCTTTGTAGCCACAGCGTCAGAGAGTATCCTCTCTTTATAATTCCATTAGAATATTCAAACCGTATACAAGAGTTTCAAGAGGAAATTGAACGCCTTCCGTAATTAAATTTAATCGTGAGAACGATGCCATTAGTATAGGTAAAGTATGAGAGGATCGATGATAAATAAATCAAGGAGAAAGAGGCGATTGACGAACCTAGTCTCTTTATAAGGGGATCTTCGGAATTTGATTGTCGAAAAGTACCATAAATATTCAACAACATTTTCCCATCAGACCCTCTGTAAGGTATGAGAGCAGTCGGTAGGTATCTCATTGGAATTTTAAATAAGCCACAAGAAACGAGGAGAACGCACCAATTCTCTCTTCGATAAATCGATAAGAGCAACGGTCACGATTTCCTTCTTCCACACACATATACGACGAATAAGGGTCCGTACACGTAATGTAGGTCACGGAGAGGGTTGAGAACCGCCCAAGTCCCTGAAATAATTCGATATCGCGAGTTCGAGATTGCGCTATCAAAGGAAGAAGCGCTCTCCACCGAGGTCGGTTAGGACGCAGCGGATGGTTTCCACTATGAAATAAAGACATGGAGGGATTACCGTCCGCGGGATTACGAGAAATAAGTAGAGCGAGTTCCATCCAGCCCATGGCACCGGGGTCTAGGGAATGCCAGCTGGCGTCTAGCTTACGGAGTCCCGTGAGACGCCCCACACATGGCCCCACGAATCTACACTAGACGCAGTCTAGCCTGGTCACCCCATCCCCCTACACACCCCAAGGAAACGTCTATCGTGTATAGGCTATTTTTATTCTATACATAAACGTTCCTCGTTCTGATCTCATTTCATAGATACACAATAGAAATCTTATCAAATATTCACAAGTCCCTATCCTAGTTATTCCTATTGTTATTTCGCGACTATTATAGTAGGTTACTTATGCTCCCTAACCTATGTGTATAATTTTAAATACGTACAGTGATTATTAAAATGGTTGATGATACTACAAACTTTTTGCGGTTTTATAAAAGCCGCACAGTTCTATTGTTGAGGTACGCGTTTTCTATTTTATTAGACTGTAAAATAAGTTGCAATATAACATAATACATCACGGAGAGGTTGTCGACCTCGTTTCATTTTATACAACGAAAACTGTTTCTCGAATTGAGGAAATAACAATCCGAATCGAATTCGTCCCAGAAATACTTCAACTGCATGTTTGAGTATTTGAGTAACAATTATTAGAAATTGGATAAAGGATAAAGATGAAGAGTCAAAATTATGTGAATTTGATATTTTAATTTGAAAGGTGAGAGGTTCGATTTAAGTAAAACTTGATTTTAGTTTATAGAAAAGATTGCCGTGGGCTTGATGTTATTGTAAAATGTGCCAAGAGGCCGAGAATCGATCCTTTCGACTCTTTGAAGTGAACTTACCCAACCAACCAACCACAGGATGATCGATATGAAATACTTACTGCAAAATTTAAACTGCCCAGAAATGAATCAATATCCACGATTTCACAAGAAATGAGAGAAATTTCAATTTGTTTGGGTAATACCACAATATTTTTGATAATTTGTCATATCGGACACGTGTCTCTTAACTGAGTTATGATGCCGACACGTGTTAGTCTAATCACATACATACATGTTCAACAGGAAACATGTTTAGTCGTGGGTGTTTCCTTTTCACCACCCCACCGGTTCTTTTTCGTGAACTGTTATCATGTCCGATTAAAAGCACTTTCAAATGACTCGACTGATCAAATCAAACGAAATAAACACGCGAGTTAAAAATATTTACATCAAATCGCCAGCAGACTCGCATCACTTCTAGCCTCATCATTTAAGAATTTCAATTTGTTATTGCGAGTTTTGAAAAAAGTCGGGTGTGAAAATCAACCTCTAGGTATAGCGCCTCGACAGATGTAAGGGAATGAATGTGCAGTCCCCGAAACTCCATCATGCATTTTAAAAGAGGGTGCGAGGACAATGTCGTACTTTATAACCACATGTGCATCAAGTACTTGCCTGGTCTACAACTTGTGCATCCACACTGTAGGTATTAGTGTTTTAGTTTCCCCCTGAACGAAAAGGGCACCTAGACCTATTATAAATGGTCGTTTCGAAACGGGGGGCGAGAGTGGAAGGATTTCTACAGAGAAAATTGCAATACTAACATGGAGCATTTCATATAGAAAAGGGTTTTGTGACCACTTATGCCCAAATACCAACTATATAAACAAAGACAAGAGGTTGTATTGGTTCGAGTTTGTGGAGTAAATAAATGAGGGACATAAAAGGCGCATCCTCGTCTAGCCTTAGCGCTGTGGAAGATACCTCAATAACCGACCGACCCGACGATATAGAAAGTCCCGAGAGCTACTGTACCGTGGGAACCGAAGAGTCGTGTTCGTGTAGTTAACATTTAGGTAACGTCGAAAGAATAAATGCAAGCGATATTAACTCTTATGAACGAGATTTTAGTGCAGAAGTGGACCTTGCGGATCATCACACATGCTTGGGTCTTACGCGTATAAAATTATATTACAAGTTAGAGATTCATTTGATTTGTTGTTACGAATTATACGAGAGTGAATCTTGATTAGAAATCATCTCCAGAGTGAAAACATATAGGTAGAGCATTGCATAGCTGAGAAATATTCTCACAAACAACATGCACAATTCAGCAGGAACTGAAATAACCGTTAAATTTGCAAAACCGTATCAAAAAGTGTGATAACTTATCGAAGAATGTTAACTAAAAACTTTTATCGGTAGATTAATTTTTCAGGGGTTCAACAGCAATCACTGGTATTCGCTTGAATGAACTCCGTCTGATGAGCAATTCTACTTTAATAAGCTACGACCTGTAATCATGTAACATTTTCCCTCTTCAAATTTATACATTGCTCCGTTTTTATTCGCGATTATTCTTTGTTGTAGGAGCAAACATGAACGTTTTTCATTCTGTACACACGGCGTTTTCTTCACTAATTTCAACAATGGATGAAGGCGCTCATTACATTACGCTCCGGTAAAGATGAAATGAAGGCCACGTTATAAAGTGCGACCACTTCCGTTCTCCACAATCATTCACAAGAACGGTAATTTATTCGCATATTAAAACACAATCTTACCTAATCCCATGCGACGTTTGATTTTCTTCAGAACCTTCATTTTCCCTTTTAAAGGTGAAAAGAAATCGTCCCCTTTGACCTTATCAGCTTTGCAGTTGCAAGCTTTATTTTCAGATATCCCCATCAAGATATTTACACAATCACGTGAAAGTTCCTTCACTTAGTAATTAATATAAGGTACGAATTCACTTAGATGTTCATTATTGTTAACGATAATGATTACACGACTAGAATCGAGTTGAGAAATACGAGAAAAAATGTATGTGGCTTTACCTAGAACGTCTTTTGCTAGCGAAAGCTCGAGACGGACTGAAATAAATTCGGTATGGGACTCGGTTCAAATGTGCGTGGAAAAGTCGAAGTGGGGGCCCCAAACCAGCTGCGGCCACGAGCCGGCGACCAATGGAATCTTTGCCACACGCCTGGTGCCTTTGCAGCCGGCGTGGACAGATGCGACACCCTATCTGACATTACCTGTATTTACCTATTATTCCTCTCATCTCTTCTTTTAGTTTCGGTTTTAGGTTATAGAGGTTGACCTGTTGTATGCAGATTTTCAAGCCCGGATCTGTGGGAAACTGCATACGATACGATCTGACGGAGAAAAAATCTCTTCCAGTTCGAGATCTAGTAATTAATCTTAAGAAAACGTAACGCGACTTGAAATTTCACAAAAAAATAAAACGGTTTTGAAATGAAGCCCTTGAAAATGTGGATATCCGATTTATATTCATTTCAATGTCTTATACTTTATCGTGGTATACGCGTCGACTCGTCGCGAATTGAATTTCTTTCGAGTCGAAAAATCCAATTTCCGTCTTTGATAATAATTCGGATAAGTAAGATAAATAAAACGCCTCGCTCATCTTGAATTCACATTTTCTAAAATTTATCATGACGACTATACTCAGCAGAGTTGCATGTACAGGTATTTAATATGTTACACAAATTAATTCTTCAATATCTAACCGCGTTTCATTAACATCCATCATTATACCGGAAATTTTCGCCGGTTTAGGGATACAATTTCAAAGGTCCAATTACCGCTCATTTCCTCTAAAACATACGGAGTTAGCTGGATGATACAGAGAGCCATGATGAAGGTACTTAGATCAAAAAGCTCAATTAATAAGTCTTAGCGTAGTCGCGACAGGAGTTTTATGAAAGCTGCGGCGGAAATGGTGGGTTTCAAAAATTAACGTATCTCCATATGTCAATTACCACCACGATGGGATGTGACGTGAAATATCGGGTGGGTGTTCATAATAATGAGTAAGTAACGCAATTAAAATCCGAAAATATAATGAATATATTCTAATAACGAAATAACACATTTTTATTTTCTTCGCAGAGCTTTATAACACCTTATTAGAAGTTTTTACTTTGTATGTTTTGTATTTGCACTGGTCCAACTAAATTTAATTGATCCTATGATGGATGATGGATATCGGGATAACGAGCGGATATTGGAATAGGTATGCGTTCTGTTACAATTTAATCATTGTAGTCTCACGGTTGACAAGAGATTAAAATTTCGCGATGATGAAAAAAAAACGTGATGATTTTAAAATTTGCTGAAATTCCTGCATCATCATGAGAACCAAAGACGGCATCACCATCATTAAACTCGTTTCTGCAACTACTCCGTAAAAACACGATTTTCATCTGAAATTATCCGACAAATTGGCTGTAAAAACGTTAACATTATTTGAGAATTATGTAAAACGCGTAATAGAGATTCCTGAGAAACATCGCAACAATCATTGAAACGAAATGGTTTGCCATACATATTTTAATATCTAAAAAAGGGGAGGATTTTCGAAACGCGAATACCTACACCCTCCGGGGGCCTTAAAGAAGTTACAGCAGCTGAAATAAATTGATTACGTTGGCTTTGAGAATGTGCAGAATGTGAACTTGTGCCATTCAGGTGATTCCTCGAGAAACGACCGAGACGATGGAGCGCGGGTCTTTGTGCTGTGAGAAAATTTCAAGAAAAGGTAAGGCACACGTGCAGAGCACACTTTACGAGGCGGCTCTCGTCATTGTTGGGCAATCCCCCATCCCATACCCCATCCGTTATATGACTTTAGCCTCTTATGAGTACAATAGCACCCCTTTATCAAAATCGTTATCAGTTGGCCACGAAATATTAAAATTATAGGAAAAAGAAAAATTGTAGTCTTTGTTTTAGCTCAATCTGGAGGCAAAAAGTAATCATCAGACATGAAAAGAAAATCCCCTTTTGTACGACTCTTCTGTACGCAGACCACATACATCATTGAGAAAAAGGCGCCACTTCGTCCTTTCCTCAGAAGATGTATTAGGAATCAGTTCTTGGGCATACCTGGACCCATCATTGATGAAAACAACCCTGCGTATTCCTAAAATCTAACCTTGCGCATATACCTGGACTATAGGGACCTGGAATAAGGTGAATTTCTTGTGTCCTTTTTTGCGTAAGGTTGGGCAAGAAGGACTAAGACCGAACAGCTGATGGTGCAACGTCATCATAATAACATAAGGAATAAGATTTGAAAATCCACCTACGACCTTCACAACGTATATGCCTGAATCCAAACCGTGGGAATATTTTGCTCGTATATCCACAAAAGGACAGACATAATGTGATCCAAAATGTCGTTTTTGAAATTAGTTTCCCCCATTTGTTCCGCGTCATCGAATCGGAAAACGGAAGTGTGTGATACAGTAATAAATGTAATAATAAAATGAGTTTCTCAGTGCTTTTCAAGCACGTTTCATCGGGTCAAAGTTCAGAGAGTTGCCGGTACTTTAGGTCAGCAAAATAATGTCATTTCCAAATTGGGGATCGGCACGAATAATTACCGCAATAATGTTATTTTGCCGGAATTACCCAAAACCTGGAGAAACGGCCCTTCCAAAGCGAAACCGCTTCTGGCTAGTCCACCTGCCATAAGTGGTGGCCATAACATAACCACAGCATCTCCTGGAGGTATATTATATAGATGTAAAGTCAAGCAGGTGACGGAACAGACGTGCAATGGGCACATGCATACATGATACGCTACCCTTAAAATATCAAACACCGATCCGTTTGAAAATAAAGCCGGAATGAACCGTGATTACCGACCATTTCGTGAAACGTGACGAAGAAAAAAGAATTCTCGAAATATTTCGGCCATCATCAGTGATGCGATGTCCGGCGGAACATTTTGTCCATTACCCCGATGTCGCCAAAGAATTCGCAGAAAACTTTAGAATTGCACCTTAGCCGTTTTAGGACGAACATCTGTTGCATTTATTATCGGGCAATCACTATCATCTGTTGACTCGAGGCCGAAAGTTGGGAAATTACAATGGAAGAAGAAGTCGATGGTGTCCCGAGCTGCCTGGGAACTTGTGTTGTGACCGAGCCCCTGTCCACATGTTCGCCATCTGAAGAAGTAATATCTCCAGACGTTCAATAAAACGACCATACGCTCTATGACGTGGGGTCGCCATCGGGGGGTAAAACCTACAACTTTTAAATAGTTTTACGACCCCACTGTTATTATTCGAAATTTAGGGACCATCAGCCTGTTGCTTCGTTCATTAACCCACCCCGATCCAGGTACAGAGTTGTACCCAAAGATAATAAACCGAGTTGAAAAGCCATCTGGGGCGTGATGAAAATCCAACGGAAAGACAAGAATTTTTCGTTTTTGGCTCGACGACGACGGAGGAAAGTAATAAAAGTGCGCATATGTGCGTAAGTAATCGAATTTTCGCCAAGCACCTGCCTTTTGGACATCCCGCATCTCGCGAAATTAATCACGAGAAGCAGGTGACAGGAGTACAAGAAATCGATTTACGAACCTAGTGCTACTCGGTTTTCGCAGATGTGGAGCGTGTACCAAAACGATGATGCGGGAGAAGTTTATCCTATCAAACATTCAAAATGCAGAAAACAATTAGATCGGACGGCGGGTATGGAAACCTAGCTCGAAGCCATAAGCATCAAGATTCAATCTGTACACAGTATAATATGCTAATTTATAGAGCGCATCAGCGAAATTGATGACGGTGATTAAAACAGCCATCCGCCAATTAATATGCTAATGAATCGATTAAAAGCATGCCGATTTTATTATTATTAATAATAATATACCATCAATCACATTCATTACAAATATTGCTTTTTTGATAATTTTGAAATATGCGAGAAATAAAATTTTCAACTTGTAATGAGATTGTCGTCAACAAGCACCAGAAGGTCAATGTTTCGTTCATTATAATTATTATTACAAGTCGAGTGTCGAGTAAAATGTTTCTAACTTTTCTGTGTCCGGTTTTATGAATGTGGAAGTATCCAGGGAACCACTGACCCGTTAAACAGTTCCTCAAACTATTATCACCGAACTTGGCCATAAAAAAAAGTTAAATCCACCTGTTTCTGTTCCCGAACCCATACAGTAAAAATTGACAAGGTCGTAACAGGTGTCTCAAAATTACCGCATACACTATACACTCGGCTATGATGATGATCGCCGGACAAAAGGTGCACAGTTCAGCTGCTTCATCTTATAAATAACTCGGGAAAAAGATAAAGATACGCGCACCCTTAAAGATTTCAACATGCGATTTATGATTCGAAAGTTAAAATTGGACCGCACTTTTAACGCGGAATTTCAATTATACGATTGAAATTAACGACGAAGCGATAAAACCAACGCGAAAATAAATTCTGGTAGAAATCTGATACGATCCGACGTATTTCCGGATAGTTTATTTAGAATCTTGCGTAAAAAACAACAAATTGAGCACTGTGAGGTGAAAATCATAAACCATCAGCATCAAGAAAGATGCAGCCAATGTTCTGTGAATATGAACGTGCCGTCATTACGCATTGATCATCATCCGTTTGTGCAAAACGACTAATGAAACTTGAAATTGTCGAACCACTATGAATGATGTAATTATTGTGAGACCGAGTAGCAGGAAACGTTATATTATCCATCGAAAGTTTCGAGCTATTAATTTAGAATAGTTGAGGGCGGAAATTCAATATCAACGGTTTTTATTTCATCGTGAAGCACATGCCTTGAAAAGCTGCAAAATTACTGAAACCCCACCCCTTCACACGTTATTATTATTATTATCGAAACCCTCACAAATAGTCTTCTGAACTCTCCGAAAGGTAACAATAATTGTATCGGATAGTGAGAGGATGAAGGAGGGCAGATGTTCGAATTCAAAATTCGGACAAGTTAGATGAAAGTGCTTGCAATTCCCCTTCAAATCACCCTCTCTAGGTGATATAATGCGAACGCAGACATCCAGTCATTTTGAATTGGAAGGCAAATTTTGGGGTGAAGTTCCGGATTTGGCCCAGGTGAAAGTTACCTTCACAAATAGGGCAGAGAACCCTCCAGGTATATCTAGAATAACGCACAATGAGAAGTTTTAATATGAACTTTTCGATGAAACTATAACATAAATAGATCAGGAAAGAGGCAGATGTAACGTACGATCGGAAATGGAACGAAAAACGGAAGCTGCTTAAACAACATCAACACAGGGTGGGTGCCCAATTGACTGTCTTGAAACCCATCAGATGAATTGAGTGAAATAATGAAGAGTCGACTTTATAAACACGATATAGTCTGGATTGTCGGACAGAATACAGAGGATCTTGAAGTTGGTGAGACAATGCGCTTTAAAATCATGGGGTTGTATTGTTTCTTGTCTTGTCACACAAAGGTCACATTGTGTTCAATGCGTTCAAGCTACACCAGTAGGATTCAAATCCTTCACCGTGTATTTGATGACAGTGCCATGAATACGAGCATATGGTTTCGTAATGGGCGGCTTCGCTTGACGCTTAACCCATCGGCACGCGACCAGCATGTGCCCCGAACCCATCAAGGCCCCTCTCTCATTCAGCGGACCTCACATCCTGAAAATTCACCCCAAATTCCAACACCAAAATTCCTATTCTGCAAATAAGGCATCAAAATTTATACCAACCTAGGCAAAAGGACATTATGTTCAACGTAATAAGTGATGTGCATTTCGGAAAACCGTATTTGGTACATCGTGGATAGGAATTTTGCAGTTCGCAGATGATGGTCGGTATTTGTGGGGTTCGCGTGGGACCATCTGCCGAACACGCGTCTGTCTTCCGTTATAATATGATACAGGGCACCAGTTCGCAAACAAACTCACCCCATTTCTGATCATCAACTCAAAACATTATTATGCATTTCGCATCAGGCTCATAAAGGTGGCTGCAACATTCTATCGTTCTATCGCATTCACCGAAAAGGGGATGGAGGCATTTCCATGCTCGCAATAATAAAAGGCATCACAACGCGGTCTTTGCAAATCAGATGCTCTGGTCGGATTCATTTCATTTTACTCTGGTTAAATTAAAATTTTCTTGGTGTTTTGCGAGTAACGCCAATTAGTCGACCATATAAATTGTATAAGAGAGAGGCAATAAAACTTTGAACGTTATTTGTTGTTCGGTTAAAATTATTTTTGGATAAATTGGGAAAACAATTGGTTTTGGAAATGGTATGCAAAATGTGGACGGATTTAGACAGCGGGACTCTTTCGGTAGGAAGTGGATACTTCACAAACTTACTCGGGTGACCTAATTCAGGAGCGATATTTGTGCTTCAAATACCCGTCTTCCTTTATTCACGAAAATAAGATGTTTTAAGTAAGAAACGATAAACGATAGATAAAAAGATTTGCCATCGGTATAATAAGGGGGCTTCTGCATGCTGTATGATTTCATGTGGTATGTAAGTATGTACAACTGCTTCCGTACGGAAACACAGTTTCTACATTATCCTTTCTCGATTTCACCCTTGCTTCCATTGTCATTGTCTACATAACCGAATCCATTGAGCATCTGCGTGTCGTCAAGAACACCCGTCTCGCCATCATCCATCAAGACGACATACATATGAAACTGAATAAAAACACTGCCCGTTTACCTATTAATAAGATTGAGAATGAAGAATGAAAAGTGGTGCTCGTATTCTTTTTCGTTTTCATTTTAATTTCTGGGAGTTCCTTGACACGGCACATATTTCTAAATACGAAAAGAGGAGGCGTCCTATAACCGATTTCCGGCTGCACTAAAGCTCTTCCATTAGTTATTGCGGACATCACGGGACCTCGTAGATAAATTGCATCGTTATTGTTGAAATTGAAAATGAATCTTCGTATGAAGAAAAGAAAAATCAAGTTGCTCAGCCACTTTTAAGTTTTGTTATTCATATAATATTTTTTTTGACTTTTCACAATAAACTTTTTCTTCTCTCGTTTATCAAATATAAATTCCATCAATCCTAACAGGTTATGGGCCCAGACCGTAATATTTAGATAATCGAACGAAGAAAAATTGTTATTCGTTGGTTCGTGCATATTTTTGATCGAGTGTAATTTCGGGCCACAATGGACTTCAAAACTCAAATTGAAAAACTGGATGGTTCTTCGAATTGGTCGAAGTGGAAGCGGCAGATCGAACTACTGCTGAAACATCATGAAGTGTTGGACATTGTTAATGGAACTGCAGTGCGACCAGTCTTAGAAGAACCAAATCTAGCAGATCTCGAGTCGAAGAAGTTTGAAAAAGGCGATGCGTTAGCACAGTTAATTTTAGTCGGATCAATGAACGACTTGAACATTGATTTAACGGCAACCTGTAAATCTGCGAAGGAGATCTGGGACAAAGTTATATCAATTTATGAACAAAGTTCGGGGCAGAGAGTTGATCGACTGATGGAGATGTTTTTCAAGAATGAATGGAACCATTCTGATGACATTGCTACGCATATTGCGAAATTACAGAAGAATTTTCACGAATTGAACAACGAATTGGAAAAGCTGGTGAAAGTGAAGTTACCTGACTTGATGCTGATGAGCCGAATAATTTCAACCTTACCTTCCGACTATTTCGAATTTAAAAGCGTTTGGGAGTCCGTTCCTGTAGAAGACAGAACAATTAATAAGCTGACGGAGCGTCTGAGATTGATCGAGATGAGATTGCCTTCAAAAGGTAATGGTGATCATGAAGCTTTAGTTGCGAAATCTTCAATTGGCAAGAGAAATTCGAAAGAGAAGAAGAAGGTTCAAGGAGTGAAATGCTTCAAATGTCAACAGCTGGGACATTATGCGAATAAGTGTCCAGAGAAGAGTCGAAAAAGGACTGAAAATAATTCCTCGGGAGATGCTTTTCCTTGTACCAATAAAGAGGGCCAAGATGATCAATGGTTAGCTGATTCGGGTGCTTCTGCACATATGACACGAAACAAGGAATATTTTGTGACATATAGACGATTTACATTGCCAAAGGAGCTGAAAGTTGGTAATAACGACGTGATCTTCGCTTATGGTTGTGGTGATGTAAATGTGCAGATGAGAATCGGGAATACCGTGGAGAAGAATCACTTGCGAGATGTTTGGTACGTTCCAGAGATTGGAAGAAACTTATTTTCAATTGGAAAAACCATGGAGAAGGATTTTATTTTCAAAGCAGATGGAAATGGATGTTTCTTTTACAAGAACGGGAAGCTGAAATTGCGTGGTACAAAAACAGAAAAGGGACTGTATGTTTTGTCCATGAAGGTATGTGTACCTGACGTTCCAGCGGAAGTTTACGTTGCTTCAGAAAAAGAGACTGTTCAACTATGGCATGAGCGAATGTGTCATCAGAACAAACATCATGTGAAGTCTATCTTGAAGAAACATGGTATTGACGTAACTGCAAAAGAAGAATTCTGCAAAGGATGTATTTTTGGCAAGCAGAAACGTCATTGTTTCACTTCAAGAAAGAATAGAGCAAGCAAAGCTGGTGAATTAATTCACGCCGATGTTTGTGGGCCGATGCAGGAGGAATCGATTGGAAAATCAAGGTATTTTCTATGTCTTAAGGATGATTTCTCAAAATTTCGTCGAGTGTTCTTTCTGAAAACGAAAGATGAGGTTGCGAACTGTCTGAAGATTTTCTTGGAAGAAGTAAAAGTGGCTGGGCACGTGATAAATGAGTTTCTGTCTGATGGTGGCAAGGAATTTGACAATTCAAGAGTGAAGTCAATTCTAGAAGATAATGGGATACTTTTTCGGAAGGCCATGCCATACACTCCAGAGCAAAATGGGGCAGCAGAACGAGAGAATAGAACTCTTGTGGAATACGCACGATCGATGATTCACAACAAGAATTTACCAATAAAGCTGTGGGCCGAAGCTATTAATACCGCGGTTTACGTATTGAATAGAACTGGTCCGACTACGTCCAACAATAAAACTCCAAGTAATCTTTGGTTCAATAATGGAAATTTGGAAAATCTTGAACATTTTAAAATATTTGGAACTAAATGTTACGTCCATGTACCAAAGATTAAGAGGAAGAAGTTTGATAAGAAAAGTACAGTTGGCTTTTTTGTTGGATATTGCGGAGAGAAAGATGGCTTTAGGATTTGGTATTCTGAGGAAGACAAAATTGTTTTGAGTCGGGATGTGGTGTTCGAAAAAGAGGACTTATTCGAAGAAAGAGTTCATTTGGATCAGGAATCGAAGCATTTTACGGCGATAGTTAAATGTGGCGATGATCGAAACTCATTGGACTTAAATCCAGAGGAAGACAATCGTCGGGAAGTTAATCCAGAGGAAGATGGACGAAACGATGACGTGTTTTTGGATAAAGATACTGATGCAGATCAAGAGGAAGATGATGGAGAGAGAAGAGGTCATCGGAAGACTAGAAAACCTTCACATCTGATGGATTTTGTTCTTCTTGCTGAAGGTAATTTGGATGTTCCGGAAACTTTTGAATCAGCAATGAAATCGAATGAAGCAGAACATTGGAAGCATGCCATGGATGACGAGATTTCATCATTGTCGGAAAATGAAACATGGGATCTCGCCAATTTACCGCCTGGTAAGAAAGTAGTTTCAAATCGGTGGGTGTTTCGTATCAAGACCAAGCCAGATGGGAGTATTGAACGCTTCAAAGCAAGATTAGTTGCTAGAGGTTTTACTCAGGAGGCTGGTATTGATTACAGTGAAACATTTAGCCCTGTAGCGCGATTTGACACGATTCGGACATTATTGGGAGTAGCAGTATCCGAAAATTTGAAATTGATTCAATTCGATGTCAAAACGGCGTTTTTGGACGGTAAACTTGAAGAAGAGGTTTACATGAAACAACCGGAAGGCTTCAACGATGGCACAGATCGGGTTTGTAAACTTAAGAGAAGTTTATATGGTCTGAAGCAGGCTCCTCGTTGTTGGAATCAACGCTTCGTGGATTTCATGACAAAACATCGCTTCACGATTAGTAGTGCTGATTCCTGCTTATTTATTCGATTGAAAAATAAAGAGAAATTATTAATAGCCGTTTATGTTGATGATGGTCTTGTAGCTGGAAGTAACGATGCAGAGATTTCAACATTTTTGGAAGAAATGAAAAGGGAGTTCCAGATAACGGTAAACTCTTTGGAATATTATTTAGGAATAGAAATCATAAGACTTCGGAATGGTTCGATTTTTATTCATCAAAGTTCCTATGTGAATAAGATGTTGTCTAAATTTGGTCTAACAGACGCAAATAGTGTCACGACACCTTGTGGCAAAATAGAAGTCGACAACAATGAAGGTGAACTATTGTTGGACAAGACAACACCATACAGAGAAGCAGTGGGAAGTTTGATGTTTCTCGCAACAACAACACGACCAGACATTGCTTATTCTGTCAGTATGGTGTCTGAAAATCTAAATTCTCCTACAAAAACCAATTGGATTGCAGTGAAGAGGATCTTTAGATATTTAAAGGGATCGATCAACTTTGGTTTATTGTATTTTAAAGGAGATTCGGAATTGGAGGCTTTTAGCGATGCAGATTTTGCTGGAGATTGCAAAACCAGACGATCAAGAACTGGAGTCGTTTGTAAATTTTCAAATGCAGCTATAAGTTGGAAAACACAGAAACAAAGATGTGTTGTATTATCTACGACAGAAGCGGAGTATGTAGCAGCGAGCGAGGGTGCAAAAGAAGTAATCTGGTTACATAGATTATTGAAAGATGTAACTCAAATTACGAAGATTCCTATTATGTTGGTTGATAATGCAAGTGCTGTAAAATTGGCAAAGAACCCAGAATTCCACAAAAGATCGAAGCATATAGAGGTGAGGTATCATTTTGTCAGAGAAAAGTGGAATGAAGGCGTACTGGATGTCGAACACATTGATGGCTTGGATCAAGTGGCCGATATTATGACGAAACCTCTATTTGGGGATCGTTTTACAAAATTAAGGAAGATGTTGGGACTAATTGATTTACATGATGTCGAAGATTAATTTTAGAGGAAGTGTTGAAATTGAAAATGAATCTTCGTATGAAGAAAAGAAAAATCAAGTTGCTCAGCCACTTTTAAGTTTTGTTATTCATATAATATTTTTTTGACTTTTCACAATAAACTTTTTCTTCTCTCGTTTATCAAATATAAATTCCATCAATCCTAACAGTTATACCTTTTTCTCGGAACGAACAGTTTCTGGAGGCGGCTTACACATTCAACATACATAAATCCAGGTGAAAAACACGTAGGAAACCCAAGCGGATAATTTCGCAACGAACCGACCGTACCCAACGAACAACGGAAATTATCGTTGCGTTGATGACGATGATGGGATTAATGTATTTCATACTCATACGAGATACCACCAGACAAAACCACCCACAGGAAGTTGGGTAATTGAGGAGATAATGGACGAATCTATAAGACCGGAAGCCGCTCTAGACGCGTTTTAATGTAAAGCGTTTCAGGCCTAATTTAGATCACTTTAAAAGGTTATTTTAAAGTAGGCAAGTACGTGTTAGGGCCCTCACATATATTTTCATATACAACGTCCGACGACACAAAGATTTGTGGATTTTTAAGATCTTGAGGGGGAAATGCGTGTGGGACCCGTCCCGTTGTCTGACAATTACTGCGGACAGTCGGGTCACGTTCGAATGAAGCCCTAGCATGGCTGACAATTGCTGAATCAATTATCCAATTCAGCCTGATTGCAGTCAAGAGGTCGCGCGGCTCTGGCAATGAACCGGTATTCTCGTATCCACCAACCTTTGACTGGGAAGATGCAGATAGAGCCATATAGAGCCCAATAAGACTATTATTATGCGATGTATCAGAATCGAATAAGATTATTCGGACAGCACATTTGATGTCAGTTTTGCAGGATCCTCAGAGGCTTAATTGGCGCATCTTCATAACATGAATAATTTGCAATTTAAATCTATACACGGCGCAACCGAACAATTTAGAGAATATATGACGCATATATTTTACGAACCCAACCCCTATATTTTTAATATTCAAAAGGGGTTCACAGAATTTTTTATTTCTGCAATCCAAAGGGTAGGCAACACATTATACAATCGCAATCCTGAAGAAATTTAAAAAACTTCTTCTAAGGCCTCTACTAATATACCGCTACTTCCATATTATTTCTTTCTCATTAAGCGCTGCCATATACATATTATGGTAAATGATGAATTGTGCGAGACCACATTGATCTATTTGATATCACTACTTCCACCTACTTCTCCTTTGACTCAAGAACCTATCAAATTAAAAAAAGGTATTTTTCCTGCAGTTTTCATTTGGATAAAATTCGAATAAAGTCAGCCTTTTAGAAATGTTGCTGAAATATGTGGGGAGTTTAATCAGTGAAATAAATGGAAGAGGAGAGAGACAGTAATATTTAAACTTTAACCTTTTTAGAACAAATTAACACTCCCTGTATCAGATTTTAAACAATAACAACCCTTACAATCAGACAAACGCAAATTATGCTTTCATTTAGCAAAATATTCATATTTAGTTTAGAGATGAGGTCCAATAACAGTGGACCAATAATGAAGTCTAACCTCAAAATGTAAGGTTCTAAATGTAACATTAGTATTTTATATAAAATATGTGTACTTACTTGGTATGCCACTGGGCGTCTGTCCCATAATGAATCTTGTTCTTCGAATGAAATTAATCGAGAGTCGGTATAAGAAAATCACTTGCAACTACTACAACAGTGCAACTACATAAATACGGTTTGTAACAACTTCCTGCACTTACATTATAAATTGAAAACTTGGCACGTCTAATTGAATATATAAACAGCACATTATCTTAATTTTCGTCAATAATCACACTACACTAAACGAAAATAAACGCAAAAATTAAAATTAATCGCCTGCAAGATTGACATTTTGAATGACATGACAGTTGACAGCAAAATGACATGACATGGGTGGACCACACTCACCCGAAACGACTTTCACCCGAAGCGACACTCACCCGAAACGACTTCTACCCGAAAAGTCTCTCGCCCGAAACGACACTCCCCCGAACGACATTCACCCGAAGCGACGTTCACTCGAAACGACATCCGCCCGAACGCTTGAACGTCAAATATGATTTTCTGTGGTTCTTTAATTTGAGAACCTACGGTATAATATTCATGTATTCTTGGTTGCATATTTTCAATGAAATTTGACATAATCTCAACCCACCGAATACATGGTGTCCCGGAAAAAGCACTTAACACTCGAGTACTATTGAAAAAAAAAAAAATCCTCATCGTGCTACAAATAAGGGAACATCCCCAAACAAGGGGTGAAATGGGCATATTTACGAGAATCGTGCTTTTTAAATTTTTGACATGAAATTTTTACGAAAATTTTAACGATTTTCGCAAACTTCAAAGTGGCGAAACTTTCTTATTAGTCGAGATATCGATAAAAAATTCAAATTGGGTTCTCATTGTGTCATCTGGAGTAGATATATGCGTCCGGTATTGGTTCATCTGAGAAAAAAAAATGTTCGAATTTTCGAATTTTCAACTTTTTGAAAATTTCAAAGTGCTGTAACTTCTTTATTTGTTGAGATATCGACGGCAAATTTAAATTGGGTTCTAATTGAGTCATCTGAAGTGAGAAAATGCGTCTAATATTGCCGTACCGTTGAAAATAGAGTAAAATTTTCATACGGCCATAACTTCGTTATTAGTGGAGCTATCGAGTCGCACGACCCGGGAATCGCTTAGTTACCTCAAAATCTATCGGTAAAAGTGTCTGGATTTCGATTTGGACGACATTTAGTGATTTTCGTTTTTTTCGAAAATCCATCACTTTGGGTACAAATTTTGCTCGAAATTTTCAATCGACCATAACTTTCGAACCGAAGCTCTGATCGGGATGGGCGGCCGCGCATTCGAAAGAGCGTCAAAAAATCTACCAAATGCTTCTAGAGCGCATCGGAAAAAAGTAATTTTTCATGTGAATTATGGCCTCCGAAAAATCACCAAATCATCGGTCTCGTAAAATTGAAACCGGTCTAACTTTTGAACCGATCGAGATATCGATTCGGGCGACCCGGCAATCGAAAGAGAATCGAAAAATCTATCGAAAACAGTATAGACATGTGCAAAAAGCTTTCGAATTGACCGAGAATCGTGCTTTTTAAATTTTTGACATGAAATTTTTACGAAAATTTCAACGATTTTCCCAAACTTCAAAGTGGCGAAACTTTCTTATTAGTCGAGATATCGATAAAAAATTCAAATTGGCTTCTTATTGTGTCATCTGGAGTAGATACATGCGTACGGTATTGGTTTATCTGAGAAAAAAAATGTTCGAATTTTCGAATTTTCAACTTTTTGAAAATTTCAAAGTGCTGTAACTTCTTTATTTGTTGAGATATCGACGACAAATTTAAATTGGGTTCTAATTGAGTCATCTGAAGTGAGAAAATGCGTCTAATATTGCCGTACCGTTGAAAATAGAGTAACATTTTCATACGGCCATAGCTTCGTTATTAGTAGAGCTATCGAGTCGCACGACCCGGGAATCACTTAGTTAGCTCGAAATCTATCGGGAAAAGTGTCTGGATTTCGATTTGGACGACATTTAGTGATTTTCGATTTTTTCGAAAATCCATCATTTTGGGTACAAATTTTGCTCGAAATTTTCAATCGACCATAACTTTCGAACCGAAGCTCTGATCGGGATGGGCGGCCGCGCATTCGAAAGAGCGTTAAAAAATCTACCAAATGCTCCTAGAGCGCATCGGAAAAAAATAATTTTTCATGTGAATTATGGTCTCCGAAAAATCACCAAATCATCGGTCTCGTGAAATTAAAACCGGTCTAACTTTTGAACCGATCGAGATATCGATTCGGGCGACCCGGCAATCGAAAGAGAATCGCAAAATCCATCGAAAACAGTATAGACATGTGCAAAAAGCTCTCGAATTGACCGAGAATCGTGCTATTTACATTTGCGACATGAAATTTTCACGAAAATTTTAACGATTTTCGCAAACTTCAAAGTGGCAAAACTTTCTTATTAGTCGAGATATCGATAAAAAATTCAAATTGGCTTCTAATTGAGTCATCGGGAGTAGATACATGCGTCCGGTATTCGTTTCTCTGAGAAAAAAAAAATGTTCGAATTTTCGAATTTTCAACTTTTTGCTCATTTCACGCCTTGTTTGGGGATGTTCCCTAATTTGTAGCACGATGGGGATTTTTTTTTTTTTCAATAGTACTCGAGTGCTCTTTCCGGGACACCATGTATTCGGTGGGTTAAGATTATGTCAAATTTCATTGAATTTATGCAACCAAGAATACATGAATATTATACCGTAGGTTCTCAAATTAAAGAACCACAGAAAATCATATTTGACGTTCAAGCGTTCGGGCGGATGTCGTTTCGGGTGAACGTCGCTTCGGGTGAATGTCGTTCGGGGGAGTGTCGTTTCGGGCGAGAGACTTTTCGGGTAGAAGTCGTTTCGGGTGAGTGTCGCTTCGGGTGAAAGTCGTTTCGGGTGAGTATGGTCCACCCCATGACATGCCGGATTGAAGTGAAGTTTGCGTCATACAAAAATGCAATAATGATACTGAAGTTAGTGTCATGTAAACGTGAATAAGTCAGTGGCGTACTCTGATGCTATCGAGTAGTATCATAGTCTCCAGTCTCGATCATAGTCATAACTGTGGTCATAACGTAACCAGTGGTCATAAAGATCATAACTCATAACTTATGGCTATGCTAGCGATAGGCGCGTTCCTTTTACCTCAGAATCTAACATTACCAGATTTCTGCCAAAACTGTGATGGAAGTTTCAAGGGATGTAGCTCCGGGCAGAGAAACCTATAAAATGGTTATTATCATGGTTGGTAATAAATTCGGGAGTTTTACGATAAATTTAATATATTTTATACACAAGTTTAGATATAAATTACAATTATTAGGCATAAATTAACATTCTGTGATACAAAAATTGGTGTATAAATATTATTGGCCTATATGAATGAAAATTTTTATTGTTTGAAATCTAAAAATTCTTAAATTACAGAAAGGTACGAATCAAGAATATGACATACTTAAGAATCTATTAAATGTACATACAGTTCAGTAAGAATAATATACACATTTCGCTAATGAATTAAAAAAAAACTTCTATTACTTATCTTATATTGATCATTTTTGAAAATTTTCAAAAAAGCAATATAAGCTTTCAACAAAAACAGTTTTAAATGTTGAGTAATTAATTCATTTAAGTAGTGTGCGGGTGAAGTTATTCAGTGAAAAATGGCAAATGATGAAAAATGAAGAAGCACGTTAAATTTGATGGTAATTTATTATGGAATAGTATAATGTATAAATGGTAACGATATAGGAGTAATAAAAGTCTCGAATAAATAATATATGTATAAGTATCTTTCAGAAATTGATTGGATTATTATTTCCTTCAAGTTGTAGGATCTACGTACGACACAGGTATAAAAAAGTTTATACTTCAGAGGGCTTAAAAATACAATTAAATCATTGAAAGTACGAAACAAAATTAATCAATAAAGGAATTAAATTAATAACTATATTACGGTAGTGTCATAATACAGGGTGATTCAAAATTGTTGGACCAACGCTTCAGGGCAGATTCCTCTCGTCAAAATAGTAATAAAAGTTCTTATAAAGGGGGGTCCGCAAATGGTCAATAAGGGAGATATTAGGCCTCAAAGTCTGCTGGTGGCCAATTTATTTTCGCTTATAACTCGCTTAATTTATGGTTTAGAACTTTCAGATTTGGTATATGAGGAAAACAATTGGAAAACTAAACGTTGAATACTTTGGTGATCCATGAATACCGTGGTAAGTGATTAAACGAACCAAAAAAGAGGTCATCGGCTAATAAAAATCAGGATTATTTTGTGGCAGAAAGTATTTTGACTGTTTTTGGTGATTTTCCAGCATCAGTGTACTTTTTGAATTTTAAAAATGTAGGGGTACCTCAGTGCAAATGTGAGTAGTTTTCGAGATATTCGTTATTTTATGAGCTTTTGCATGTAGGGTGTCGGTAGCCGGAGCGGCCGACAAGAATGAGACCAACAATCGTTTCTAAACAAACAGAAATATTAAAAATTTTGTACATTCGTCGTCAAAAAAAATTACTTTTGATTTCGGAAAGTTCGAAAATAACAGAGGGCCACTCATGTAATCAGTATTTGTTTTGATGTCAAAACTCAACGTGGGCCTAATTTTCAAATTTAAAATTACCTCCGATTTTCGGTTCTGTGGCATTTTTCTCCGAACGGTCGTTTAATAATTTGAACTTTTTACGATGAATGTACAAAAATTTAAATAAGGTTTGTTTATTTAGAAACGATTGTTGGTCTCATTCTTGTCGGCCGCTCCGGCTACTGACACCCTTCCTGCAGAAGTTGATAAAATAACGAATATCTCGAAAACTACTCACATTTGCACTGAGGTACCCCTACATTTTTAAAATTCAAAAAGTACACTGATGCTGGAAAATCACTAGAAACAGTCCAAATGCTTACCGCCACAAAATAATCGTGATTTTTATCTGCCGATGACCTCTTTTTTGGTTCGTTTAATCACTTACCACGGTATTCATGGGTCAACAAAGGATTCAAAGTTTAGTTTTTCAATTGTTTTCCTCATATTCCAAACCAGAAAGTTCTAAACCATAAATTAAGCGAGTTATAAGCGAAAATAAATTGGCCACCAGCAGACTTTGAGGCCTAATAACTCCCTTATTGTCCACTTGCGGACCCCCCTTTATAGGAACTTTTATCACTATTTTGACGAGAGGAACCTGCCCTGAAGCGTTGGTCCAACAATTTTGAATCACCCTGTATATAATTAATATTATAATAAATAATCTTCTTAAATTGAGATGTTACACGCTCTATCATTATATTAATTTATCATTATTTATGTTAAATATTATCTTGAAATTAAAAATTTTCGAATTACGTAAACGTACAAACTGTCGAAGTGTTTTACACATTTAAACTCTATTTCTAAAAGTATAGTAACCTTGTAAATTCAAGGGCCATGCCGCTAGTCACAATTCTAACAAATCGGGGTTTATTCATCATTTATAATATATTTATCATAGTCAGTTCTTAATTCTTATAGTGCTTTTATTTTCTTTGCTAGAGAAATTCGAAATATATTTCGGAAATATGTTTAATATTTTATGGCTAAAATTCAACAAAAACCTATCCATAATATGATCTTTTCATCAATCATGTGGTTTTGTGGGTCGTGTTATTAAAAAATCACATTTTTTATGATGGCAGATGGAGTTGGATTGTTATAGGTAATACATATGTATTAATAAATGAGCAAAAATTATACTCCCGTCTTTAATAATTTAATCACTTATTATTTAGTGAACATTTTGTATAATTTTTTATTTTATGAGAAATCTATAAAACATCAGACGCGCCACCGTTCGCTATTATATCCACATGATGAATAACATTGATGTAAATGGTGGAATATCCTATATTATCAGTTTCACAATTTCTTTTCTAGATTTGATATTATTAATAAGCTGATGTATGTATGTACCTGTATGGAATATTTTAATTATGTATTGTAGAACGATAATAAAATAATGATACAAATAATTCTCACATACATATCATATAATAGTATATAATCAATAATATTCGTATAATAGGTATTACCACCAATGCATCTGCTCCATCCTTATGTACATTCTCTGTTTCACCCACAAAATGGCTAAATAGACAAAAGTGGTGACTGTGATGAAATACAAGAGAGCAGAGAGAACACAGTACGGTTCATGTCTAGTTCCCCTAGAGTACCTCGTAATTTTACTCTTATCTAATAATGGATTATTATTACTGTCGTAACTTTCTACAATGACATCATCACCATCATCATAATAATTGCTAAACGTTTGTTTTTGGTGAGAATCCGTTAAATCAGTCAATTGCAAATGTTTTGCATTATAATTCTTTGTGTCGTTTTCCACGAAAAACGTAAGTCTGTATGGCTCGCTATTTTGAGTCAACGGTGATGACGGTGTAGTCGCTGCTGGGAGGGATGGCTTCAAGTTAAGTATGTGTTGATTGAGATCTGCGGTAATTATCGGGGCTAATCGTGGTTCGTTTTGGTCTAACTCTTCGTTTTCATCGGCATTGAGCACAATCTCCGAACGATCTTCCATTATGAGTCGAGATTGAGTGTTAGAATTGTGAGTAGCGGCATTTGTCAGTCAGTAGCATTTCTTTGTGCAGGCGCATTTGCGTACGATGTCTATGTCTTTGGTGTAGCGGGTGCCGTCGGCGCATATAAGACGCACCTGAGTAAAGAAACCATACCAGTAAGATACAGAGTGAAAGAACGCGAGTATTCATTATTATATTACCTTTCGTCTCTTGCTCTTCCTTGCGTGACAGCAACTGGAACCGCACCCTCCGATGCACTTGGCCATCTTCAGGGGCTTACGAGATCTGCACCCGTTTTCTGAGTAAAATTCTCGAACTTGTTCCTTTCGGCAAGTGGGGGCTAAAATACATCATCAAAATGAATGAAATGTTATAAAATCGATGGAAAATCATCGAAACATGAAGGGGTTCACCCAATACCCATGATGAATATACCATGCCCGCTATCCCATATTTTTATATTGGCGAAATAATAATAAAGCTACGAAAGGAAGTTAGTTCGTGACATATGATCCATACTTACACTCTTCCTCACCTTGCTCGCAGTACTTCCCCTTGAATCCCGGTTTGCACTTGCAAGCGTATTCGCCATTCTTCGTGGCGACGCATTTACTATCGTGTTTGCACTGATTGTGGACGCACGGATCCGGAGGACTCGCCGGCTCTTCCACCATCTCGTCCATTTCGTCCTCCTGCTGTTCCTGTTCCTCCTCTTCTTTATCCAGGTCCATCATTCCACAACCCGGTTGGACCTTTTGCTGGATCTGGGCATTTCCGAAATCCACCAACTTATGGTTGATCCAGACCTCCTTCATGCAACCGTGAAAACTGGTCAAATTTCTCAAGTGCCACAGGGTGAAGGCTTGACGGCCCGGCTCGGGCGATATACCGCCCAGATACATCGGCGTGCTCAATCGCAGATAGTCCTTGGAGCCTTCGTTTATGATCGACCGCGCTAGTCCGTGATCGACGCGCAACGTGAAATTCTTCTTGATCGCTATGAGTTCGGCGGTGTGGTACTGGCCGTCGGCCACCATTTCGAAGCTGTACATCGTCGAAACGGGATAATTCCCCACATCGTAGCTCACCCGGATTCTCCCATTGAACAGCTCGACGGCGAGATGCTCCTGATGGCCGTCGTACATCAACACGCCGTTTTCCTGCGTTGTGGCGAACACTATGGTGACGTTCGCTTCCGGTTTCGTCCGAAGCGGTTCCAGTTCCACGTACGACGTGTTGTGGATGAAGCTCAAACTGGTGAGGTATTCGCAACGCTTCCCGGAATAACCGGGAGCGCACTTGCAAAGGTAATCGTTGGATCCGGACGGCTGGAAGCAGACTCCGTGAACGCAATCGTGGTGTTGACAGGGCGAAGTTTGCGGGTACATCATGGCGACCAGCGGAGTTATTTCACAGAATTTACCGCTGAATTCGCCGATACATTCGCAAGAGTACTCGTTGACCCCGTCAAGGCAACTTCCTCCGTTCTGGAATTGAATCAATCATACGATAAGCATAATTATTCCTGAGTACAGGCAGATTAGCTTTGTAATGAGTAACTAACTCGGAATTTAGCGTTGTTAGGTTTTGTCATGGTTTTGTAACTAAATAAATCTAAATAAAATGAATAGTTGGCTGTTGGCAAAAATATACAACTTCAGAAAATATTAAATTTTGACATGGATTGTCATTTAAATCCTAGCCAAAACGAACTAATTTCTAATAATTTTCAAATATCCTCAATAAAACAAGGTGAAACAACACAACGAAAGAAAAGGCACATCACTGCATTACAGGGAAGTAGAAAATAATGAAAAAATTAGATTACACTGATTACAGACACTTGTGGCATAGTTTTTCCCTCGATTTTTCCGGATAATCTTGAGGAACAGTTTAGGAGAAATGTTTTAACGGAATTTGAACTTGAAGCAAGCAGAAAAATATAGAGACGAAGTTATTTCATTGAACAGAGGACTGGAATACGTTCGAATAGGTGAAAATTCAAAGTTATTCAAAAATGACAGAAAAAAAATAGCTAACCCAACTTTCAAAAGCCCAACTCACAGCAAACTTCAGGGTAAAAAGTCAGTGTTACAGAGCAAAAGTTACTAAAACTTCGAAATATAGTTACTCACTACAAAGTCACGACTAGTCCTAGATTATCGTTTAAAATACTTACTTGGCACATGTGGTTCTCGCAATCGTCGATGTTTATGGTACAATTCTCGCCCTTGAAGCCAGGAAGACACTCGCAAGTGTAGTAAGTGTCGTGGTCCACACACCTGGCATCGTTCTTGCAAGGATTGTACCGTTCGGTACAAAAGGGAATTTTGTTCTCGCAGAATTCGCCCATGAATCCGGCCGGGCATTTGCACCGATACGAATCGATCAAATCGACGCACGTCGCGTTATTCTGGCATTTATTCGAGGTGCAATCGTCGATGTTGCTCTCGCATCTGAGGCCGTCGAATCCGGAAGGGCAGCTGCAGCTGAACCGTCCCTCTTCGAGGACTTTACAGGAGGCACCGTTCCGGCAAGGGTTTCCGTAGCAAGCGTCGATCATAAATTCGCAGTTTTTACCGTGGTATCCGGGGGCGCATTTGCATTGGTAATCGCGTTCCGCTTGCGTCGCGCATCGGCCGCCGTTTCGGCACGGGAAAGTGAAGCAGGCATCGCATTTCGCTAAAATTTCGTTGCTGACTTTTGCTTTGCATTGGAAGGCCGACGATGGGGTGGACAGAATCGATTTGTCTTTCATCGATGGAGGTTCGGCGCAATGGGCGATACCAGGCTCAACGTAATCGACTTTCACCCAATCGGATAACCAGCGTAAGGAACAATCGCAATAGAGCGGATTCGCTCCCAGAGCACTAAAGTTATTTCATTTTCAAGTTTTGAAAAACTAAGTCAACAACAATTACTTACATGTGGCTTATAGATTTCAAATTGGTGAATGTTCCTTCGGGGATCATAGAGATTTGATTGCCATGCAGAGATCTGCAATGCAATAAAAAGTGATACGACCAAAGGACAAACTTGATACTTACAAAATTCTAAGAGATTTTAAACCAGTAAGGGCACTGCGTTGAACACATTGAAGTCTATTATAACTAATGATGAGCGTGGATAATTTCGATAAATTGGCGAAAGTGTAATTCGATAACATTCCAATTTGATTGTTGCTCAAATCTCTACAAATTAAAAGTGATTAGCAGTCTGTTCTGGCAGATATTAACATTAAAGAATTTACAATCGCGTTAGAGATTTCAAATGACTGATCCTATCTGCTTGTAACGTGGTAATTTCATTAATGTCCAGATATAATTCGGAAGTTTCGGGCGGAATTCCTCTGGGTATTTCAGTCAGTTTAGCTCTAGAGCACCTGACAACGGTACCCGTGCAAGAACATTTCGGCGGGCAATAGTTTTCTCCCAAACAACCCTGATCGTTATCACTAGTACATTTGAATTCGTTTTTCGGTAATTCTTTGATGAGGACGTCTTTAACTCTAGTAGGTCCTGCACACTTTGGCGGTGATCCACTAAGTCCTTTATTTTTCAACCACTCCGAAAACCAAGCCAAATGGCAATTGCACATGAACGGATTCTGCATTAAATTTCTACAAAAAATATCAAATTTATAATGTAAGATCATTTCAAAAATGAAGGCATTTACAAAGTGTGTAAAGATGTGAGGTAATCGAAAGATCCAGGCATTACACACGTGATTTGGTTATTATTCAGCGACAGTACTTTAAGGTTGTGCAACCCTAAGAACATTTTATTATGAATTTCCAATAATTTGTTTTCCGACAGCAGTAATTCATAAATTTTCGATGCTCCCTCGAACGAATTCTCCTCGATTCCGGTGATCTGGTTTCGTCGCAAATTCAGTTTTATCAAATTGGGAAGTCTCCCAAAAAGTCCATCGGATTTAATCCGGCCCAATTCGTTATCGTGAAGTAGTCTGAGAAAAAGCGCCAGATCAGCTAAAATTGGGGCGCAAAAATCGTGAGAGAATTACAATTCGGTCGTGTAGAGAGGAATATCTCGAGGAATTTCTTTCAATGCTCGCCCCGAACAGTCCACAACTGTGCCGTCGCAGCTGCATCCTGAAGGACAAGCGTTATCGATGAGGCACTCTCCTGCATAACGAGTCCTGAACTCCTCTTGGCCTAAAAAATAATCCATTCTTTTTGTCAACTGCAAGTACTTTATAATAACACCTAATAAACTTGATGAATAATAATTACTTAATTATTATGAGTAGATGAGTGTTTTTATTATAAGAGAAAGAATGAGTTAAATGAACACCGTTACCACTGATTATTGAATCAAGTGGAGAGGTGCTTACCCTTACATTTGAATTTTTCGTCCTTGAGTGCCTCTATCCGTCGCCTCTGCATCCTTTTTGGAGTGTCGCAACGAGCACCGGACGTCTCGATTGGATTACGGTGCAAGTACTCAGCTAACCATTTCAAGTTGCAATCGCAAATGAAAGGGTTCCGAGCCAAGTGTCTGGAATAATTCCAGTTTCACATTCATTCAACTAGATCTTTGTCTTTCAATTGCATTTACATATTTTATACGAATTCATGTGATAAATTAATTATAAAATCGAAATACAATAATACTCACAGAGTTTGGATGCTCCGCAAAGAATCGAAACTTCCGTTAGCCAAAGACTGGATGTTGTTATCGTACAGAGAACTGAAACATTCTCAACCAGACAATAAGTAAAATAAGAAATATACGCCGGGCGAAATTGTTAAATTTCTAGTTGACTTACAGCAGATTCAAACTGGGGAGATCGCGAAAAGTGTCTTTTCTTATGCAGGAAATGTCGTTGGCGTTCAACAGACTGAAACATGAGATAATATTTCAAATTTCATCTAGGAAATTCTAATGAAAACTTACAGAAGTTGAAGTGAACCTAGTCCTTGAAAGACACCGGCAGGCAAGTCTTTTATCTTATTTCCGTAAAGGACCCTTAAAAACTATCTGTTAAATTCAGTTTTCGAAATGCAATTTTGAAACTTACAAAGAGGTGAGAGCGTTCAGTCCCTGGAATGCGTCTGAAGCGATTTTTGAAATTTTGTTGTTACTCAAATCTCTGTGGAATTTTAATTGTTTATGCGAGATAATTGGAATAAAATTGCAACAACTTACATTCGTTTCAATCTCTTATGAGCAGTGACGAAAGCTTTTGCCGGAATCTCGGTAATTTCGTTTTGCTCTAATCGCCTAAAAATTCGATTTTATCGGTCGATTTATATGAATAATTTTAAATTAATAAAGTGGGAGCGCTTCCGGAACAATGCCAAGAAACAGCTCCTCGTTTCCAAAAATTTTGTGCTGGGTATGTCTTGATTGCCATACCCCGCGAGCCGTTTAGCCCACGTGCTATCGAGTAGCAAGCACCCTTTTTTGGAGATGCCGTCGTAAAATCTGCATTATGAAACCAGGAGAAATAACGAGGTCAACGAGATATAATTCATGGCGCCATCTCTTGGTATTTTCAGGGAACGGTAAGATAACAGCCTGTAATCGGTGAAAACTTACAGTTCGGTGGTGCCCTCTGGCAGACGATCTGGCATTTTCGTCAATCCTTTTTCCCTACAATCGACAATTCCACCGTCCACGCATTTGCACGATTGGGGACACTGAGGCTCGCTTATACATTCACCGCTGATTGCCTGTTCTGCTAAACCTAAACGAATTTTTTCATTACAGCGAGGGAGTGGGAAAATTATTATTTTTTTCTGAGCTCGCCAGATGATTAAATCCCGGAGAGATTTGCTCTAATGAAATCTTTTCGATGAGAGTAAAGTAATAAGGGTAAAGAGAAACGAAGAGCGAATCTGCTACGAGCCGAGATAATTGCAGATAATTTCTACTGGCTGCTGCTTTTCAGACTCAACAGGTTGCGCTCATCTGGGTTGCCTATACCTGCCTGAGCAATTAATATTAGAAAGGGGGGAGTGCATAGATCTTACCGGAACATTTAAACTCCTGCTCCTGCAAATCGGCCACGTTCTGCCCTTTGAGGTGGCCAGGTGAATGACACCTGGTGTACTGGGCCAGCCGAGGTGAGTGCCTCAAATATCTCGCCAGCCAGGAGAGTTGACAGTCGCAATGGAGGAGATTCTCGCTCAGCCTCAGAGTCCGAAGCCGGAACATGTTGCTAAACATATCTTTGCCGATCCAGGTGAGATTGTTGTTGTTCAAAGTCCTGCCGACACCAATCACGAGGCGTTAAAATTGATTACCGACGACATCAAAGAGAAAGCGCCTCTACTAGACGACGCAGACTTAATTTTAGAAGACTTGGGAAAAACTGTCATCAAAGTGATGCAGCTAGTCTCTGCTGCATGGTTTTCATTCATATTCAGCTGAATTCGCAGCTCGATTCTTTCCTCTCCCAACTTTGGATTACTACCGCATAGCGAATAATAAACCAGTGCAACAATTACGTATTTTCTACAAAATAGTCTCATGCTATACTTACAGAATCTCTAAATCTTTGAAGCTCCTCAGTGCCTGGTCGTCTATGCAAGTGATCTGGTTACTGTCGAGTTGTCTAAGCATTTTAAAGATAAATTATTCAACATTTTCCCGTCTCTGGTGAAATAATGGAACAGCACTTACAAATTTTTAACAGCCGAAACTCCTTTCAAAGTTTTTTTTCCTATAACCGTGATCATGTTATGGCTGAGGTCCCTGAAAGAGATCGTTATAAAGCCTTTTAGAAATAAAGGAGGACAATATAAATAATGTGCTTTTTATTAGAGAAGATTAGTCTCAACTATGTTATTAATTAGCTTATCGACTAAAACCATCAACATAAATTAGAATAAATCAAAGTCTTGTGGATTAGCATAATTGCATATTTAAAGAGCCTGTTATTGTAGGGTTGTAGGTATTATAATAATTATTAACGTGGAAGACATTGTGATTTGAATGAAAGTTAATTGTGAAAGGAAATAAAGACCGTTGCATAGTTAGTAGGAAGTGGTCGTCCCATTATTTATACTCCTACGGAACTATACGAACGTATTGATCTTTTTGATCATCTCGTTTTAGACTTTTTTTCTAAATGAGGTACTTACAAGCGAAATAAATTAGGCGTCGTTGAAAATAAATTGTCGGGAATGTGTCGGATATTGTTCCCATTTAGACGTCTACAAGTAGGTAAGTATTAATGATGCGACTTTTTTATATTTCAAAATAACATCTATTACTCACAGTCTCTCTAAATTTACAAGGTCCTGAAAAACGTCCCGGTCTATTGTGTGTATTTGGTTGTCAGTCAATTGCCTGAAAAACACAAACGACACCTTCAATACCGTTACTTGTATTAATATTACCAATTATGAAACGTCCGTTTAGGTGAAAAAGTAAATGTTATAAGGGTGAGACGCCAAATGTGATTTTTGTCTATGACAAGCGAATGAACTCTTTTGAACCAACTTACAATATCCTGAGCTTGCCGAGATTCGGGAAATCCGATTCGTACAGAGTAGTGAGGTTGTTTCCTTGCAGGTCCCTGAAAGTAATAAAAAATATTGATATTATTTCTGAAGGGAACGTTCGGCAGGAAGTCCTGCCTTTTATTCAATTAGAGATGAAACCCCGAATCAAATTTCGGGACAAGTGGTGCTTTTTCCGTCAACACAACGAAATAATATTATAATCAAGCAACGTCACCCTAACCGAAACCTTTCGGGGAATTCATTAATATTTCATGAAGAGCGTTCGCGCAGCACGGTTTTGATAAATCGAGGCAATTAATAATCGGAGATTGCGGTCGCTAAAAATCGCCTTAATTAATTAATAACACAAACTTCTGGAAGGTTTAAAAATCGACTTATCGACGCGAAAAATAGATGAGGATAATACGATGATAATGGTAACGACGATGTCTGATGCATGAATTTTTGATTTGAATATCGAGCCGTTCATGAAAAATTCAACATAAGACTCGAAACGAAACCAACGGTGATGATAATGAAGGGCAACGAGCATCGGTACAGAGCCACAATATTCTCAGTGTACCTACAATAAATAATTGATTGAACTGATGAGCAGATCGATACAAAGAGTGAACAATGTAGAGCTTCGTTCGAGTGGAAGACGTCTCTAATTTGATTAAAATTTAATAATTTAATAAAGGGCGGACCTGTACTCTGCTGTTTAGGTCTGTTTTCGCCGGATTAATTACGGTCTATTCACGAGTGATAAATCATAAGAGACGTAATTGGCTTAACAAACGGACATCCAGCAATGGCCCGGCTGGCAGAATAATAATGTTTGTTCTGTTGGGGTTTTGAACTTGAAACGCGTCCATGCGTTCCTATATTTGGTCAGCGTAAAATCATTGTAAAATATAATACGTTTTGAATGCACTGGCTCTGTGGGAGACGAGGGACAAACGGTTTTAATTTGTGAGCAAACACAACCGACGGACGCTTTGTGCTAATTTTTACCCCGAAAAAGTAAACAACGCGATGACATAGAAATGATGGGGGCACCCTTCACAAAAATACACGCGTAGGTATACACTTACACTATTCAAGTCGTAAGTGCAAAATTTGGACTATTCAAAGGAGGAGGTGGCGCCCGGAGACAGAGCCCGGAGCACCGGAGCCGTCGCCACGGAAAGCTCATTATTCATTATTGCGTCTCCATTTGCAATTACAATATTTGTGTACTCATGCTGCAGAGGTACTTACATTCATGCAAACGTTACTACATCGAACAAAAACTGCTTTGTTGTCTAGTTAAGTTACACACTAGACTGACCATCATAGGAACGCACTTTATTCTGTACAGAAAATAGAAATAAATTCAGGTACTGTCAGGATATGACCCATAACTTTTCAACTTAGGTATAATCCATAATGCAATAAGCGTCAAACTATCGTAAAGTTAGGACTTTCTCATGATGGAGTCGTAATCGCAGTCGCGGATGACCAACGACGACAAAGCGAGGCGAAAAGCTGATAAATTTCGATTTCTCGCCTCAAAGAGAACAAAGTATCGCTGAAGCTTTAAAATGTCCGTATCCACCTGCGGCTGAAAATGTTTATGAATGTATCTCAAAATATATGCACAGTAGGGGTGGTTATAGAGATACGTGATTATGGGTGCCAAGTAATCTCGGGGTCGTGTAAGCGTTTTAATGTACTTTACGCTTTTGGCCCTTTCATATTTCTTAATTTTCCTCGTGGTGAATTTTTTCGCGCAGCTATAAGTATGTTCCGGCGATAAAAATGCAAATCTTTGGGACGAGGGCGGCCGCATAATACTCTCTAGAATAAATAAAAATTCTTCCAGTTCTCCGTCTACTTGCCTTCTCCACTAACTAAAGTAAAGCCTCGCCGTTGCGGGAATTCAATCAGATAAAAACCCTTTTAGGCAAATAAACCGTTGTAAAAATTAAGCCATCGCGCCTATACTATTTCGGTTCGCTTTATTATTCCGTGAGAAACAATCATTTGTGTCGCGACGATGTTTATGCAAATCTTGAGGAGGCACGCAACCAAACGGCACTAGAGGATTTTACAAGAAGGCGAGGTTGCACCCTCCAGCGAAAAGTACCCAAGTATTTATGAAATGCCACAGGGATGATCCCTTTAAAACGTGTGCATTTTTTGTCAACGAGTCCGGTAGATTGTCCCCGATTCACTTCACTAATCATATTATTCAACTTCACCATCGGTTAAGTATCTGACCAATATAACGAGTTCGGTTTCGATTCGGTCGGCTGGTTGCGCTTGTTCGTCGGAAAAATGCACAACTTTGTTCAAGTTGACACAAAAATTAATGCTCGATCGCCGGAATATGATAAACTATAACTTGTAGGTTCAACAGAGTGGCATTCCGATGTCCTGTCCTTTACCGGAATCCTCCGGATCAACCGACGACCATCAGTGAATTGGCAGGATTCAAATAGCATTTACCTTTTGTGGTTTTCTTCAATAAATATAGTATTGAATAGAAATGGCGCGAGACCTGCAGCAAATCACTCATGCATAAATAACCAGCAGCCGAATATCACCGGCCGATATTCATTTAATATTCATTACGGAATGCGTTTGTGCACTCGGCCACAATTGCAGATTGAATATTAATATGATACGAAACGATTTATGTTACATTGTAGCGCCCGTGGACCCGAGCTTCCCGTTTTTGAACCGGTGAGGTATTTTCGGACAACAACATTTAAATGCCCCGTTCACTCGTGTGAATTAATTCGGACGATAATCGCTCTCTCTGCTGTTTGATGTTTGGATGTGCAAATGTATAATCGGCGAGAGCTCTGATAAACAGATTTACAGCGTTTATCAAATTTTCGAGACTTTGTTTGTGATGGTATACGAAATTCTTGACGTCGGTGGTTTATTCACAACGTTTACAACTAAATCACCCGGAAAATTCAATTCGGAGGTGCAATCCTAGGTGATTACCGGGTCAACCTTATTGAGGAGGACAACGGCATCGCCTAGAATTCCATAGTATAGCAATTTACCAAGCCATTACCGCTCCCGTATACCGTCAAGTCGACGTGGTATAAATTGATGTTGATCTTGCGAACTAATGGAGAAAAAACGATGTCCCATATAAATTCGTCAAATTTCTCCCCATTTTTTCTCGTTCCTCTAGATGACGAAGGGATCTTCCGGAATATCGCAAGGCGCTATTTGGGAAATGACATCATTAATTCCGGATTGCTTATTATGCTGATGGATGTCTCGTGTCCCGATGATGGTGCGAGAAGGAGAGCAAGGCCGCAAAACGCGGTTTATTCCCGAGGTGTTTACGATCCTGCAAGTGCAGTTACCCAGGTACACCATTAATCACACTCACGCTCACCTGATATGGGTTTCCTATACTAGTTCCACTCGACTAGCTATTATACTTAGGTGGGACAATAATACGAAGATTTACTTATACCTAGCTATACTTTCTGATTTCTTTCTTCTCGAAAATTACAGCGTCTAATGCTTCATTTAAGGGAGTCGTACACCACAAGCTCCATTAATAAGTTAAAAACTTACTGCCGCGTTTATAAATAATAAATCTCTATTAAATACCGTCATTAAACCGTTGCGTTGTATTAAACGGTTTTAGTGTAGAGAGAGGTCGAGAAAGTGGGGGTGGAGAGGTCGAGACGTATAATATAAAAATTTCTTCCCATAAAAAGTTCATTAACCCGTGGGGAGATCATAAAAATCCAAAAGGAGCGCGCGACTTGTTTTAAGAGGAGTTAATACCTGAGGCTGCCGCGTTTCCTTCATCATACGTTATTCAACAACGTATTGGGGGTTTTGAAAAATTAATGAACCAACTTTTCCCCGGATTATAATCCGACTCCAGTGAGAAAAAAGGCGAGCTTTAGGTACCCTCACACATGCACCCTACACTGGATTATCTAATAGAATGAGCCAGATTTACTCCCGCCAAACTGTCGCACAACTTTGGAATTTACCGTCATATTTTCGTCTCGGGTCTAGAGGTTATAAGGAAAAAACCGCCCTAAAAGTTTTTAGTTCAAAAGCAGGACTTTATTAAGATTAATTATGTACCTATGGACATGTGCAAAAAGCTTTCGTATTGACCGAGAATCGTGCTTTTTAAATTTTTGACATGAAATTTTTACGAAAATTTCAACGATTTTCGCAAACTTCAAAGTGGCGAAACTTTCTTATTAGTCGAGATATCGATAAAAAATTCAAATTGGCTTCTGATTGAGTCATCTGGAGAAGATACATGCGTTCGGTATTGGTTCATCTGAGAAAAAAAAATGTTCGAATTTTCGAATTTTCAACTTTTTGTAACTTCTTTATTTGTTGAGATATCGACGGCAAATTTGAATTGGGTTCTAATTGAGTCATCTGAAGTGAGAAAATGCGTCTAATATTGCCGTACCGTTGAAAATAGAGTAAAATTTTCAAACGGTCACAACTTCGTTATTAGTGGAGCTATCGAGTCGCACGACCCGGGAATCGCTTAGTTAGCTCAAAATCTATCGGGAAAAGTGTCTGGATTTCGATTTGGACGACATTTAGTGATTTTCGATTTTTTCGAAAATCCATCACTTAGGGTACAAATTTTGCTCGAAATTTTCAATCGACCATAACTTTCGAATCGAAGCTCCGATCGGGATGGGCGGCCGCGCATTCGAAAGAGCGTCAAAAAATCTACCAAATGCTCCTAGAGCGCATCGGGAAAAGGTAATTTTTCATGTGAATTATGGCCTCCAAAAAATCACCAAATCATCGGTCTCGTAAAATTAAAACCGGTCTAACTTTTGAACCGATCGAGATATCGATTCGGGCAACCCGGCATTCGAAAGAGCGTCAAAAAATCTACCAAATGCTCCTAGGGCGCATCGGGAAAAGGTAATTTTTCATGTGAATTATGGCCTCCAAAAAATCACGAAATCATCGGTCTCGTAAAATTAAAACCGGTCTAACTTTTGAACCGATCGAGATATCGATTCGGGCAACCCGGCAATCGAAAGAGAATCGAAAAATCTATCGAAAACAGTATAGACATGTGCAAAAAGCTTTCGAATTGACCGAGAATCGTGTTTTTTTAATTTTTGACATGAAATTTTTACGAAAATTTCAACGATTTTCGCAAATTTCAAAGTGGCGAAACTTTCTTATTAGTCGAGATATCGATAAAAAATTCAAATTGGCTTCTTATTGTGTCATCTGAAGTAGATACATGCGTCCGGTATTGGTTTATCTGACAAAAAAAAATGTTCGAATTTTCGAAATTTCAACTTTTTGAAAATTTCAAAGTGCTGTAACTTTTTTATTTGCTAAGATATCGACGGCAAATTTAAATTGGGTTCTAATTGAGTCATCTGAAGTGAGAAAATGCGTCTAATATTGCCGTACCGTAGAAAATAGAGTAAAATTTTCAAACGGTCATAACTTCGTTATTAGTGGAGCTATCGAGTCGCACGACCCGGGAATCGCTTAGTTAGCTCAAAATCTATCGGGAAAAGTGTCTGGATTTCGATTTGGACGACATTTAGTGATTTTCGATTTTTTCGAAAATCCATCACTTTGGGTACAAATTTTGCTCGAAATTTTCAATCGACCATAACTTTCGAACCGAAGCTCCGATCGGGATGGGCGGCCGCGCATTCGAAAGAGCGTCAAAAAATCTACCAAATGCTCCTAGAGCGCATCGGGAAAAGGTAATTTTTCATGTGAATTATGGCCTCCAAAAAATCACCAAATCATCGGTCTCGTAAAATTAAAACCGGTCTAACTTTTGAACCGATCGAGATATCGATTCGGGCAATCCGGCAATCGAAAGAGAATCGAAAAATCTATCGAAAACAGTATAGACATGTGCAAAAAGCTTTCGAATTGACCGAGAATCGTGTTTTTTTAATTTTTGACATGAAACTTTTAAGAAAATTTCAACGATTTTCGCAAACTTCAAAGTGGCGAAACTTTCTTATTAGTCGAGATATCGATAAAAAATTCAAATTGGCTTCTTATTGTGTCATCTGAAGTAGATACATGCGTCCGGTATTGGTTTATCTGACAAAAAAAAATGTTCGAATTTTCGAAATTTCAACTTTTTGAAAATTTCAAAGTGCTGTAACTTTTTTATTTGTTAAGATATCGACGGCAAATTTAAATTGGGTTCTAATTGAGTCATCTGAAGTGAGAAAATGCGTCTAATATTGCCGTACCGTAGAAAATAGAGTAAAATTTTCAAACGGTCATAACTTCATTACCTATGTTACTTGAAAGGGGTTATTTCTCATATAAGTACGTGAACTTGTTAACGATCAGATTAATAGAACTATAAATAATTCTGCCATAATTCGACTCAATCAATATCGATCGATGAGGTTTTGAGATTTCTTTTTGAATTATGCGTTTAATGGTCTGTAAATTCTCACGCGAGACGTCCGCTATAAAAGAAGGTGAGATTTTTGCCATAACACCACATAAAGTAATGGCCAATTAACGTTTATTGTTTCCTCAGCGAAAAGGCTACAATGCGAGTACCGATACCATATCCTTATACAAGTCTGTTTTATAAAAGATGAATATTATTGGCAATTGAGATATGTAGAATCAACCGATTGCTTCCAGCGATGGGCGAAGTGCAATTTTGAACATTATTGTCGGAGCAGAAATTGTAGCATTGTATTCTACACATGATGGGAAGGGAGGCTTTTCCACATTTATCATCAATTATTCACGTATTATAGAAGTCACATGATGATGGCATTTCGCAAGGAAAATGGCGGAAAGTAAGATTTTATTTGCAAATCGTCTACAGCGAAAAGCTCTTATTGTCGCAGGAATGTAGGTAAGTTTCACCTGTTCGTATGAGTGCCGGAGTGTGTATAAATGCGACATTTAAGTACGTTATTCTATTACCTCATCAAGAGTTTAGTCGTTCACCTTCATCCCGTTTGCATTTCCTCTCGCGCGTCTCGGAGCTACTTTTTCTGCGAGAAATAACTAAAAGCCTATAAAACTTTTCATGAAATTTCAGAGAGAGCCGGCCCGCCCAACTTATTGTGTTTGGAAATATTTTATTTAATTAATCTGACAGCGGCGTACGGTGGAGAGCCGTAATCCTCGGGAAAAAGCGCTTAGAAAAGCTTTTGTGGGTACGGCCTATTGGGTCGTAACAAGCTAAGTGGCAATAACAGGCGGACGTCCAATTTCCAGATCGAATTTCAGATACCTCTACGCACTACGTCGCATCCAATTATTGAACCAGGAAACCGAAACCGAAATGAATCTGGGCAGAGCGCGCAACACTTTCCTATTATAGAAAAGAGATGAATCGGTTTTGTTAAACTACCCGAATGTTAAGTTAGGTAAGGTCAGGGTCACGTTCGGGTATCTTCGGAAATGGGTGCACTTTATCCTTTTCTAAAGCGCATTAAAATGAACGTTATCTCACTCTCCGAAAATGTGTGTCTATTTCAAATGCGAGTGTATAAGAAGTTGCAGATATTAGAATGTATAAAAGGATAATAGGTAATCAGAACAAAATTGGATAAAGCGCGCGTAGCGCGCGTTTAAGTCTACTAGTTGTCCAAAAAAAAACTCGAAAATTGAATTTCGCATAATGAGTTCCTCTGGATGCAAATTTTTCCACCCCCACGGTGGCATCAATGTTATTATTATAAAGTGCAGGCGCGCACGAAATAACGAGAAGCGATAATTTCCAGTCGTGTCGGGTCCGTTTCGTGAATGCGTAGGATTTTAACTGAAGCTCGAACAGAGTTCTGTCGATTCGTCTGTGCAAGAAAGTTTCGAGTCGAGTCGTAGAGCTCGGGCAAGTTTCGCATGCCGTTTCTTGAACTCTAATTCCGCCATTGAATTGAGAGGATTCTCTCGAGGGGCTTCCACCACCATCGTCGTATTATATCTGGAGGCTCTTCATTCGCATCGCAAACAACCGCACCGAGGATTACAATACACCAGAAAACACTCGAATTTATTATACGCGGGACAATCTCGACACCTTTCTTTCCGGGTGCACGGATTCGGTCGGAGGGTTGTCGCGTTTTGTTGAATGATAAATGAGGCGATATCGAGGAGGCAAATTCGCCTAAAAGCGCCCCTAAAAGGCCGTCGGAGAGTATTTTTGACGTGACCCGTTTACGAACGCAATAAAATGCTCGGAACATTGTACTCTGGTTTTGCACGGATATGCCCAGTTCGGAAACCCTTTTCATGTAAATTGTGTTTGGGCTGCCTCATTTCACTGCGTTTTGTCGACCGTGATTGGCCCCCTTCGTTCGAAATAAACGCGCGCATTAATATCGCCTCCGTAATTTATGACCGAAGCCTGGGAAGTTGTACTTTTTCGAGAGTAAAATTTGGATTTCAATGCGAACTAGCGTCGTTATGATTATAATTGGCAGGAGCCAGCCGCCTGTTTCGATGTTGGTGGTAGCAGCGGTATTAATAGAGGAGTATGACAGTCGGAACGGGGGGCAATTAACGGGAGACACAAACGGCAGATAAAGTGATTATGAACGGCACTGCTCGGACAATCGGAGCGCCGTATCTAGCAACCCTTCCAGGATTCAACTCGGCTTTACACATTTCCCTTCGATCCAGTCAGTCAGTAAAAGTAATATCAAAAACTCCGACGACGACGAGCTCATCATCGAATACGCCTCGTCGAGTATTCAAAATTAAAACGAAGAAGAATTCGCTGAATTGAAACAAATTATGATCAACTCGCTGGATTCCAATTTCCTATGAATAATTCGGTCGTTCATTTTTATTTTGAGTCAATTACCTACTAACGACTACAAAAAAAATAACGAGAAGAGAAATGTTGAGAATCTATCGCGAATGGGAACTTGAATTAAATTGGCCTATCGGTTTTATGTTGCATTGAAAGATCGACAATGCAATGTGTGTGCGAGAGCGAGTTCGGTTGCATTCATGCCGGTCGGTGCAGCAGTTCTCTGCGCTGTTTTGAATTCAAGATTGAGGGAGTGACTGGTCTCTGATGGAAACGGCATTGTTCCGTTTTGCCTGGAATGTTTCAGCCCGTTTGCCTCATTTAACTCTCGCCTTTGTTTACTGCCGACGTGGAAATCATTCGAAAGCGTGTTGCGTATAGTGGTTTGCATTTTTTTTTTGGTCTAAAAACTACACGTAGCGTTTACACGGACCCGTATTTATTTCGCACTTACGCCACTTTCCAAATGTCCAAACTTGTTTGGGTCCCTATACTTAAAATACGATTCCATAGGCAAAGTTTGAGCCAAACAGGATTTTACATGAATTTCTGTACCGGTATAGAATAAATTAAGGGAGTCGTTGCACTGTTTATTCCTGTCTGAAAGTCCACAAAGGTCCTGCAGAATAACCGATTCTTTCACTTCTATAAACAGAACGGGTTTACATAATCTGACCCGACATTATCCACTGAAAATCATGATAAATCAGAGCAAAGTTTGTTTAGGATCCCGACATCAGTTAGAACAAAAACACACAGATTCGTAAATTTCTTGCAATGCTCAAATTATCAGTATAATGGCTCAAAATCACGTATTAGTCGGCTCGTAGAGGTTGTATACATATTTCAACTGGGGGTGAGTAGCCACACCGATAGCGGCTATCTTTATAGCGTATCAGCTACAAATGAGCAATTACTTAACGCGAATGGGACGTCCGTTGCTTGTTATACGCAGTCGACTGACCGCTAATTTCTCATTTGAATGTGTGCGCCACAGGAATTATGAGACGGTTTTTGCACGTCAGCTCGGCGTATTATTATTGCAAAACGTAATCAGAAAGGTGCAATTTTAGCTACCACGGCCGTGTTTTCATTGCTCGAAGGCATGATATAATGAAGAAGGGGACACTGCACAACACAGAACAACGAGATGGGGACATCGCGATAACGATAACGAGGTAATTTCACAACTTCATTCACGCCGCCAATTCATCATCATCTCTTCACCGCGCTGGCCGTTAATCCCATCATCAGACAATACCCGATGAATATTCATTTGCCTTTCAATAGACTTACCTTATACTTCGAACACTTGAAGACAGCTGAAAAATTAATAACGTTGTGCAAGTGATTGTCGTCGGTAGCCGATGGTTTCCGGCCTGCCAAATAGAAGATTGAACAAGCCATTGGCTTGAAAATGACAAGGAATACATCATATTTTTCATGATGAAGCATACTGAATCTGCAAGTTTTTCGACCCATCTGGTTTATGAAAGAAAATTGCTATCGACCGTATCAACATTGGGGTGGTCCCGTGTGCTCGACAAGAGTTAAAGAGCACGTTTACAACGTTACATCGACTGCGTAATTAGGCGTTGTTCCGTAACAGGCGCCATAAATACACCACGACTTGACATCGCTTTGCTTTGCTTTGCTATGTGTCGGGAAGAAGACTTGTGAAAACTTGAGCACAACATCCTGTCCTTCCTCATGTATAAACTGATGCCCGAAGGAAGAATACGAAATTTTCACACTCTCAAATACGTATATCTTTATACTTTATGATAGCGCCGCGGCAGATCGCTCCTTTTGTTTCCTTTACGTATCAAAAAGCATACATAAATGCATGACGATGTTAACGGATGCCATCAGCGCTTCTGATTCTGGTTAGTATTTCTTATATAAATAATGAAAAAATATGTCATCTCACCATACATTAGCATGTATCGGAACGCATATGGTTTTGGCAATGGCACATTGCCACCGACTGATTGAGCTTCGGGAGTTACCAATATTAAACGATATCACCGTTATGTTTAATGCATAATACGCGCGAGAAATGAATATGAATGAGAAGAAGAAAGGAGTGCGTCTCGTCTGTCGCACCGCGTATTGTGGGCGTATTGTGACATGTTGCATTTCAGCCTCTACGAGGTTCATAAGGAATATTAAATGATTTGCTCTCTCCCGCTTTCGCGTCGAGATTCGAATGGGTGTGTGCATGCTGCGGCGTCATTTCTGACTCTCCTGTTGTATCGTAAAATTGCGCACAATAATGCCTCTCAAATTTAAATATTCTTCTAAGTTGTTTAGTCTCTTTCTCCCTCTTTCCCAACGTATCGGTACTTGAAGATTTGAAATTTTATTTGGTCGAACTCTAGTTGGTGACGTCGGGGCGGTTTTTAGATGGTGTTTTTGCGTTCGTTCGTCTCATAACGGTGTCCGTTTGATGGAGTGTGAGATATCGTCCTGACAGGATTCTTTATTAAGGTCATCCCGCCTGTTCCTGTCTGTTCAATTCCGGTTGGTGACGGTGACACGGATCTCCTGCTGGAGGGACGGATTTTTTGCACCGTTGTATGGATGCACCACATACTAGGGAGTATGTTAATTCTTGTTATCTGACGGACGGCATCCGATTTGGATTTTTTATGGTAGACATCCCATTTTTCAAAACATGAAGTAACCGATAAAAGCTCGCAATATTGAAAAACTTTATAGACTCCATGATAATTAGCGCAATTGTGCTCGCTACAATTCCATACCTACTAAATAGTTGGTTACGAGTGATACGCCGATCCGGTTTCTGGCAGTGAAAGGAAGAATAATTACGAGAGCCAGGACCCAACTTTAATCCTGCGGATTACAGCGGCATCGCCCATGTTTCGTCCGGTATTAGACGTATGTGTGTGCCTGGTGGCTCATCCATTTAGCCCGCGTGGCTCTTGACAGTTGCATTCTTGTGATAAATCCGTCGCATTCATCAGCTTGTACGATGCGCCTGACTAATGTCGAAGACGTGACTGAAAACACAAGAATTCTTCCAGGTCGGTGGGAGGTCGCTATTTATAATATAAAACGATCAGATCCAGATCCGTTTTAAATGCGGCCGCGCGATTTCAGACCGCACGGTTTGCGCCACTTTTCACAAATTCAGGTCGACACTTTCATTAAAATCAAACCTATTTACGATTTACGTTTACAGTAGACATTTTTTTAGGTCCATACGAATTCTGTTCAAATTTCGTTAATACTCCATAAACTCCAACTTGTGTAAGTATAAGAATTTTACAGGAGGAGACCGTTTGACTGAATCTAATTAAAAAACGGAAGAGGGGAATGAGTCCCTAATTAAAAATGCATCCTCGGCACCGTCACTCTCATTTAAAATTAAATCTTTTAAATACCTGACAAGGTGCGGTGAACCGATACGATTCGCGGTCGTAGTGCACGTAGTTAACATCATGGTGTGCATTCAAAAGTGGTAATGGGCAGAAGAGCCCTCAAAACGTAGCGTCCTCCCTACGTGGGCCCTCGAGGCAGGCTCCGCGTTATCGGGGGGTGAACAGCCCTAATTAATAATATTCCGCATCCGCATCGCGTATACACTAATAATACGCAATCCGAGAGGGAAAGAGAGGGAGGGAAAAGGGGAGGGTGCACTTATTAAAAACCGCATGCATATTGCATGGTTTGTGCCACTGTGGCTGCTGGCCAAACAATCCTCTATACTGTCTAGCTCTGTTATGCGGGAAACGAGCCGAGTGTAATATCATTGTTTTGCCGACAAATCGATAAGCCACTTTTACAAGTTTTATAGGCCGAATTATCCTCGCGGTTTCCCTCCCCGTAACCGCTGTATCAATATCAATCGAGGACAGGGGTGCAAGAGGCGCCGACCTCATTTACATCAACGCGAGGTGACAACGGATTTCAGCTCCATCCTAAAGTTTCCATCATACTTGTAATCAATTTTCTTCAACTTTGTCAGGTTGGTAGGTATGAAGGTGTAAGGGTAGAGTTAGGTATCGTGCGCATAATTAATGTACCTCTGGAGCTAATATTAGCTTTCAGCCTACCCACCTAATAAACCATAGAAAATTATTCACAATCTTGGTTAGAAGACATGAATTCCGTTTTATCAATGGTTGAACATTGTGCAACTTCAATAATTATTTATAAAAGGACGCCCACTTTCTCTCAAAAGATATTATAGTTATCTTCTGGTTTGACAAGATGTAAAGTACGGTTTTCGGGATACGACTCTACCTATTAGATTCGATGTCATTTAATTAGGTGAATATCGTATAGACGTGACGTTAAATTAATGTTCTAATTATTGACTGGGATTTGGGTTGTCCTACGAGAGTGATGCCTGTACCATCCATGGTGAGTTTGACCATAAATGGTCGCCTGTTGATATCCCGACCAAATGGGAGATTGGACAGTCGTAAACACCGACTATTAGTCACATCATTAACATTGAAGGTATTCATCCTCCGTTAACCGGAGTACATGCCCATCGTACCTACCGGTCACGGCCTTCAGAAGATGCTTAAAATGAAATCATTATTTATTCGTGAGTATGGAAATTGGGGTTTTTATTTTGTTGGTCGTGCCTATATCAAAATGTTGGTCCACGATCGAGAATTATACGAACGAAGCTATCTCGGCACGAGATCTTTTAGTATCGATTATTGTTACGTGTGATTTAATAACTGATACGAGTGTTAATAATAATAATTAATAATAATAATTCGTTTGGATGTTTTTCTTCTTCCATCACTTCAGCTTCTTCAAGTGAATACGTATAGGGACGATAAACGTTACGAATAATCGTGCAGAGGCGACACACCTTGAATCTTGAATGTACGAGCGGATTTAATAGCAGAGAATAAAATTAAAAACCCTAAAACATCGTACAAATTTTTTAATTAGGCAGAACGCGAAGACATTCAGACAAAAATAAAAGTCGCCAACCCAACATTGAAGCTTGTTATGCAAATGCCGCTCTTCATTGAACTTAATGACCGGTAACCAGGCGAGTTCTTAAGATGAAGGGACAATCAACAAATACCTATACGAAATATCCAAAAATTAACGCATTAAATCATAATGATCATTTCAAATTGTGGGTTATTACTGTATTTTGTGATAAGATTAGAGTTGATATGGTGGTTGGAAGTAAAGCAAGAGACACACAGAGAGGGAAGCATTTAAATTGAGATTGGTTAGTTTGAGTTTAATGCAAATTTCCAACCGTTCATGCCAGATTGGAAACTCGTCCCGGCTTGGCTAGCGTCAGCTCAGCTCACTGTGTTTATAATGTTTGCGAGACACCATCAACTAAAACTTGAACCTATCCTCTGTGTGTGCATAGTTTGCATCAACGCCATATAAATTTGCATCGAATTTTGCGTTTAATATAGTCATTTTAGCATTTTAATAAAGTTATACGCATATCATCAGCTTTGGCCCACCAATAAACCACTATAACTATCACTTCTAAAGCCTGTATTATGGACATCATTGTTATTATTTACAGTTTTCGATACTCTGCTAGTTCTGTCTACATGATGAAGTCTGTTTTAGGGGCTAATGTTGCAACGTTATTATCCTGGCACGTGCACTGTGGAGGATGCGTGACCATTCACGTCATAACAAATCTTAATCAAAACCGTCCTGGATGTTGCAAATGGAAATTGGCTCCGGGTTGTAGCGTGCCGAATCCATTTTGGTACAGACACCGCGCGAATAATGCATTTACTTATAACGAAATCGGCGGGTTTTTCAATGAATTTTAAGGATTCTCCATCTAACTTTGAGCAATTTCCGACCACCTATGTTTAGAAATAGAACAGAGACAAGCGCCCTTATTCCGATGATGATTAATGAAATAACAGTAGGAATAATCAGAGTCACCCTCCCTGATGGTGAGAATAATAATTGTAAATGTGGACGCACACGCGTCTGGATGGGGGCGGCGGCGGGTAGGCGGTGCACCACCCCCGGCATTAGTGGCGACAGTGATGTATGTCGTCAATATCAACCGAGATGACATTCCAAATCGATATCCTCCCTTTTGTAACCCATCGCTCCACCGTCTCTCCAGAAGGATGCATTACCCACTGCATACCTAATACCCTCATACCGTTTTTGAACGTGGGACGTCGTGACGTCAGACTGATATGATGTTATGATTGATATTCAATGACGAAACTGCCCACCGGACTTTGACCATTATCACTCATCATCATCTTTGTAGACGAGTGTAGAAAGTTCATACGTGAGAGCACTTACCTGGAACAAAAGGACCAAATTAATATAATAACTATAGTTGATGATGACAGGTAGCAATTTGCTACGGCGTCGTAATTGTAATGAATGGAGTGGGGTGACGAAAAATTGTCGGCACCTTTTTCTTTTCATAAAATCTTCAAAGCCATTCCTGTGATCCAAGCAGGTAGGTATGCGCTTACCTACTTACATACCGTGTATTATGCGAGACGGGTTATGACCCGCGAGTTTATAATATAAATTCGACGGTAATGAGACACGTATAAATGAACGTTAATGGCTCCGTAATCAGTTACAGAAGACCATGGGCGGTTATTGCGGTCAGTATCACGTGAGTTCTGATTAGTGATCAGCGTTGATTGCCCATCTCGCGCTACGGACCGGCCATCATCATCATCATCTTTCTGGTGCCCGCCAGTGCCGATGATCAAAGAGATCATGTAAAAATGGATGGCCGACATGCACATCGTCTTCGGATAGGTGCAACCCGACACTTGCCATTAGGAAAGAGAAAAACCTCGAAATCGATAGCGTTCCTTCTGCCTGAATGAAAACCTCAATCCGGCTTGGTATTAGATATCGTCGAGTACTCGTAGAGTTGATGAATCCTCAACGATTTTTCTTATAGTGTACTTATCTGGACGAGATCTGGGATTAGGCGGAGGGGTAATGAAATGTGATTAAACGTTGCACTCCGTGTGTGTGCATGTGTTTCATTTCAAGGGTGGCCACACATCACCCCCCAATTTACGTCCAAATGCTACGGAAAACGCATCGATGAACGCATCAGGGAGCGAAACACTCCCCAAACCATAATTTCCAAATAATTTCATCGTCTAAGCCAATACAGTGAGATTATTTTTCAAAGCTTACAGAACTCATTCAGTTCTGCATTGTATACATAAGTACATCATAAATAAATCAATTTTTTTCCTATAATGAGCGAATGCACGTGAATTCTTGCAGTAATTAAACGGTTAACAAAGATTGTTGAAATTACAACGTGTCAGTAAAGTCCACAATGTGTTTTCAAATTGACAGCACGATACTTATCATACCCGACAAACGCCCCGAGGATTTTGATAAATTATAATTAAAGCATATTCTCTGAATCATGATAACGAACAAGGAACCCACTAATTAAAACCCCCAATCAGGTGGATTTAATTTCACGATAAAGTAGCCCTTTGACCTGATTTTATGAAATTATCCCACATTTCCGATTCGAACTTAATAACGATGAGATCGAAAGAGGACCAGATGCTTGTTTCTATTGAAATGGTGAACCTCTCGATCCGTTTTCCTAATTAAAAACGTGAGAGCTATCGCTGCCTAATCCGCATGACCGATAAACAAAACTCTATATCGGGTCGGATCGAAGACAGAGAAAATGAACTTTTTGTGAAAATCGTGTTTGTTTAATTTGTCGTCTTATTCCCTCGTTCCACCGTTGAGCATCAGGATCGTATAAAAGAATTATAGCTTCATTAAACTAGCGTTTATTCGACTGCAAGAACCAAAACATCAGCACAAAAGCCAGCGGGTGCCCCCCGACTCTCTGAATTAGAACAGACAATTAAAATTAATTGGAATCCTGTTTATTTACAGTTTCAACAAAATACCTGCGACAAGATACTCGTACCTTCATCAAGAAACCTTCCCGGAAAACCTGACTCGGCTATAACACTACCTTCAATTCTACTAGAATACTTATTCACGTAGGTGAGTAATAAGGAGAATAAAACTAAACACAAAAAATATCATAAAGAAGGTCTTCATTTTCTAATTGGTCTAACTGACGCTTTTAAAATTTCTTCACGGGAAAAAGCCGCTCCGGAGCTTTGTTTGAAATCTGTGTGTGGAAACTACACACATCAGAAAGTACTCAAATATTAAACAAGGCAACAGAATTTCTTGAGGTAATCTCAGAACAAAAATGTCTCAGCGCCTCTTATCTAAAACAGTAACATGTTTATGTTTATGATCGCTCGAGGAAGTGGACTATAAAATTCCGTCCTTATATCGTTACCTATACTATGCAGGTGTATTATACATAGGTAATCGTGAATGTATGAAGAAGCGGTGTCTTTGAACTGAATATATTATTACGCCCTACAGCCATGAGTTTTCAGGAAATTCTACCTATAATTACCGAATTTAATATGTATTTTATGTATTTCCTAGTGTCGGAACTCTCATAGTTATATGTACTTATGTAGTGGAATCCGTAAGTCAGATTACCCTTGAAGATTTCATCAGTTCAGTGCAAGATTGTGTAAGCACAATATACGAACTTCCCCTTGCTTGTAATACAGACGCAAGAAGCTGGGTGGTCTGGTTTTTGTCTCATGTTCCTTTTTCCCTTTGGGCTATCGACTTCGATGCTCGGCATTAATGTGCACCTACTAAAGACAGAATAATATAAAAGGTTACTTTTTAGTACCAGGATGAAATCCAGGATTTATTAATTTTAACTGATAAAAATTATTATAAATCGGTACTTGACAGCTCCAAACATATTTATTTCAATTAAACGTTAAAGCTTTCGTACTGTACATACATCGTCCGCAACAGCACAGGCAACAGTCAAAAGCGTGAGATTTCTCAATGGTCCTGTAACTATTTAGCGTCTACAGAAAAATCCGATGCTTTAATTTAAAATTTTCAGTTATCTGGGGTTATCATTCTCCACGGAATTTGTAATATGCCTACAGAAAGTTCAAAATATTACCACTTCTGTGAAAGGTTTTCTGACAAATTTATTTTATTATGGTATTCTAAATACTTTGTAGATACCTAAATTGCTTCGAACAGAATGAAGAACATGACCGACAATCTTTCAATGAAAAATTAGATTGACAAAAACGTATGAGTGAGCATTGTACAGTGTGTATTATGAAGTACCAGAACATAATACGCTCTGTCCACACTTCAGTTCTATTATTATGTTGGCCTTACCGAATCGCCTATTCACGCCTGATTTTTATCTATTGACCACAAATGCCATCGACATCGGTGTCAAAACCACAATGGAAACTTTTTATACTTGTACGTATAATTCTTGTCTGAGGGTACTTACAAGACGAGGACACCCACTCGAAGAATTAAGCTTCTCACATATTTATTCAAATAACAACCATCCATTAACGAAAAAGTCTCATCCGTGTGCGATTGTCCTGGCAAGACGTGTTTAACATAAATGGTAGCGCGTTTCCACTTGGCAATTTGGTCTTGGAGTAAGTGTCCACCTTCTATTTGATATAATGTCGAGAGTATTATAATCCCATACAGTTGCGGTGCATAGTCCCACCCTGAAAACCACCCACAACCCTTTCTACTTAATTATCATAATTTATATCTTCTGGTACCTAAACAATTATAAAGGATAATCGATAGGATGGTGCGGCCCACGCTTCAACAATTGATAACGATACTGCAGGGATCGGTCTACATGCAAAGTATTAGAATTTTCAGGGAGGTATGATAATTGATAGACCTTGTTTTGTGGTCTTGTCGGATAATTAGTTTATTCTGAATATCTAAAGACAGGGTGCAACAGTAGGAGCTTTGCCGTCATAAGTTATTGCCATTACAAGCTGTTTTGAGTACGTATACTTCAGGTTGAACATCGGTCCAAAACTTGTCGACGGTATATAGTTTCGTCTGCCTTACATGGGCACTTTGCGTGCTCGAAACTCTTACGTTAAAGAAGTAATAACTTGTTCATCTCACTGATACTTCACAATCGATGTAGGGGGCTGAGATTATTACTTCTTCGTATTCGTAATTGCGATTTCTCCTCTTTTACATCGACATGTTTAATGCGAACGAAAACGATAACCATCTCTCTCATATTATGAAAAATATAAGTAGGTAGATCGTATAGATGTGATTAGGTTTTGGTTAGATTTTTGCTTGAGAAAAAAAAATGGAAAAGATTTTATACGATTTTTTAAATGTTCTAGGAACAACCAAAATCACGTAACGAATATAAACATATGGGAGCGAGAATCTACTCGTAGAGTGGGCATGCACATATTCTCTCCATAAAGTTTTGCTGCTGCTCCCTTCTGATGAGGGTAAATATTTTACGTATTTCCACATGGAGAGGGTTGTGAACCGTTTGATTGAAAAACGTTTGTCAAATGGTTCGTGATATGGGGACGCGTGACTGAAGGATTATGCGGAAAACTGTCTCGTCACGCTCAAATGCATTATGTGAGTCGCATATTTCCAACAGTTGACATTCATCACTCATATTTTTCGCCTCTTCCACTATCCACACATTACCAGTCCACGTCACGGAATTCGAATTAAATCTCTATTTAGTATGTTATGTATATCTGTGACGTCACGGAAATTGAATATTTTCTTGGGGTAATAGCGGAAGAGTTAAAAAAATGTATTAAATTTTGAGAGTCGGTGTACTTAAAGTTTATTACAACTCAAGTTTACGCCGTTCGAGACATTATTACTTTCATCTTCTCTAGGGTTTGTTTGCTCGCGCGCTCTCCGGACATTCGCCAGATGTTTTCTTTATTTTCGTTCACTTTACCCAAGCGAATTAACAAATATTAAACTTTTTGATCTAATGTATGATCACCACCTCGGGAGATATTAGACATCCAAACCCAGTGAATTTACAGGAAATTAGGCACCGTTGCGCGGTATTTTATCACGATCGGGGTGTACTAATGCGGCATTGTGGAATGTTACCGCATTATAAACGGTGTCGTCTGCCACCGTAATGTATTTTTTATGAGCTGATTATGTGCGCTTTCGTTCGAGACTTTTGTAAAAGGAACACCTCGTCTAGAGATTTTCGTGGCGCGTGAAAGACAAATTACGCCGTCCGGTTCTCGGACGAAAAACTGATCTCTCCTGTGGGACGACATCACATATATTATTATTCTTATAAACGTGGTGTGATGGGGAAAAAGATCCCGTAATTGTCTATTAGTTCGGTCACGAATCCCAGACTATTATACATAGGAGATGTAATGGCGCACTTTGGGACCGTTCTCTCAACTAATAGTCATCGAAAGAATCTGTGCCTCTCGCATCTCATGATGGCATCAGAGGAAATTGTCGTGTGCAATTATCTGCTGAGTGCTCGTCTTCTTTGAGGGTCTGCCACCAGGAATCGGCCCCGTCGTCACCCCCTTCCTTGCCCGAGAGTCGAGCTATAGGTACCCACCACACTGATGGAAGGTCTGACCACCGAGTGATTGCTCAATTAGATGCCTAATTTCTCTGCGACCTGAATTCATCTCGGACACGGCCAAAACTTTGCTAATAGAGGCAGTACATACAACCCAACCATTGCCATTCACAGCATCACGATGATCATCAAGCTTGGTCGGAATAGGTTGGTCTATTATTCTGGTCCCGAAAATTAATTGACGAAGGCGCTCTTACTCTGCAGGTACCTAAAGTTTTAAGCGACAACGCTCTGCAACTCCCATGGCTTTGTTAACGATATAACAAGACAAAAGCACGTGACCTACAAAATTCTATTACCTTGTCAGGTTGTCGGAAACAAGTATTTATAACTGACAGATTCAAAGTTGGCCCTCGTTATTTGCTGCCTTTGTTTCATTCCGTCGTGTAAACATCATTCGATAAGAGCATGTCTCGTCGTGTTTTGACAAAGAGTTTTTTCGATGTTTTCTTGATTTCTCGCAAACTCAACAACGCGAAACACGAAAGTATTTCACGTTCGACATCATGCAGGAAGGGAGTGAGTCTGAACCGAATCAGAACGACAAACATTCGGGAATGCAACATTTACAGTTGAAAGCATAAAAAGAAAATACGTTTTCTATGTTTCTTATACCTACATTATCCGCGTACTGTGACTGAAAAGAGAACTCGATGCAATTTAGGATTTGTCGCATCTAATCGGTTTGAGCAGAGTTTCTTTTTGTGGATAGCACCAGGCAGAAGGTATCGAGAATTACGGTACCTCGGCTTTCAAGATTGAAAATACGTAAATCTGAGTGATTGTGAGAGCTTTCAACATAAATTGGCCATATTTGAAGAGCAACAACTTTATTACTACACCGAAGGAGCGTAGGTTCGAGTCTACGCAAGGCAGTAATCATGTTAATAATCTCGATGAATTTCTCATATCTTCGTCAGGTAACAGACTGAAGACATCTGAATTATCTGTTGGCATTTATAAATCTCCATTAGCTTTTTCAGGTCGAAAACTTTCGTAATCTGGAGACAAAGGCCATAAGGAGGTCGGAAAAGGCGTTGATGCGAACAAGTGTGTGCGTCATTTTCAACCCCCATCCACTGACAGCTAACAGAAGGGGTGGGACCCGACATAAAAACAGCGTGGAATCCTGTTTTATACACCAACAATAATTAGGAGGAAAGCTTGATACAGTTAAGATTCTTATTAGAGGCGATTATGGGTAGAATTTACAGCTTCGAGATCGAAATCGCCGTCCGTAAAGTGATACGATTTATGCTCATCGGATAACCTCTCTCTCTGGACCAAGAAGAAGCTGGATACTCCTCATGAGGCTACCGGATATTTATGATTACCAGTATAGAAATAATTATTTTAGACAACACTGCAGGTATATCTGGAATTAGTTACAGTAAATTTTACTCGAGTCTTCTACAGCTGTTAGATAAATTAATGGCGTTTCGAAACAATAAAGTAATCGGCGTGAATGAAATATGTACTTTCTCGAGACGGTTGGAGTTGGCTCTCTTGCCTCGTTTTCCGTATAATTTACTATAGTCGACTTTGGTAACATAAAATCCGTGTTCCTAAAGCGTTCATCAACGTCGATATAATAAATTAGGGTGACTGTTGTACACAATCAGAGAATATTTGTATAAAAATCAATGTAGATAGTTCGATGGGGGGAAATATGAAATTCTTATGGTGGATGATTGATTCGATTCGATTATAGTCCTCGAGTGCGATCGCCAGGGCGTTGTCGCAATAAATTCCGAAGGAAAAGCAAGAGTCCGGCCCACGTGTATTCCAGCTAGCCCAGACCTGTCCGTTTACCAACCGTTATTCGAATAATATACAATCTCGAAATGGAAAGGTTTATCATAATTTCGTAATGCCCTTATTTATGCGGTCTCTCGGGATCGATCCCTTTGTTCCGCGGAACGTCGACCGGGTGGCATTCTGCGTATACACTGTCGATGTCATCCTGAGCGATGGGTCGCCAGCGCACTCTCCCCAGCGGACGAACGAGGATCCGTGCCATGCAGGCCGCCTCAGGAGGACAATTCAAATGATTAAATCGCCAGAGTTAATGCGCTCACAAGTAATGAGATAACTCTCAACGCGATCTCCTTTGCACAGTCAGGAGATCACCGAAACGGTGTCATCTACGCCGGAATGCAACGCACCACGCGGTAAACTTTTAGTTTCCAAAAGTGATTTTCTTCTGAATTCTCGTTCTCTAATTATGCCATTCTAGAAGTTGAGCTGTTAGTCAAATGAATATGTCTGCATGTAAATGGACTATAGGGGGAATCTATTTTCCAGGATGTGGCGCAGCGGAAAAGGATGCCACTGTGGCCTCACGTATGATTATTGAATTACCTTAATCGAATAATGACGCCCTCGCTTGGACTCGTGGCTGGTGCAAGTCTGCATCGGCGTCAATACCGTCCAATTATATAATTTAAAAGCTATAAGCTGTATGGATAGAACAAAAAAGTACTTTCCTCGTTTATCAATAGTACATAATAAGGTAGTTAGTAACACATGACTTAGGAAAAAGAATAAGGGAGTCGATTATTATTCATTAATGTCTGATTGTATGTTATAATGAAATTGGTCTCCAAATTTCCGCCATGCCTGTGTGTAAATTATTAACAATATAAAGGGGCTCATTTCATGAAAATTATAATAAGGAGCAATAATTTGGAAAGTTGGTTATCGACAAGTGGTGTAGGCAACCTAGAACTTTTCCGAGTCGTTCGCCGAAAATCAATTAGGCACAGAAAACTTTTTAATATTTGACAGTGTCTTTTATTTCCATCTTTTCCCTATTAAAAGTTTTCGCTCGAACCCGAAGCATCATAAAATATGAAGTATATGAAGTAAGAATTCTTAAGCAGAAAATATGACGAGGTTATTACAGTCCCGGCGCTCTCGTCATAATTCGATTTAATATTCTATCAGAAGTTCTAATAAGTGTTTTTCACGGCCGATTTGGCATTTTCACGGCTCGAATGTCAGCTTTTCCGGGATATTTCCGGATAATGTTTTCTGCGAAACAGTTATTGGCCGGTGATGGCTTCGACGTTAAGAATAACAATAAAGAGTTTACAAATGTAGCGAATAGAAAAGTTTCGCGTAAATATTCAAATGCTGTATCAAGAGGGTGCGCTAGCTAGGACTTCTGGTGGAGACTCGTTTTGTGTCCCCAAAAATTACTCAAAAGATGTGCATTTCAAATATTTTAAGGTATGAAACTTTTTGTGGGTGAGGTCCTGTGATCGTAGAGGAGTCTTTCTCGATTCTGAAACGCAATAAAATCAGGTCCTCTGATGTAATCAACATGGCGAAGGGTGAGTGGCGATATTGAGCTGCTCTGCTCCGATTCAAATAACTATGCGCTCCCAACTCGTATGACTCAAGTCCTCTCTGGCTTTGTTCGTTTATCACATAACTTTACATGATACGATGCATGGTGTGACCGCGGGCGCCATTATTGTGCAAGGGTAGGTACCTTCTCTCCCCTAACGATATTACATTAAGCATATGTGTCTTTCCCGGCCCATTCTTTATTTGCCCCTGTAGTGTGTGAGATAATATGCATGCGATGCTGTTGCCGCTACGCGATGTAACGGTGATTCACCCTGAATCATCCCGGAGAGAGAATAAGCGATGGAATTATATCGGATCGGGAACCTGTTGTGTCGTGTTGTATGTCTGTTGATTTATATTGAGGGAATTGATGGATGGGATGGACCATCTCCCGTTGACAATAATTGTCGATGAGTGAGGACCGATAATTTCACCATAATCGTCGAGGTAACATAATTGCATTCACCTCAATCTCTCTTGGAAACATCTTCAGTACATCAAAGAGTCCTGGATGTTTGAATGGATTTCCCGCGATTGACCTTAAATCACATTTTACTACATATTTACTTTTTGGTAGATTTTATACTCTCCTGCCTAATACAAAATAATCATCTCGTGTCATAATTTTTGAACAAATTACTTCAGTATCTACCGGACGGATAAAAACATCTTGAATTTCACGTTATTTTCGAAAATAGTTGAATATTACATGAAGATTTTAAAAGGCGTACGTTTTTAATCCATAATCGATTAGTTTGATATCAAATGGTGCGGTGTGAACCGCGCGGAATACCAAAGTCACCCCTCTTTGTGTTATGCCGTACGCTATGTTTTTCTCCTGGCAGGGTTCAGTTCCGATGCGATTTTTACAAATGGAAAGCCCAGTTTATATGGCACACTCCAGTAGCTCTTTTATATGGATGCATTTATGCGTGAAATATGTTTAAATGTATTCTTTCAAGGGTCGACCAAGTCTGGTCGACATTGGCCTGACGAATGCATACATCCTACACATTATGAAGGTATACAGTTGCGAACCTTGCGCTAGGAAATTTACATCTACTCTGTGTGTATAAAAGAATAAAAGCCTGCAGGTAATAAAAATCATTATATGGTGGTCATTTAGTCAGACAAGTTCGAATATGCTAACAGGTTTACAATCATTAAGTAACTCGCATTAAAATAAAGCACGTAATCATTTCATTTCTGCATTATGATGGAGAAAAATATTGGAAAAGCCACGACAGGTAAGTTTAGGGAGTTAGTAATAAAAGTGAAATTGTCAGTAGGTATCCATGCAAATCGATTCGGCGGTTATAAATTGAAAAGCTCTACGCTGTCTGGGGTAGGTAGGTATGCGTGTGCGTTTTATGATGAAATTGACGCTCAAGTGGGGATTATAGAAGCTACCCTCCTCACACATTTTGCCCCGGGCTGGATATGTATATGCACAAGACGAATAAAGCTCCAGACATTAGTCGAGTTTTACGAGATAATGTTTTCCTCGATTTCCTTCATCTTATGTTACTCGCACGATTTCGATTGAACAAGTTTCGCACATACATGAGAACATAGGTAATACGGAATTCACATTTTCACTCATTTGTATCAAGATATTAATTGTACAGCAAATACTTATTTGCGTTATCCGAAAACTTTATGAGGGATTAAAGGATCAATAAGAAGGTCGTTTCATCTCTTTCGTGAAATCTGATGGCTTTGATGCTGTTTTCGTCTTCCGTATCTCAGATATCTTTTAATTTCCGCCGCAGATGGCTCGTGATCACGATCTGATAAGAGGATCGCGTTACTTACGTACAGGTGGTCGACTCAAGATTGAACCAAAAACGTCGTCATGATGGGAAACACGAATCACCTATAAATACTTTCGTACTTCTTAATTTTGTGTAATACTCATTGGGTATAATTAGGTATCATTTAATTGATCATTGTGGGTAAATCATGATGAATACTCCGTTCATAGTATGGACATATTTTCGAAGTTGTGATGCAGGATTTCCAAACTTCTCTAAAGGCATACACATAAATTATCTCCCTGCTTGAATTTTCAAGCAGAGATGGCGTCGCACCGCGGGAGCGGCTACCATCACAGTGGACCCCACAATAAACGAAATTGATTTGGACTTTTTACAGAAACTTTAGGAATTGTGTTAAAACTTTGAAGAAAGAGGGTTGTGCGCGGTGAATTAAGTGGTAATGGGACTATTTGTGGAACTGAAAACACAAGTAGATGATTACATTGATCGTCTCTACTTTTTATCGCCATCGTTCCAACACATGACGATACTCGAAATCCAATGTAGGAATCTGAAATCGAACCCGATTTTTGTTCGGCCAATAGTGGGAAAAGACTCCAATCACATTTCATTAGAGACGTCGTTTTTACGAGCGACTTTATCGACTGAACTAAGCATGAACTTTTATGTCATCGGCTGACTAGACAAATTTGCGATTTGGGCCTAAAGCAACTCTGCAGCTGCCATTCAGTAAACCATTTCTTAAGGGCTCACCAGTACATATGTGTTCGCTACCCTTTCCAACAAACCAATTTCCCTCATAGAGTCGAACGTGTCGCGGCCAAAATTCGTGTGGGGGCGTAATCTGAGGTATTTATACTTGCTTCATGCAAATCCTTATCAATTTCAAACAAAACGCTCCAATTCACATCACGAATCGTTTGTCATCATTCAATAGGATGACGAAAGAATGGATATAACACTCTCGAAACTGCAAATCCTTTCGAAAGTGTCTCTGGTTATGTGATAGAGGAAACAGCGCAGCGGGGCGGTCTTGTAAACACTCCCTTGAATCGTTATGTAAAAGGGCATGAGGGGCATAAAACTGCAATATCGCGCGCGAGATCAGTGACCACATTTTTATCCGCCTCATAAAGTTGCGAGTTGGAAATTATTACTTGATTTCCCTTGATAGTTATCGCGTCGAAAAAGTTTCCATGATGTCGACCGAGTGCTATTATTCTTGGATAGATACTTACATACATGCATGCGATGTTGTAAAAATAAGGGATGGTTCCGACATCCACTACGACTGATGCCCAGCTAGGGTCAGCAAAATAACTTTCCGATGGCGTAAACAAAGCCATTTCCAACAACGCCCCTCGTTGAGCTGACGAAGGGGTTTTCAAATTTTAATCTTGATCATTCGCAATACTAACCATTTTTTACTTAGCACTACTTATACGGATTGTCTCGAAACCGGATGATTTTATGCTCTTAATAATTTTAGTGGATTTGCGCTCCCGGAAGATTTGAAACAAAACCATTATTTTCGGACGAATGTTTACTAAACATTTCAATAGAGGAGGTGATGTCGTCATCATCCAGTCCATTGTAACCTACCTACACAACTGTTAATACTATAACTATAACATTCGAATTGCTCTTTCGAAAATACCTGGATAAAAACACATTACTTGGTCGAGGACTTTGTATTCCCCCAAAACCATGCATCCGTTTGTATCCTCAGTTTTTTTCTTTTATTGATACTTTCAATTCGTTTTGAGCTATACCGGAACATCACTGGGGGAAATTATCTACGAAAAGAGAGCCGCATTTGACTGAAGGATGTGAAGATGGGGAGATCGCGTGCATGCGAAAACCCCTCACGACCTACAAGAGACACATGTATTATACCTGTTAACGTTTTCCTCCTGTTGTGAGCCACAGTTGGTTGTTAGGTTAGCCACAATCCAACTGACCAACTATCAGAACGTGGGTGAAAATCCAAAAGAGCCGAGTGTAATTTTTCTCTTGCGACTTGAAACATCCACTATTTATTATGAGATGGTCGGTTTTATAGTTTTTTGCGTCGAGTAAATATTAATTAAGATAGAGATCGATTTCAAAGTTGAATTTACGGCCATCGACTCCCAATTAAAACGCCTCACCTTTTTTCTCATTCAATCGGATCTCTTCTCGGCGAGATCGTGACAAACATATCCTTTTTTTTATATTGTATATCTTTCTGGAGTTGCACGTACTGTTTCGTTTCTGTACTGTTTCCTTCATATTAGAAGACCGGATGATTAAAAATAAGAACGCGATGTGGATTTATGTATACAGTCTCGCATCGCTCCGCTGATTGTCAAAGGGACTCTAACCACGAAAGTAAAGAGAGTGTATACGAAAAAAAATTCAAGAATCTCGTGTGTGATGGCTTAAGTGGTACGTTGCGTGTTCATAAAACCTCAGTTTCGTTTTCGCCAGACGTTTTTATCATAACATCTCTGCAAAGCATAAACAACTCAATTTTACGAGAGAACGTAAAGCATCAGAGGCCGCGTCAGGTGATACGTGAAACGGTTTAATTTTCATTGATTTGTGGTTTGAAAATTTCATCGAGGACTGCAGACTTCATCAATAATCAAAAGATGGTTGTCCTACTGGAGGATCCGACATAGAGAAAGAGCAGAGGATAGGGTAGTTGACGTGTTGGGATGTCGTGTTTCAGGAATTAGTGAAAAATTAGACTTGGCAGGTCTGCACGCAGTTACATGACATTTAGTGGCCGCAATTATACATCAGGAAGCCGTAAATATCTCACTTTGAATTTGTCACAAAAGCTCTGGGAACATTACAGACGCAAAAGATATAAATCGCGCTCAAAAACCTCGACTTTTGCGTGTAATCCTACACGATATGCCAGCATTTGTGGAATTTTTTAGATTCGGTTGCGATTAAGATGGAATTTCGTGAGCCAAAATCAAGTTTCATACTTTTTTTTATTTCAATTTACCTACTTACTTAATGAGTTTAATCCGAGTTTTCTCACTGATGACTTTTTATCATTTCCATCATTTTTTTTTTATTTTCCATAAATATTTTGAACGGCTGAAAGCCATGTTGGGTATACTTGAGAAATTCATCAAAGAGATTTTTATTGGTTTTCTTTATGTATGTACACTTACTCACAAGAAAAACGGGACATCTATCGGGCGGCCGAAAGTTGAACTACACAAATCGTACATCCCTGGACGAGGCTAGATTCTATGAATAATAATTATGAAGTTTATCTTGAAGGGTGTCAGTCGATTTATACTTGTCTAGGCACACTTATATCGCACCGGCGGAGATCTAGCCTCGTCCCGGGGTGTACTATTCGTGTACCTCGGGTAGCGAGCGCCCCCAGAGGTGTCCCGTTTTTCTTGTGAGTAAGTGTACATACGCGCAGGGGAATATCGTGCAAAATTCGATATTTATATCGTAAATTTCCCGTAGAACGCGTTTTATGTCGGTAATTGCACCGGCACGATTCGAAAACCACTTTTCTTTTTTTTCACTGCAATTCTTTTATCGCCAAGAGAGATCGCCTCGCAATTTCCAATGAATGTTGTGCGTATAAGTCGACGGACTATGTGGCCGTCGCCTGAATAAATTGCACTTTATCGTGTCCTTTACGTGTTGTATGGCATTAGAGAAACTTCAAACTCACTACGGATCGCACGCGTTTGTCGAACCCTCGCAAGTATCCCGAAATCCCTAGGGGTAACTTCGCAGTTTCGACCGTTTTCGGATAACACTCCAGCTTTACTCATACTTTGAAACCAACATGAAAAGTGGAGTGAACGAAGAAGCTGGAATATTTTCTCTATTCCTTTTTGAAATGTTTGATTCTATTCTGGGAACTGTTAATAACAGGTTGAACAGCCCCCATCAGACGGTGAGTAGGTACTCCCCATAAAGATTTGGTTGGCTGGTATTTAGTACTCCTGGGGATTGGCGCCGAATGCACCCCTTGCTACATACAAGGTTTTACATCAAGATTAACAAGGTTATTGTTGACACTGAAAAGAAATACGAGGCGGACCTTTTAACGAATTTATTAAATTACGGCAAGGTATTCAGACAATAATGTATCCCCTTCGTATTTCATTAGGATATATCCTATTGAATAATTATCACGAGCCTATTGATTTATTTCTGAAACATTCATTTCAAATACTCTTCAAGGGTTTATAAGACATGACTTCATGGCAAATAAGATGAAAAAACATTGAAATAGTTGAATCATAAAAGTGAATTTAAGCATATTATAAGGAGGTCGGAAATATCCGAGGAAATATCGTGAAACAAACTTGGCTTACGAGAGAGCAGAAAGCTTATAACGGCGTGAAAATGGAGTTCTAAATCATGTAACGTCCAGAGATTATATCTCGATCGGACCGACGATCTGGGTTATCTGTCGTGATGGTAATACCACGTAAATAAGGAGCTCGTGAAGAGATGAAGATAGCGATGTACATTTATTGCGAGCCATATAATCTTATTATTTATTCGCCTTCGACTTTAAAATAATCCATACAAAATACGGGAAGAAGGTGCCTTCTATGAGTGAGTATCGGAGTCATTGTAATCGATGTTTAATAATTGATTGCGTCCTATTATGAATGTTTTGCATGCATTAAGTCATTATTAAAAAGTGAATGTTGCTTCGGTGGGTTCGAGCCAACAATTTTTGCGACCTTTCGCTGAATCCTAACACCCATCGCCGTAAATCTGATGATGGCGGTGGCGCAATGGAAATGGATTACAGTTTTTAGAGAAATGAACGGCAGAAAGCCCGCGAAATTGCGAATTTCGTACCCAGTTTATATCGTGTTATTATGCAATATAAAGGTGTTGCACTTTTATGCAAAATTACAGCTTTCATTTCAATGTTTTCTCTGCTTGCTCGTTGCATTGCGCACATATTAAACTTTTACAAAATGGCGCCACCAATTCCTGCGGTGATACCAGAAACTCTTACATGATGCATCCTGTTTAATAGTAAAACGTACAATACATTTAATCCGGTTGTAGTAGGTGATGCGGTATAATCATGTAATGCGCTCTCTGAACCTGATCTACATGATGTTTTCATGGAACAACCGACAGAGAGTATTTGTTGAGGATTATTCATATAAAGGTTAGTGCAGTTGCATTCCAATTATCACAGCATGTAATAAGTGCTTTCGATATTAGATAGTTATACACATAAAACTCGACATAGTCATCACAATCAGAACTTGTGTCACAATTAAAAAGTTTCCCTTCGCATATTTTTCATTCGCGGTCATTGTTCAACCACCTAACACAACAAACTGTCACGAAACCTGATTCCAGGAACATAGACACAATAAATATTATTTTTGCATAAGATCTCAATGTAGAATGCAATATTTTTCGCCGGATTACCCCGAACATTTTTAACTCGGGTGAATTAATTCTAGTCTTGATGATGGGTAAAAAAAGCGATTAATCGAATGTCTAAACTTTGATACATCGTTGAAAACGAGATAATTGAATAAAGGAAGCTCTCCTCTAGAGAGTGAAAACTTGAGAAATACGGCAACAATTGTAGAGGTTTAATCAACCGAATTCATATGTAAGATAAATTACTACGATTTGTCTTAAGAAAGGAGGGTCCTGTATTATTATGCGCTATGCACTATGCAGAAGTTTGACAGTCTAATGTCAATCGCTGCTAAGACGTGTCCTATTCTATCCACGAAAGGAAAGCATTAATTAATTTACCTGCCTAACCACCCTCCGTAATGATCTTAAAGCTCTCCCGGGTGTATAAGTAACATCACACATCGCAAAACTCGATTACCGGATTCTCTAATACTGCCATTAAAATTATCACGTCGCGGTAATAAAGGAGAATACGGTTCGAATCTTCCCTACACCCTAAAGCGTCATCACCCGAGGAATAATTATTATCAAGGTGAGATAAAAATCCAAAGTCGACTTTGTAAGACGTGTCTTTCCACTTTCAAGGAGTCAGCTAATAAATTTCCGCAATTAATTTAGTATTTTGCTTGCATGGATTACAGTGTGTAAATCGAAAATTCATTATTTGTGATAAAAACGCACACAAAGCTGAAGCAGCTGTAAAGTATACGGTGCATCTGATATCAGAGATTAAAAGTGTAGCTTGCTCGGAGAGTATAAAGGGTTGCTCATTACACTATACACACATAATACGCCTTGTAAGAGTAAGCACTCCTAAGATCTGCGCGCACGATAATCTACATCTTCAGAGGGGATGATTATTAAATTTCACACATGATCTAGGATGATGGTTGTAGGAATAAGGAAGAAATATCAATATCCATAGGTACGAATGATTTCAATTCTTTTGATGTTGTCGGTACATAATACATATACGTTCACCAATGCAGGTAAGTACAAGATGATTTACATGATGTTTATTTCTACCACGATCCGCTTATTTTTGCACGCTCCTTAAGGAGGACCTCTAACTGGGCGAGTACAAATGGGTCTTTGTTCTCGGACAAATTGCCTTAGAAATTACGGTAACAGGGAGAGAGAGAAAAGAGAGAATGAGCAGAGAATAAAATAAGTGCACTACATGCATTGAATTTCCAAAGAAACAACGGCTGAGTCAAATAATACGAACCAAAAGGCCGAACGGCGAAGAGTGCACCGGGGTTAAAAGACGCCTCTTAAAATGCCAGATGTATTCGCAGGACAGAACCAGAACCACTTTTCAATGTAAATTGAATCTAGCGCTGCAATTCCATCAAAATATCTCGTCGCTAGAATAAAAAGATAAAAACATCCCTGTCTGATGTCGGATGACTTACGGTGATCCACCTAACAAAAATTCGCGATCTAATTTCTTCGTGACAATCCTCACCCTGAGCACTATGTGTAACGAACGACTTGAGTATTATAAATGGTCCATGTTTTCGTTATGACGTATCGATGCGTTCTATAAGTTTGAACGGCCTGCATAATTTCCCCCGTCCATCACAAAATCATTAGACGTGAATGTAGGGTTTAGTTTGATGGTGGGTATGTGTCGGCTGGCAGAAAATACCGCCTTATGTTTTTTTTTCTCGCCCGACCCGACTGTTGGTTCTTGCAGTTTTTCGCTACATCTGAGAGCGCTAATTAGAGATGTTATCCTCTAGAGTGCATTTGCATTTTAAGGAGGTCTACGAACACGCTCCTGCTGTATTTAACGCTCTTTATCATTATGCAAATTTTTATCTGTGATCCGCGGTGAAATTAGCGAACTTTGCCACCGTCACCTTCTGAGTGTTCCTAATTAGGCTTATTATAAGGGTAGTTTTCTATTTTAAAGTCGATACCTATTACAAATTTTGAAATCCTGTTAGTCGAGGAACAAGGAAAGAAGCCTTTTACCATAAACTGATGCTTGTGCTTAATAATCCAACTAGACAGGAAACGATATTTTACATTGCAACTCGACCAGAAAATTCCCTACAAGGTCCGCAGGATAAAGACTTTTATTTAGTGCCTATCGCGGGACGAAATCGGACAACGGAAAACGGACCCCATTTACCAGCGTCACCACAAAAATGTAACGGAAATGACTTGCAATTAGAAAGACACGGAATGCACTCACAAACGTTGGTGTTTACACCTCTCTTTTATATTCCAGGGAGATTTCAACAAATTTTCTCATTCTCATTTCAATTTAATTAAAGTGGACTTCAAGTTCTATTATAAACGGGGGTTCTAGTTACTAGATAGTAGATAATTTGGAAAATTCCAAATCCGTCAGATTGAGGTATAGTCACGGTCCATCAATGGACGCTTATAAAACAATCTAAATTAACTGAACTGAACCCCATCGCTCGAGTATGAGGTGGCTAACCCTGTGCAGAAGCTCTACATTTAATTAAATACCCTCGGTACGCATATAAGGGTGTATCGATACGGACTGACGTGTACTGTTATTGGTATAACGGAGGCTAGATAGAAAGAACTAATCCCTTAACTCGATTAGAGACAGTTCCCAGTTTCTATTCGTTGTTCTCTGCCCCGAGTGGAATGTCGAACCCCTCTACCCGCACCCGATTGCATGATTTGCCCTGGGGGTTAGTGTTAGTAACGGAATCGGCACACATTAACGCCGCTATACTATCAGAGTGCATAAGCCCCGGCTCCGGCTCGCTCCGGTGTTAAATATGTATGAGATTCATCAGGGGCCTACGTGCAGTCCGTGTCATTTTACAGCCTCCAGACATGCGATTACTGCGCGCCTCGGGCTTTATCATTTTCTAAACAGTGCAATTTTTGCCTATCGGGGGCCGGCCATTAAACTCTTTATTATTAGGCGATCAATCCAATCGTATGAATCAATCCATCGTAATTTTTCTATTCTACCCTACTCTGTGAATCCACTCCTATTCATACCAAGAAAGGCACTGTTTAATGCCCCATTCGAACGATTTTAGCGACGACCCACGTTGATATACACCAGGATGGGCGCCATCAAAAACTATGATTACCAAGACACATCACCGATTACCCAACACTAAACTAAGTATGTATTTATTACACATACTTACTATGAGGGTTGGGTCGTTTCGTTGGAAGTGATGAGTAAAAAAACGAATTTCTAATTTCCGGTCGATTGTGTATCGCTCGAATTTTACACGCTCTAATGAGAGGGTGCATCTACCCCGAGAGTGCTCCGACAAAAGCGCAATCGTTGTTACTCATCTTCATTTTGGCATTCATGATCGTTTCGTATCGAATCATCGTGAGTACGAGGTCCTATCCTAGATTAATCAAGAGTGGAGTTATTCATTTAATGTATAGTACACAGAATCTGGGGTCGAGGAGTGTGATGAGCGAGTTTCCCTTTTCAGTTATACTTACTTACTCCTCACCGATTCCGATCTCGCAACTAATTAAACTCCGAAATGGAATGAGAAGAGTTTGATCGATTACTTCTAGCAGAGTACCCACTTTCGCGAATCGGTAAATCATTAAACGTGATGAGGAATAATGAGTCGGTGGTCCACGACTCGATGTGTTCCTTCCCCTTGCATCAGGAGAGGAGTCTCGGGACACTTGACCCTTATATCTGTCTCTCTCGGGCGTGCGATATGATTGGCCTTCGAAGGAATGAAAACATTGTGCATCTCTCTGTGTCTCCGATGTACACTGGCAGCAAAAGCAGGTGAAGCAACGAACCAAGTCGGTTTAAGAATCGGGCACAATACCAAACCAAGTCCAATCGCTGCATTCATCTCGATTCACGACTTGCTCGCTTCGCAATAAACCTTTGCTTGTTGTTGTTGCAAGTGGGGATCTCTCGTGCCGGTTATACGAAATAAACAAGAAGTGGGAAAAGGCTCTTTTCCGAAACAATTTTGTGACTATGAAGGAAATACTCCGCAACCTACGCCAATGATTCATCCCCAAAGAGTCACAGTTATAAACGACAATTTGATTACAACTGGAGAATTTTTATTCTTTATTAATTTATTAATTTCCGATTTACAAACGCTGATAGAGAGTAATCCGAGTTATCCATGTTGAATGCAAGCAACCAGCCAGCTCATCCTGCTCATCAAGTCATGCGTTTTGCTATAATTTAAAACTTACGTGTCCATAACACTTGCGGAGCAAATAACATATCAACGAGACGTATTAAATTGAAAGTTTTACGATTTGAGGCGGGTCGGTCTTTTTTTTGCTTTTATAAGTGTCATCGATTAATTCTGTTTCAGAAAAATACGACCCGAACTAATCGAAATATGTAATTTATCGGTTTTTAAGTATTTTTAATGCCATCAGAGTCGAAAAAAGTTCAAAAAATTAAAAGAGGGAGGTCGTGCATATACAAAAGCCGTAAATAACCTCGTGCGTGACTCGAAATTAACCTCAACATATTTCTAAATTACGGCCGACAGTTTCATACCCGGGCGTTTGTGTTATTCTCCTCTCCATCAAAGATCGGTGGCTTTAATAAAAATCACATGAACATATTTGAGACTTATCATTCTTCGACTATTAGACATTAGACAACCCTTAGATGTCTGGAATTTTTAGGGTTACTAGCGAAAGTCGTTTCGTAGCATGCAGGTGCCGGTCGGTTTTATGAAACTCGACACTTTCGACGTGATAATCTCAGGTTTCGTGTCTATCTCACGTGTGACTCTGAGGTACTAATACGACCCACCGATTGTTAAAATACATATATTATGTAAATTATTCAAAGTAAAAAAAATGGTCGGCAACTTAATTCTTCATTTTTAAAAGCAAACTGAAGAGGGTGAGCAGCACACAACCCTCTCTCATGGTTGCAGCAGTGCGCGTAGACCAATACGGAAAGATTCTCATATTTTATCGAGTCCATCCACACACGCATCCCACCGGAATTTGTTACTCTACTCCGTTGGAGTTTCAACACATAAATTCCTGGCATTGGGGGCTGGTTTATTGGTATTTCCGAAAAACGTATAAGGTACCTAATAGGAAGTGACAAAGTGAAATTCATGAGCTTTACTTTGGTCAGCGAAGCGATCTTGACGAATTGACGCGGGAAACGAAAGTCTGATGCGCGTGAAAAATGAAAAGAAACCCCCGCCATATCATAAAAGTCTAAAACAATCAACAAGTATACACTCGAACAGCGCCCTTTTGTCGAATAAATCCCGCTCAGTAAAAATACACCGTGATACAATATTTTTATTTATTTCCAAATAAATATATCTTCTTCCATTTATCAATGAAAGAGAAAGCCCACTTGAATAAAAAACCGCCCGGTATGTATACCAACACCCAAATTAGATAATATTCGAGCATCACAGTCATAAAATTTTAAAGAATAAATAAAGGTTTTAGGGGTTTTATCGTTATTTTTATTATAGAAAACACTGGTTGTCATAACCTGAAGAAATTTATAACTCCGAAGCTACTTCTAGAGGGTCCCATCGTAACTCATAAAGTCATAAAGTCGTTCGCAAAGAAATTCTATAAATATGTACGCACGGGTATCCCAGTTTTCATCGTATTTATTAGATCTCGTTGAAAACTTTTCGTTCTGGTTATTGCCTCAGTTTTTTTCTTATGTATACCCCTCCATAGCTTGGGAGAAATACGATACGGTCATCAATCTCTCTCTTTATCAAAACCATGTGAGCAGGAGAATACCGCAAAAGAGAATATGTCCCCTTGAAGAAGGGGTCGTCCTACACCCGGAAGAACCCACCCCTAATTATCAGTGTAGTTCGTTAACTAAACATCCGAGATTCCGTCGTTTGCCAGCTTTCACCAAATTCCTTAGTTCATACATTCGACAATAACACAAGATGTCATCACCGGACCCCATGTTGAGCTACCGAAACTGAGAACCGGAGAAGAAAACTCAGGGACCATCCATCACCCCAAGTTCGAAACAATAATCGATATACCTGTCCAAAAAGCCAACAACTGCAACGGCAAAATTATAAAAGAGAAACTCGAACGTGCACATATTTTATGCAAATACGACTATAAAGATGCAGTTAGTTGCGGGCAAGATCACTTATCGATTTAAATACCTGATCCCTCAGTCAAAAACAAAACGTCCAAGTCTGGTAAAGACACATATTGATGACCTTCGATAACCACCACTGTTTAGGATGAAAACCCCTCCATTTCTTTATTGCCAGACCGCTGCACTTGTCATTTTTACGCCTCTCTTTTTGCCCCAACAACCATTCGAAGAAAGAAAGGGAATGGATAACTTCACAGACCCCTACAATTACCGTGCATTGTTTAGAGAGGCATCTCACAGTTTTTCCCCTGCAAGAATAAAATTGCCACTTGTTCGCCTCCATTTTCAACACCCAATTATCCCATTATCCGCTGAGCTGTTTTGCGAATGTAAATTGTACCACCTTGTACAAAATAACAAACGTGACGAGAGTCGTATGGAACAACGAAAACATTTTCAACCTATCATTGATGTTCAAAGTGGTGCTAACAACTCCTAAAACCCTTCGAGACATTCTTGGGTTGTTCGTCTCTTGGTTTTTATATTTTTGGGCACGTTTTGGCTCAAGAGGTTGATTCTCTCTGTTACTGAAGTCGAGGTTGAGGGAAGAATCTGCTGATGGTTATGTAATTAGTAATTTTGATCATACGTTGATGTTCGGGACGTGAAGATGGCATGTTCTCTGACCGCAACAGCCTCTAACCTCCAATTAACAGACTCTGAGACCGACTGCATCATGTGGTTTATGTCCTGCAGCTTCTGACTGTAGTCGAAGCTTGGTGTGTGTGCGAACTTTATTTGCTTTTGTCAACTTGTCGGAGGAAATTTACGCTCGACATGCCATCCGAACTGTTACCGATCCTGATAATCGCCTTCGGAGCGGCGTAGATCGAATACGACACTGTGCCGGAATCAGGACTGCAACAATCTCTTGCGACTTTTCTTTCATTCTGAAACGTATCATCCATGGCAGATAAGCGCATTAGATTATCGCGATGTCTCGGAATTTATGATACTTGCATGAATTAACCTCAAACCGGAACGGCTATGATAATAATATGTAGATGGTAATAGTGGCGATAACGCGCACCCACAGCCTATGTCATCTTGATACGGCCGAAATTATCTAACCCTTTCATCTCTCCACGTTCTCTCTATCTACTATAATATAAATGCAAAATTTGGGGATTATCACCATCCGAAATTTAATCTTCCCCTTCCCCAAGTATTGATCCCCGGATATGTATACTTATGGAAAATTTCACGTACAATTTCAATAAAAGATGTGTGTGAGTGACCGCTCGCTGATGAGAGCGCTTAATGATAGGAAAGACCTTTGAAACGGAGGACGATCAATAAATAAAGAATAGAGTTTTGTCGGTCTCTTAATGGAACTAAAACCGAATTGTCAATCACTCACCTAATGAATTATAGTTGTGTTGATGGGGTACATACGTCCTAAATTAAGAACCAATTCGTACCTCTAGTCGTATAGTTGAATTCCGAATGAGGTACAATCCTAATGTAAACATTGTGTGTCTGTGAAAACACAAAATTAGGAGCATTCGAGACGTGTGATTACTTCTCCGATTTTAGGGAGGGATGTTTATCGGTAGAAAGGTTATCATATGTAAACAGAACGTAACAGGTACATGAGAAATCCAAGACATCTCTTCTTGAGAAGTGGATACCTCCGGAAGGTCATCAAGCCCAGCCGCTTCAGACAATTATTGGGTCTCGACGGGTCGCTGATTGCGGACGGTCCCACAAATTCCAAAGAGTATCGTAATAATATAATCAATGAAAAGAGAGAGGGTCGAGAATGCAAGGGGACACAAGGTACAGTTTATGTCGCTATTAAACTCCTGTAAACAAACATTTCATCTCCCTGATGTTGTTGACAAAGACAAATTCACCCCGAAACAATGAATAAAACTCGGTAACTAAATCTCTTGGTGAATCGATAGACCGAAAATCATATAACATATGAAAATGGAATTTCAACTTTCCAAGCTGGACAGCTGTGGTTCAGTAATTCCAGATTATGTATCCAAATGGCCTTTTATTTATTTCGATACCTTTTGGGAACACGATGTTTCCCGACCGCAACTTCATCATCGGAGGGGGTGAACCTTGTTAGAGCTTGAATGCCACAACGTAGACCTTTTGGAGTTGACAGGTAAAGATTCACGGCCCGTGCGTTCTTGTCTGCACCCCTCATCATTTTATTATGTCTGAGTTGAGAGAGAGACGAGTCTTTATTCGTTATCTCCACCAACTATCGGTTGCTCTCAATTTAACCACCAAACGATTTGAACGGCATTGTGTGTGGGTCTGTTCATACAAAAGAAAATTGTTTCTCCCTAGACGCCAGCAGGAGACACCAGAAAATGATGAAAATAATTGAATCACCACATCGAAGAATAAAACCCCTTTTGTTCCCCAGGTCCTTGACTTAATATATCACAGTTTTTTTCTATAAAAATGAGGCCGCATCGATGGTTGGACTTTTGTTCACATAGAATCTTGACGGGGACGCGTACCCAGAAGTTAATTAAGTCGCCGAGGAGTTATCGGGTCGAGATTATTAAATCTGGTTAAATATTGTGAGAGAGCGTGCGTTTGATGGTTTCGAGCCGTATTAAAACTTGCGGATTTCACAGTCCCGACGTCGTAGGTATTTTACACAGTTCTCATTAAACAGTAGCGCACATGAAGCAATGTATAGTTTAATCGACTGAGAGAATCACGAGCACTTTATTAGACCTTCTCTCGTTGCTCCAGGAAACAAACTCTAAGAAGGAACAAACGAGAAGAGTTCAAAGGATAAATGTAATATCCGTTGGATTTTCCAAATAAAATGCGACCATTTCGAATCAATCCTGAGACGAATTTCCCTCTTTGATTTCTTGACTCTGTTTCGGTGACAACTCGGGTCCTCAACAACCCGAATGAACAAAGTTATGTAAGTACATACAATAAAATAACATGTTTTAGACTACAACAATCCGGGAGCGAGGAGATAAATCTCGGCATGAAACGCATCTCATATTTTTACACCAATTTCTATCAAAATAGTTTATTAATAATTGATTTACAAAGTCAAGTATTCACTTATGATATTGAAATATTTTGAATAGTGTTCATAACGACATTCATTATTGAAACTTTTAGACTTGTTTAAAGTTTACAAAAAATCCAATAAGATACTCCGCCTTTGAGAACTTTAAACCGATTAATTCACGGTTATTTTATATGCAGCAGAAACATACTCGTAGGTAGTAGAGAAAAGTCGAATCATGATGCTTAGACCGAAAACAGTGGTGGTAGAGACTTGTGTGTACTGTTTATTTGTGAAGCGTGAAATTATTTAAATCTGAAGAGAAGCTCTGAGTCGCTTGTTAGACATAATCACAACGCAGTCCTATATGACGAATACTTAGATACATACATATCCATATCCATTGTCTACATGATACATAAATACTGTACTATACATACTTAGTTCATGTTTCCAAAAATTAAAATACATATAATGGTTTTGTAGATACCACCCCCTCGTCATTTACCACCCGAAAATAATGGTAACAGATCATTATTTTCACAACTGGGTCAAACCCCCATGTCTCATTATGTTATTCACGTATTCGCAATTACTCAATCAATATTTGTCACGCAGTTTATTCGAAAAGCTAATCCGACACCGCAGGGAGCTGAAGAAGTCAATTTCCGTCACCTGGAAGGGCTAAAATACGCCTAATCAAACTTCACATTCCATTAAAGGGGCGCTTTTGCACCCCATAACTGGCTACGTGCTTTTCACAAGTCCCTTATTCTCCTATACACGAGGGTTTCAAATAGGAGCGAACCATAATGAGGTTGTATTCCTGTACAGAAGCGCGTCCAGGGTATTATAAATTGATACGAAATAACGAACCGGTCATTCTTATCGTTAAGCCCCCAACCCTATTATTTTACTATTATTCACATGAGCATTATTATACGTTTAGTATCGTAATTTAGTGTTGAAAATTTAGATTTTTTCCATGAGAGTTGTTTAAAACGTCAAGAATGCAAGGTGGTGCGAAATTGTTGATAAGATCTCCTGGAATACTTAGATGGTAGCACAAATAGAGTTGATCTATTAAGATCACCACACGATAAGAACTTGAATGCCTCGCCTGTCATTAAAGCATTTCGAAAAGTGACCACATCACTACTTCGGAAAAAAGCTGCTACTGCTATTGGTAATTTCATGCCGCTCGCTCTCTGTTAATTATCGATTAACGAATGAAATAGAGAGCTTGTGAGGAGAGGTGAAAAACAAGAGCAAAGATTGTAATAAATAATAAAATCGTATACACTGTAGTATGGGTAGGCATTACAGTAAAATACGTTAGACAGAAGACAGAGGAGAAAAAAGAGGAAAGAGACCGCAAGTCGGATAAAGATATGCGCGGTCCATTGTAATATTGATGTTTGTTCAAGACTCGACATCCCCGTCCGTGAGATTATGTTTATGCGAAGTATTAGGGACGTTGAATGAAGGAATTAAATCTCTAATCGCCAGCTGCTCCTTCCCGATGTCTTTTCCTTTAAAACTTATAGCGGATGGAGTTAGAGGAGCGACTGCAGAGAGCGCTTTCTCAAATGTAAATATACTCAGCAATCATCGCAGAAGGACCATCACGGTTCCCTTTTTCGCCATTGTATAAAGTACCTACTATATTAAAGTAGGTATCTTGTATGTGAGGGGACGACGCTTATATGATATGAGCGACGCGTCGTGACGCCTTGTGCCCAATAATAGAATTATAACTATAGTAGTTCATAGCATGTTCGTACTGACATAAGAAGCAACCAAAATTGTGGAATTTTGATATTGGTGGTGGATTTGGTGATACTTGCCGTCTCCGTCGTGAAACTTTGCGGATAAATGTCCTAAGAAGACCGCATAAAAACGTCAAGACCTTTATATGGGGGTAGATTTGAAACCCGAGAAAAGAAAATTATAAGCCTCAAACTTGGTGCATTTCCAAGTTATGTGTGCGCGGCACGGTGCAAGTGAAACCGCAAAAACGACATTATTTTCAATTTGTGGTCGCGGTTACCGCTCGTTACCGCTGCACTGGCAATATAAACGCCCGTATAAATTCTCGTTTCGTTGCAGCTCTCGACTCCCATGCGTCTTATTTAGAGGGGGCGACATGCATTCGCGAAGACCGAAGGGAAAACCTTTAATAAATATTTCACTACTCCTAGCTTGCTTTTTGTAGTTGTTTGACAAAAGGTCGAGTTGAACTTTCATCTGGCATACAGGTTTTCATTTGCTTATTTGCAGTCAGAAAGGTCGACCACAATTAGAATATGTGTCTTGTAATTGCTGTTATTTGTTATTGTTAGAAGATGATTTCGCATATCCGCAAGCTATACCTAAGCGTTCGCCGTGATTGAAATTAGTAAGAATTTAGAGAAAAATTATTGTTTTGAAGTCAAATCCACAGCTATACGTACTGCATGTCGCATTTTGTTCCCTGGGTGGGTAGTGAAAATACCTATTTTATATACGCGACTCTTGTGCATTATTACCCCGTGTGATGTTATAAGCCACCAAAGCGACATTCTAGGAATAATTTACATTTATATGGCTACTTCCAACAATTAGTCCAATCTAATCGTAGTAATGACGCTAACAACATCCCATAATTACATACACTACCGCGGAATCTAATTTTTAATTATAAAACAATTAGATGGACAACCTCCAACTCTTCACGAATTCGTTACGATCATGCAATTATCATCAACGCATGCAAGCGACATCATCGAATGATTTATAAAACTTTTTCAATTAAAATGCTAATAATCATAATCACATCTCACATCACACCGAATGATTCAAATTTCCTGTACCTGTACTCGGCAGCTTGAATGCGTCTTTCCGCAATTTTTACCATCCAGACATATAAAATTCTGTAATGTATACCGTTATATGCCGAGCAGCGACTTTCTGTCACGAAAGCTTCGGCTACCTATTGATGTGAGAAAAGAACAAGAGGTATGATGCACACCTTGAATGAGTATGGGTAGATAAAGTCGCGGATCAACCGGAATTAAATTTAATAACCACTTGAAGAGTTTTTGTGTCGGAGCAAGGAGCTTAAACCCAGTTTAACTTGCAAATGCTGTGGATTTAATGGTTTTATTGTAAGCTGCTCTATCTAAAGAGAGAGAAAGTGAGGTAGTGGGAATGGGACATCTAGCTGTCTTTTGCTTTTCCCGATGTAACCTCTGCACTGATACGCCGGTGATGTGTGTGCACGCAAAATCCTCTTTTCCAAAAAAGTCGAAATTGTGATACTCATGATGATAAGGGTAAAAAGTTTTTAATCGTAACGGGTGATATCTGATTTTTAATTAGTACCGCTCGGCCATTTTCAACGTTTAATTAAAGATCTGATAATTAAAAAACTTCCTCATTCTATATGAGTTATTTTTATCTGAAACTTCTGTGGCGGCGGCGGCGTCACGACGCCGCTCGGTCCGAAAAGCAATTCAACTCGTTTAACGGGCATCTGATTAAACTCGAACTGCAAATTTTAGGTGTTCTAAACTCGTTACGGACGACTGCCTTTAATAAGTTTTTCCACAAAGAACACCTGATGCAGTCGGCCTCTGCCTGCTCCGGGACACTCTCGAGTTTATAACTGGAGCTATTTAACAATTTTACATAAATTATGCAGCGTTCCTTCAGGCGAATTTCCTATCACAAGGGGGGTTACGTCTCGGGACTAACTTGGCACAACTGCTGATGTCTGTGACAATACTGAACGTTATATTTACAAGAATTCGTGATCTATATTTATTATACTTATCAGAATCACGGTACATTCTTTATCTTTATCCTGGTTGAATAATGCGCACCGTTTGCAAATGAGATATCGACCGGGCTAACAAATTGGCGACTTCCCGATCCGACAACGAAATCACATCCCGAAGCAGCCGGAAGTCCGGGGTGCAATTTCCGGTGTGAGTACAATGGCGGGCTCCACTCCGATCCGGGGAGAATCCGGGTATGAATCACGGCAAACATGCTTCAGAGACGGAGGTTTGATCCGGCAGAATCTACTGACTGTACATACCCAGTAAGGGTGAAAACGACTAACGAGACAACCGGCTAACGAGCGATTTGCTGCGATATCTTGACAAACGATAATTGAAATTGCCACCCAAAGGGCAATAGATTTATAGTCGAGACTTCACGAGACCGCGAATACGGTACAATATTATCTCAAGTTTTTCAGTAATGCGCGGGCATCATGCACATGACGACAAATATTTGGCAGATTTTGTTCAAACAAAGTTCTTCAAATAAGTGGATTTTAGTGCCGTCTCGATTGGCTTAGCACATAGAGAGCGTGACTGAAGTCATGTTCTCGTTAACTTAGTTTGTATAGCAATTTTTTTTTTATAGAATTCCATTTTTTGCAGTAGGTCCATTGACGATGGGTCTCCATGTGATGCGGCCCGCGGTGAGCAATCAGTTTTGGGTACGAATCGACTTTAAAATTCAAATTGATATGGACTTACACTGAAGATACATACAGAGGAGAAGGGTCGAAATTGATGAGTCTACATTTCCATATTAAAATATCATCATGCATCAATATACACACAATTTTATCGTATACTTAATTCAGTATTATACAAGATGATATTGGGTATGCAACGAAGTATGTAGGTATGTATTCTATTGGTTAGTCTCGAGGAGACTGGGCCGGTATACTTAACAAACTGTAATACTTAAACATATTACACAATGGTCTCTGGGTCTCCGGGCTCCTTCCGCCTGACATTATTCAATGGATGAAGACAAATGGAATGGAGCAGTGACCCCTAGCCGACTGACGGATCTGTCGAATCAACCGCCGTAGGTAATTCATCAAATCGTACCATATAATACCATCGAGAGCACCTGAGATGCTGTGCCCTGTGCCAAGTCGAGATCTCCTCTCCACAGGTGCATTTCAGGCTATTTGTTGCGCCGCGTGCGGACACTTTCGGAGCAAAGGAGTGTCGGCCGCGCAACCGGATAGATACCGACACAGGGGGAATTCATTAGCATTTAATGTTTAATGCAGCGGCCTCGAAACGAAATGGAATCTCTGAAACGTTGCGGAAAATCCTTACGACTTGTAACGTAGGTATATCGACATATTAAAGTGAAATTAAACGACGGAATCCTTAGATCCGGAGATTTATGTACATACAAGTGCCGAGGGGCGTAGTCGTCGTCATCGTCGGAATCTCTGGTCTATTATGTAGGGCGCTTTGTCCATTTGAAACTCGTTTAAAGTTCCGGATGATGGGGACCCCGAGGCCAGAAACTGTCTTATAGAAAGTAACAGGAGGGGTGCCCCGAGCAAAGTGCGGCATAATAACCCGCGAATCTGGCGACTACCCTTCCTGAATCCCTAACTCTCTACGACTTCACAGACGACTACATCAAACAGGATCGTTTTCCCCTGTATGTATGAGTAGGTAAATCTGAGTAGATTTTTAATAATGTTTTTGATGTTGCATCCATCATCAATTTGCTTACAAATGTCTCGATTCAGGATGATCGGTACTGTTCAGGAGTATTATTGAGGTCCTTGGAGGATAGCATTATAACAACATTATAACGTCTTCGAAAGCGATGTGACGGCATCGAGGGACCTTCACATCCGTCTTTACAATGGCTTATCAAGCGTTGTGATGACGGCTTCTATCGACAGAAACGGTTTCCTCTTTTAAGAGCCATACACTTGACCACTCCTTTCGTCTTGCCTATCATTGCAACCTTCATACTCGAAAAGATTTTGAAGTCTGCACATATGTAACTACATAAAAGTGTAGTACAGGAACGAGTCCCTGATGCAAACAATACGGATCGCGTGCATTCGACGTATGCTTCAACGCAACCGAATTACTGCCCCCTGATCCGTCTATTCATTTTGCTTAGATATTCAATATTTGATATGTGGCGCAAGTAACATTCGCAACATTAATCATCCTTATAGTTACTGATGAGGCTATATGGAATGAAAATAACCATTTATTATAAACGATCAAAAACAGGACATTTTTCCGGACTGTTTAACTGACAGATTTGCCGCGAATTCGGTTCAAAACGAACGAGTGATGCACGTGTTTCAATTAAATTACGAAAATTAATAAGTGAGAAACGTTGCCGATAACAAAGGAATCCGCACCGAAAAAGACAATTCGACATTGTGGACCGGAGAAAAAGTACCTATACTACGTATAGCGATTCATTCTTATCAAGTCGGAGCGCGGCGTCATTATCCCTAAGAAAGCGGTTTCCCCGAGTGGGTATTAGGATCCCGTCGGAATTAGTGTTTTATACAAGTGTTCTTTCTCGGTCGCTGTGATCTCTTTCCGGTTCTAATCCGGCCTTATCCACCGTGCGCTCCTGCAGCCAAAACGTGAAAACGTCCTTTCTTGTCCTCCACTCATACACATGAAGATTTGGAGCATTCAATATAGTCTGTATGTAGTTCTAGGCTCGGTTCTAGTCATCCATTATCAGGCATGTAACATATACCATACTCAAGACCATGCCATAATATACCTTTTTTATAATTCTCTCAAAGTAATGGTGACGTTTAGAAAGTAAAATATTTCCTCTGTTATTAAGTATCGGGATCGTTTTAATCCAGAAGAATCGCAGTGTTGGAGGGTAAAAAATTGTGCGACTTCCTCATCGCCAAGCGTCCGTTGTAAAGTGCGGAACGTCGTTCTTTCATATACGAGTAAGAAAGCGGCTGGTGCTAATTTCCATTATCATTTATCTTCTACCCTCAGACGACCGCGCCAAAAGAAAAACGTCCAACATGTAACGGTACTTTATACCGAAGGGGAATGGTGTCTGCAGAGTTTGTTACTTTGATATAATATTCACCAGTCCGCTTTTAATTGAAATTTTCGAGATGTGTCTCATTCATACGATCAAGTAAAGTAGACTTATTCTCCAGAGGTCGAAGAATTGGTCGAATGGTATTATCTTGTATAAACTGTGACTATTATAGCTATGGCCGCGTCGGTTTGTTCCGTGAAACCCTTTTACGGTGTCAACTCTCGAAAGTCGTCAAATAAAATCCGAATTGATCTGAATCCGCTTACGGATAATTAAGGTGAAAGACGTACTATACATCCGACACCGATATGGTGAAAAGTCGGTGGCAATCAACACAATTTGAACTCTTACGTTAGGTTGCGTATAAATGAACCTACAAGGTATCATGATGTAGTTTACAGATACAGCATCATTATTGTTTATGAAACGTGCTAAGAAATATCGCAAAATTCATTGCGTCGATTCATTGGAGGTAAGAGATATTAAACTTACTAAACTTATATCAAGTTAATCTAAAGGCTGTCAAACTTGTTACGAAATCGCGTATGTACTACGCGACGACCAAATCAAACTTTGGGCCGCAAATTGCTCCAAAAAAACCGTCCAGGTTCCGTCTTTTCGGATTATTATTCAATGTGAGAGAAGACCGTAAAATGTCCTCATTATTATCAAAAGCACTTGAAAATGCACTAATCATTTACCCAGATGCATGGTCGCGGTCAGGGTGGGTGCAGTTTTCAGTTGTTTCTGATGGGGAGCTCTTCGAGATTGCTTAGGCACCACTCCTCCTTTCTTTATCTGTACTCTGAGTGCAGGAAGAAGTAGTGTTGTTATTGATGGGTCGGTCTGTATCAATCATTCGGGCGTAGGTACTACCCCCTTTTAAAAACATGAAACATCACTGTTCATTACAAAAAAAAGCCAAGATTTCGTCGATTGGACCAATATAGGAAAAGGCTTCCTGTTTCGCAATAACTGGCGTAATAATCCCCTTATGGGTTAGTGATAAATGAACGTCGGAAGCAGCTGGGGTCATTATCATCATTAACTACCCGATTCGACTCCATTATTCCTCGAACGGGTCGATAAAATTGTATCACCTTACCTAGCTATACCTCATGATGAAAATTATCAAATGAGGGAAACTGAAACATTTAAAAGTGGTCCATGAAGGGGGGGGGGGGGGATTCATAGAATTTCAACGACACTGAGTCATAACAATGAAACCCTTTTGAAGGCACAATTGAATCTTTGGGTTTACCTTATCCATAATGGAAGACATAAAGTCCCCAATCAATATCCACCCTCTCTCCTACATTACATTATGTTAGGTATAATGGAGTCACGACTGTAGCAATCAAAGTGCGTCATTTATATTACATATTTGTCGTAAAGTTTCAATTATGCCGCCACCATTTTGCATCATTGATCGACGCAAAACTGTTTTCAACACGATATTGAGTTCCAACTTTGTTAATTATCAGTAGAGCTTCGACGAAGCGTATGTCAGGTTTATACTTACATTAAAACGTGCCCCCAATACTCGATTCCAATATTTGAAGGAAGTATTATTAGGTTAATACGATGTAGGTACGAGTATGTAGAGGATAACTTTAGTTGACCGAAAAACTACGAAAAACTATTTTTCATGGGTATATGAAACTAGGTGATGTCGTGCACTAGCATCATCCGCATCAACTTCGACCAATAATGTTAAGGCAGTCTATGAGCAGAATTTATCATTACGTCAACCGACATTGATAATGATAAAACCCAGCCAAAAATACTGAGCTCATTCATGAGACTTCAATTTTCTTCAACACAGAATGCAGTAAAATGCTAATACGAATGGTTCGGTTTTTCCTATTATAGAAAAGAGATGAATCGGTTTTGTTAAACTACCCGAATGTTAAGTTAGGTAAGGTCAGGGTCACGTTCGGGTATCTTCGGAAATGGGTGCACTTTATCCTTTTCTAAAGCGCATTAAAATGAACGTTATCTCACTCTCCGAAAATGTGTGTCTATTTCAAATGCGAGTGTATAAGAAGTTGCAGATATTAGAATGTATAAAAGGATAATAGGTAATCAGAACAAAATTGGATAAAGCGCGCGTAGCGCGCGTTTAAGTCTACTAGTTTTTCTAGAAAAAAGGAAAGAAATACTAGTTTGTGTAATTGGTAGGTATTTGTTTATAATTTCCGCCCATAAATTACCTGCGTCTCAGCTATAAATCCATCGATCTTGTCAAAAGACACAAAAAGCAAGACAGCTTACTAAATTAAATTATTCAAATGTCATAAATAATATAGAATGGTTTAGAAACAAGAAAACGCTTACCAGTTATTTAGGGTTAGATATAAAACTTGTATGTAAGTACAGTGGACAAGCACAATAAATTGAGTATGTATGTACCAGCGTTCATCAACAACCTCTTTAATTACCACTAAAATGGCAAAAATTGCCAGATTCCAACGTGGAAATCTTAAAGACCAAAAGACCAATTTAGTACTCGATTCGTCTGTTTTACACGAGGTTTTACAGATGGAAACATAATTTCTATACTACGAATTTTCCGCAGACTAAATAAATCAAGTAAATTAGTGGTACCGATTTTAAGCAAATTCCAGCGGAATTTACACGAAGAGGAGAGTGCTCTCTCGAGATAATACGTCTTGGTATGTTAATTGAACCCTCGATCGTTTCTAGAATAAACCTGATGGATGTACTGTATGAGAGAGAGTGCATCTTCATTCAGGTCGTAATAAACATGTTTCCTGTCCGATATAAGCGCGTATTTTTAGTCGCGGGTTAATATCAAACATGTGCGTCCCGGTTAATTTAAAACCCGATTAAAACGTGGCATCATCAAGAGGGACTATACTTTCCCCTCAACAACAACATCCAACGTGACCGCCGCTTCTGAAATCTTTGATCCCTCTCTCGCTCGCGTTATTTTGTATCCAAATCTGGTGTTGATTGATCTTCCTTCCAGTTCTATGATCATCACCACGGTTAATAAAGTCGCAAAGTCTGCCGATGACGGTGAAAATAATTGCTTTACGAATATTTTTACCAAATGTACAATTTGGAATTTTGAAAAGATTTAAAAGGACTGTAGATTAATTGAGTTAGCCTGTAGGTTTGCGTAAAACTTATGTGATTTGTACTACACCCTGATATACAATAAGGAATGTTTCAATTTTCCAGTGATCTAGTTTTTCACCAAAAATAATACGAATTTCTTTAGAACAAGCTATCGCATGCTACAGAAAACGAAACACTGTTACCTACAAAGGGGAAGCCCTATTGATTCATTAAATACAATATTAAACTACACACCTTCTTATGATGAGTGGAGCAAACTCATGGGCAAAATAATTGATAGTAGGTATATGTTAGGGCTTTAGGTATTGTTGTGGCTTGATACAAACTACACAACTTTGTGGAAAAAAACCGTGGGTACATACATAATGTACTTACGTATACAATATAACGGTTGATACTGTAATAGATAATGAACGATGTAAATCTCAGTCGTCTTCGCTGTTGGATCTGTACATGGACACAGATGCTGAGCTCACTTACCGAGGAACTGAAGAGAATTGCAGTCATACAGAGATATGTACATACGTATATGCAAATGACCTATACATAGATACATACGAAAGAGCGCGTCAAAGACTCAAATTCCTGCACAAAATTCAATGATCTTTCTACTCTCCCCTTGAAATTTATCTTTAGCGAATCTAATAAAACCTAAACTCTTAAAAATCTATTTAATTGCTAGCTCATTGGTACTTACAAACCAGGTCCATCTCGAACACACACAAAGAGACCTTTCAGATCGCAATAAAGGTAATTCAAAAGACGTATGTACCTTGTTATTACTGCCTATAAAAAAAGCCACATTATTCAAAACGCTAAAAAATGACGAAAAATATGGAAAAAATGCAAGGATTTTTGACGTGACGTGATTACTGTATTGCTCGGAATTAAGGGTAAACTTGAAGCAAAAATTATAGGGAATAGCTGAATCCGGCCAATCAGATAATCATCAGCACCTTGCCAACCGCGCCAACAAAGTTGAAAATTAAATGTCAAAACGACACATTTCGAAATGCGTTCCCACAAATTCGTTCAATTTTAAGTGAAAAATGCATAAATAGAGAGTGGATAGAGTGAATTCGTGTGGCCGGTTGTGTCCGATGTTATATCAGGTGAAAACATTATGAAAATCCTACAAGAATCACGGGAAAAATCAAGTGTCGAAATCGAACCCGAAAAGCGTATCCTTTTCGTCTGAATCGACATCGAAAAGGCGGCAAATCGAGTAAAATTCGTGTGTAAAGTGACGTGGCCTCCGTTTCCGATATTTTCTTCGCCGAAAACCGCATCGAAATTGGTCCAGAAATGGTCGAGAAGAAGTACGGACTTTCCGAGAGGCCCCAAAACGAGGCTGCCGGCTCCCCAGCGGAATCCGGTCCGTGTACGGACATCTCAGGACCGCGAACAAGTGCCGTGATCATATTGCCGTCAAAACCCCATCGATATCGCTGCCCGGATACCTGTCTTCGCCGTGCCCCCATCGCCGGATCGTCCAAAAAAAAAACACCGGATCCTTATATCGAACGGGCCGTCGTCCGGAAAGTGAAAGGCGCACGAAAATTCGAGAGAAAAAACGCCGATTATAATTGGAATTTCCGAGGTATCTGACATTTTTTTTTGACAACTGACAGATTTACCACAGACTATACTTTAACTAAATAGAATGTAAATAAATACATAAAAATAAATGACATGAGTAAATTCTACACCTTTCGAGTGCTACAGGCACGGTGTACTATAGGTTTCTATTGTGGTATAATGTGGGCCTATAATGGGGTCTATAATAATTCAAAATTGAAAAGGTTTTTGTTTTACGATCGTGTTCGCAGGCAAGCCAAGTGTCGTGTCGCGGCACGCCTTCTTGGAAAGCCGATTGGTGATGATGGTTTCGGACATGGGGTGGCTCTCCGTGACTATGCTCCAGGTATTACAATTGGTCTTTGTTTAAAGCGAAAAGGGGCCACACAATAATTTCGACGATTCTTGAACCTTCATTCCCAAAAACAATAATGATAATAATGAAGGGGTTGTTTTTGCGAGTGCAATACCATTCTGAATGGGTTCTTGACGTTCTTGTCTCACCACTGTTTTAACAAAATTCAACTTTGAATACGCAAGAAAAAAGTATGTTCGCGTATATTTCCATTTAAAAGACCTCAAGGGTTCCATGCTGTGCCGGCTCATTTATTTTTAAACGTTAGGTAGAAAATGTAACGTTTAGTAATCAGTGTAAAAGATGACAGGCATATTGTTTTTTTTTTGTTCTCAAAATACATGTATTATGTATACATGTGTGTATACGCGGGACGGCGCACATGCCACAAAGGCGCCCATAAAATTAGACCAACGTTAACATGTCAACTGTAACCGCACATTTGGCACCCGCTTAAGCGTTCCCCGAACAATTAATATGATTTACATGTGGGCGAACGTATGCGATTCATTTACATTCATCAAATCATAAAATCAAGCATCATACCTATCATGATCAATATAAAATATAAACTACTTAAGTAGATAAGTTAATAAGTAATTCCAAATAAGAGAAAAATCGTGACCAACCAAAAACTAAAAAATGATTTCGCAGTGTGTGCATGCCCGCATGTGGGGGTGCCCGGATTATTCCGGTGGATGATGGGTGGCCCTCCACCCTGATCGGCAATGCAGTCGTGAGCTTTGAGCCTTTTGTGCGATTGGGAGAGGAGTCGAGTCGTGCACAGTCTATAGAAAATCGAACAATTCGACGGGGGAATAAAGAAATATCGGTACGTGCGATTGTAACTGCGCGTCGGCTTATTATAGGTCCAACGGAAGTCCTGTGTTATTGCGATACCAGTTATGTATTGCGAATAATAATAATATTAATAATAATAAAAATCCGAATGAATGGGGCGTTATTCACAAGTCATAGACACATCGATTCATAGAGGCATTTTTGGCTTTGGGTAAGTAAACAATAAATATTGAGTAGGTGTAGGTAGGTCTTAATTGCAGGACCATAATTTGCTCATCGGCTAAATTCAGTTATTCTTCACTATCACAGATTGTGGTTTAATCGATATTTATCGAGCAAACGCATCATCTCTCACATCGTCTCACTTATCCGTCACGAAAAGAACTTACAGCGAGGATAAATGCAGTATGCCTTATAATAAGTAGTAGGCAATACTCGTATAAACTATTAGAATCTCCCAAGCTGAATTTACAAAACGTACTCAAATTTATTGAAATCCAACACAATCCAACCGGAAATACGTCTACGAGTGGGTGCCTTCAAGAAAATTCTCAACTGAATCAGCCCTTTTATAGCGGAGATAAGATGCAAGCTTATCGGCCAGATACCCACCTAGAAAAATCATCCACTTTTCATTGCCCACTACATTGGAGAATGAATCCTAGGTCGGGTATACGTTACGAGAGTAACAGTTGTTCGTTTCCACTTTTTCAAAATTGAATTACTCTCCAGACTTAAGACATATTCTAGCATACAATGCGGAAAGTTGGGGAGATTTCTTTGAGAAACATTTAAAGCGCAAAACGACCGCTTAACTCTGCTCTAAATCGGTAAAATATTAGTGAAGCTTTCATCTACAGACGGAAACTTGAAACTGTGAGGAAAAAAGAAAGGGGCATTACGTGGAATACGATATCCTCATATCCGACCATCCACCCTCGGTTCATACAATTTTTATGCCAACTTTTAACTTTATGGTCTCAATATACATAGAATGCTTTCACTTTTACGTATACATACTACTTATTCATTTAAAATAGCATTTACGAAAATGACAGAAAACCACCATGTTGTAAATACCTCATAAACAAGAACATGACAACAGTTGCTGTTGAGGTTCAAGTTCGGTTTAAATTTTAATTGACAATTGACAACCCTTAATTAATTTAATGAACATTGGAGCGAAAGCGGCTCGGTTTCCAACCACCTCAACTAGTCCGCATAAGGTCGTATTGTAAAAATCACACAAAAAAATGAACAACCCGCAAACCACGACTAGCATTCACATAATACATCAGAGCGGGCTTTTCTTCCATGTTTTAGCGCTTTGATTTCTCAACCGAGAAACTGAATCCGAATTGCGTTTATCGTTTTCTTTTTACATTTTCAGTAATTGCCAGACACGTCGCGAACAGAAATGAAAATGCATATCTAAATCGCACACCGACCCACCTACCACCCTAACGAGATCTCCAACGGAAAGATTCAAGTGGGTTTAGGTTTTATTTTCTATATTAAAACCAGAATCATATTGTTGCAGCTAATTCTTAGCGGGGGACGAATAATCCCAGAAGTTGTATTTTATTCGGAAATCCCGTTGTAATTGAATCGGGAGGTGAAAACGAAATAAAGTGATATGGTCCGAAACCGGAGCAGAGATGTGTGTCTGTGGAAAAAGAGAGGCGAAAAACGAAAGGGGCGTGCGAATCTGAGCACCTTAATCCCCGGACAGGAGCCACAAAGCCCCCGAATGTTTGCCGAAGGAATGAATGTTCTTCTGCTCGGCGGGATGTTTGACACGACCTGTCAAACAGCAACCCGCTATGCCCAAGATCTAATCTGTGTCGGAACGCCAGAATCCGTCGGAGCTTTAGCCCTGGCTCATGGTGTCGGATGCTGCACAGCAAATTAGGAAATATGACACCCTCTCTCCCGACCGCCTTCGCCTTCTATTCTGAATGCGCACGGCACGGCGAAATAAGGCGATGTCATTTGGCTGCACTGGCTCATAGGTCCAAATCGTAAGCTAACCGGTAATAGGCGATTTCATTTCAGGTTCGAAACCTCCTCTGACCATAGACTTTTCAACAAATCACAAAGCCCTGTCCTTTTTTCGACCAATAAAATCAGTACCGATTTGACTTTGTTGCGTAAATTTCGTCTTCTCTTATTGAGACGAGACAAGGCATCCCTTATAACAATAAAGGACCTCTGACAGAAGAGTGCACGTCGGATTTCGATGAGGTGGTTTTTATGGAAAGTCTAATCGGATAGTGGGCACAGAAATAAAAGTTCCAACACTTTTAGAGGATTATAGCAGCTCGAGACTACAGATCGAGAAGACGGAATGGGCCCCAACGTTTTCTTACGAATAAACTAAATGAAAATATGAATATAGGTATGTATGCGATTATTTACTTACTGTCAGTTAAGGAAGTCGCGGCAGCGATATTATAAGATGTAGCGAAAATAAATTATTCTTGAGCAATTTCTCACGCTATCAACAAAAACACCACCCGGTATCGGGACAAATTTCTGTTAAAGTTTTATGGAAAGTGTACCAAATAATGCACGATGCTGCGCGCCTTCAGGTATAACATGGGTATAACCTTTGACGGTTCATTTTAGGGCGATGAGGTTTGGGCAAATTGTGGTTTTTCATCTTTCATGGTGATTGATCCTGTGCATTGACGCTTAATTATTACATTTGATGCATGAGTTTTAATTAAAATTTGCACATGTGCGAACTTGGCTGTGTAATTGTATAAATAAATTGTGGACATTATAGTGTTTCTCTCGTATGGAAACAATTATTCATAATAAATTGGTATGTAGGTATACTTGAACATGGACGAGAATAATTTTCGTGTAATAATTTTCTAAATCTGTGGCGTAAACTGCTAATTTGAAGCGCAATAATTGCTGCACGCGGGTTTGTTGTTTTAATTAATTGCCATAATTTTAAATTTGGTGCCGTTCCAAAACACATCAAGCCGCGACCCAACTCAATTACCGATGCACAGTCAGTTGTGATGATTCGAATAAACCATCACATCACATTGCACAGGGAAGCAATTAAGACTCCATAATTATAGTTTTCTACGTATTAGGTAAATTCCGTGGAAAAGTATCGTTATAGAAAACGTAGGCATATTTAAGGTCGATGTCACAACCCCGTCAGGAGATCTTTGCGGTGCCAGAAGGAAAAAAACGGGAGGCATCGTTACAATCAATCGAGAATGATGTCTGCAATAGTTGCGGGCTCTGTACGTGCATGTTTGTCAGGGTTTAAACAGCTCGCCCGGACTTAATCGGCAGTTCAAGTCCAAAATCTTGAGCTTTCGATTTTTGTACATAATCGTGGGTGCCTCTTTTCCTGTCTTCACTTTAACCATCGTATAATAAACAAATCTAGTCGCATCGTTGACTTATTTATGAGCACTTTGCAATAATGAGACACATATGCGCTACCGGATTCACTCTTTTCATGATTGATGACGATTGACGTGGAAAAAGTATAAAAACTTGACCGGTTCGGAAAACAACATGAGTAACATTGGAATGAAAAATTACCCGATTTCTTACATTATTATTATAAGACAAAATATGTGTAACTATAGTAGAGAAAGTGGGAAACTCACAGTCTTTCGGTGTCCGGTGATATGTTCCTTGGTACATGAGTGAATCCTTTATGGGAGCAGTCGGTGGTGGTTCCAGAGCAAACACATCCTCTGGGACATCTGAGGGGACTGAAGGAGAGATGGGCGACATCACTGCTGGCAGGTTCGGCCTCACTCCAAGAGATGAAGATACCTAAAATTCCGACGGCCCCTAAAATGAACGCCGTGGAAGCCCGCATCGCGAGCACCTTCCTCGAATCAAATTCGCTCAGACTTTTTTAGCTGACAATCTAAACGGAATAACTGGAGGTTTTCAAAGAGATGTCGATTACTGCGCGGCGCACTTTATTTTAATTAAATTTTTACTTGGGAGCACTCCCGTTTCTTCAATGTCCACGTCCCGAAACGACTTTTATTATTATTATATTGACACCCTGGATGAGAAGAAGTCGACCCCCGACAGGTGATCTGGAACGAGACAGACAGAAAATTATTAATTAGGTGAGTTATGTTCCCCTAACCCCTTCCAAAAATGCACCCTTATTTCAAAAAGGGTGAAAATCGCGTTTTTGTGATCACACCAATTTCTCACAAAAAATGTACAAAAATATATCGTTCGGTTTCCCCATGTTAGGGGTAGTGATGAAATGCTTGAAGCTTCGGGGCCTTTTTCCCATTCGAAGACATTCAGTCCGTTTGTTATTGTATACATTCCGTCTTGGACTCTATTTTCTCTGCAAAGTGCTTGCATCGTGCAGAGTGAATCCAAGACGCTAAGTATAAGAGCAGTTCACAGGATATTCTCTTAGAATTCAAAATATCTAAAGCGATTTTTCAAATGATTGTATGTGCCACACGAGCAAAAATGTGAAAAAAGCACTTTTTCTGGAGGTTGCATTATTGTTTCAATCATTACCCAATTTTTGAAAACTTTACTGCCATCGAACCTGCTACTGCCGGCTAGTGCGGGACACAAAAGGCACTTGACAAGTAATATAGAAACAACTGTGAAAAACAATTCATCCAATATTTTCATGGCTAATAAACTAATGGCAATTTCCGAAATAAATAATCATCAATAAATAAAGAAAAGATCAAGGTACCTACTTGCAATGTACTCATGCATCATTGGGAGCCATAATAACACCCTCCGGAAATGTGTCGCACAGTCAATTGAAAGTTTATATTATGATACAAATTCAATAGGAGTAATAGGTATAGAACACGTCACAATAAGGAAAACGCGCAGGGCACGTTTTGTGATGAGGATAAACACAGATATGAAATTTTAAAAAACGGAGCGAGCGCTGAAAAGTCCAGTGGTGCTGGAGCTTTTATTCTTGTTTACCGTCGCGTCGTATATGAATCGAAAAGAAGACGGACGAACACAACACGATAAGCCCAACTCAAACAAACGTCACGACTCGACTGCAGCAGTCCCAGTACTCCCAGTCCGTCCGCCGATGCGACGCAAAATCAAATCGGCCGACGTCGACTCGACGCTCCAATCGGGCTCTCGGCTCGCTCTTAACCGTTTGCGTCCGTGAAGAGAAGTTGAAGAAGAAGAAGAAGAACAAGTTCTGTTCTGGCCGCCGCCGGCCGCGTCGTTGTTCACCGTTGGGTGGGGAGTCGAGGGGGGCCGGGCCACACAGCCAACTTGACTGTTGCGACGAGTCATCTCCTCAAACTCAAACGAGCGGGACGCAAGGTATGAAAACGAAAACGCAGCATCAATTAACAGTAGGTTATAGTAGATAACAAGGTAACTTGGCAATTATTCTCAAAATCCCCATTTTGAAAGTGAAAATGTCTATCATCATTATTTTCAAAATATTGTCATCTGCGTATACCATTATGTTGAGAATTAACAATTAACTTATCAATGTCAATACTGTCAATTAATGTCATGAGTGCCATGACAATCTCTCTGTCTCGTCTAATAACCATTAGATAAACAGTGACAGAGATACGAATCATGACAACTCGACAAAAAATGTCAAGTTCTGATCAGCATAGTCGAAAACTGAACAGATGAAGCTGATTGCAATCTCGGCTGGCTTTCTTTACCCGCTTGTTACTGCGCGCTGTGCTGCGCGTGTGAACTGTGGAAACGTGACTAAAGTCTTCTTTTATCGAGTGTAGTTCTGTGAGACGCGTCCAGTGACTTTTACCCGAGCTTTTACCTAACCTCACTCTTAAACAGTGAAAGAAAACCATAATAATATGCAGAACTGTTCTCTGGCGTAGAATATAAAAGGGTGAAATGAAAATTGATGAATACTTTTGTATCCAATAATGTTCAATACAGACGAAGTAAAAGCAGAGCCAAAGCCGGCATTCAAAACGGCCACATTTTACCACAATTCCAAAGTAAATCCAAAGAAACGTGCATGGAAGTCCTTAAAGCAAGTAATTTCGACAGAAAAAGCTCTTTCGTGGCCGGAAAATGTGGTGCATTACAGTTCCATAAATGCCCCACCCTCGTTCAGACCAGCAGAGAAGTTCTCAGATCTTTCGGGTCTACCTGCTCCATATACGGATCCCCAAACTAGATTGAGGTACTCTAATAAAGAGGAATACGCAACCCTAATTGGACTTCCTATGGACATCACTGCAGGATATTTGGCTTTAAGAGGTGCTAGCAGTATTGTAGGATAATTGTGCCATATTTTACTTGAGAAGATGTAGGACCTATATTTTTGATCTCAAAATTTGTTTTTAATTATTCCACCATGATCTTACAAATGGGCGATTGAAACTGAAGCTGTAAAATGTAAAATGACTGTCTCTGAAAGTGTGCCAGCCCTAAGTAACAATTGTATTACATGAATCTACCATTTTATTATCAACAAGATCAAGCGAAGTGTTCCTGCATGGGTTCTTCCAATCAACCTCTGAATACTTACTAAACAAATTAATATTGCTAATATGTATGTAAATTATAATAAAGTAATAACAAATTTGAAAATTGTCTCAAATCACACAAATATTTAATATTGAGAAGGATTAAACACTTTATTGATAATTCTAAGTTTGGAAGAACACAATGATGACACTGTAAATAAACACTGACAATGAATTTGTATTCCTTTGCTCTGTTCAATATTTTTATTGAACCCAGACATAGTGACATAGCCCAAAGATTGAACCGTTTCATAAGCCGGAATGCCCGAATATGCCCGAACCCGAACCAAGCGAACGGTTACCGTTCCGGTTACCGGTTATCGATCGTGGTAAAGGCATGCAGACTATTCGTACATACCACAGAAAAATATATAATAGATAAAGGACAGTAAGTAAAATATCGGTTCTGTGACATTTTGTAACTGTGGAATCATATCGTTTTCTCCTTAATTTTTCTTGTTGGATTTCCAAGGGGGAGCTTCAGCGCCTCAAATCTCCCCACCGCCCTAAATACACCACTGCGCACTTCATACGTGGTAACTTTTTTCTATCCTCACATATTCTTTCTGTGAACTTCACTAGCGTACTGACAGTTTAACTTGACACTTGACAGTTGATATGACATTTTGTGCTGTGGAAGTGTAATTAATAAACTTGTGTGAAGGTAGCTCCCCGTACCCACCTCCCAGCGGCAGCTCCCGCCAGCTCCCTAACGCATTCAATCCCCGCCCTCAAGACAGATTCACACCATCGAAATATGTCTGTACCTTATGCCGACAGTGCGGACACTGGAGCACCGAACGAAGCGTATGGGGATTGGGGAAGAACATCAGTAAAGTCCTTATCAGTTTTGTTCAATAAACCATCTCATATTCCGAGGGATAAACTGGAAGCTCTGAAGCGTTTGAAAAGAATGCATTTTCATTAATATCCCACGTCGTCTTACTAATTTCTACGTCCTACAGATGAACTTCCCAGATTTAAGGCAGTAGAAACGTCCTTCGGGTCACGACCAGGCGGGCGCTTAAAATGCGGAAAAATCACTAAAATGGGCATGAATATGTTGTCATATTCACGGTTTTAATTTATTTCGAAGGACTTCCCGAATTTGTAGCGACTTGCCCTTCACCACACTATCGCAGATGGTCACGAAGAGTGCAGGGAAAAATCCACATCGTGCTACAAATTAGGGAACATCCCCAAACAAAAGGTAAAATGGGCGTATTCACGGTTTTAATTTATTTTGATTGATTTCCCGAATTTGTATCGACATGCCCTTCAAAATCTATCGAAAACAGTATGGACATGTGCAAAAAGCTTTCGAATTGACCGAGAATCGTGCTTTTGAAATTTTTGACATGAAATTTTTAGTAAAAATTTCAACGATTCTCGCAAACTTCAAAGTGGCGAAACTTTCTTATTAGTCGAGATATCGATAAAAAATTCAAATTGGCTTCTTATTGTGTCATCTGGAGTAGATACATGCGTCCGGTATTGGTTTATCTGAGGAAAAAAAAATTTTCGAATATTCGAATTTTCAACTTTTTGAAAATTTCAAAGTGCTGTAACTTCTTTATTTGTTGAGATACCGACGGCAAATTTAAATTGGGTTCAAATTGAGTCATCTGAAGTGAGAAAATGCGTCTAATATTGCCGTACCGTTGAAAATAGAGTAAAATTTTCAAACGGCCATAACTTCGTTATTAGTGGAGCTATCGAGTCGCACGACCCGGGAATCGCTTAATTAGCTCAAAATCTATCAGGAAAAGTGTCTGGATTTTGATTTGGACGACATTTAGTGATTTTCGATTTTTTCGAAAATCCATCACCTTGGGTACAAATTTTGCTCGAAATTTTCAATCGACCATAACTTTTGAACCGAAGCTCTGAGCGAGATGGGCGGCCGCGCATTCGAAAGAACGTCAAAAAATCTACGAAATGCTTCTAGAGCGCATCGGAAAAAGGTAATTTTTCATGTGAATTATGGCCTCCGAAAAATCACCAAATCATCGGTCTCGTAAAATTGAAACCGGTCTAACTTTTGAACCGATCGAGATATCGATTCGGGCGACCCGGCAATCGAAAGAGAATAGAAAAATCTATCGAAAACAGTATGGACATGTGCAAAAAGCTTTCGAATTGACCGAGAATCGTGCTTTTTGAATTTTTGACATGAAATTTTTACGAAAATTTCAACGATTTTCGCAAACTTCGAAGTGGCGAAACTTTCTTATTAGTCGAGATATCGATAAAAAATTCAAATTGGCTTCTTATTGTGTCATCTGGAGTAGATACATGCGTCCGGTATTGGTTTATCTAAGAAAAAAAAAAAGTTCGAATTTTCGAATTTTCAACTTTTTTAAAATTTCAAAGTGCTGTAACTTCTTTATTTATTGAGATATCGACGGCAAATTTAAATTGGGTTCTAATCGCAGACGGACACGAAGAGTGCAGGGAAAAATCCACATCGTGCTACAAATTAGTGTCCGCACCGTCGGCATAAGGTACAGACATATTCCGATGGTGTGAATCTGTCTTGAGGGTGGGGATTGAATGTGTCAGGGAGCTGGCGGGAGCTGCCGCTGGGAGGTGGGTACGGGGAGCTACCTTCACACAAGTAATTAATAATAGAAAATGTCGTTCTTGTAGCGTTCTAAAAAAAGTGCTGAATTTCTTGAAATTTTGGGAGAAATCACAAAAATCCGCAGTCAACCCTTCACTAAAAAGTTTTAGAGTCGAACGTGGTAGTTTTCGTTGGAAAGTAAGTGGTTTTGTAGTGATAAGTCGATGTGTATTGATCTTGGGGGCTCTCTTGTTCTTCGTTGTCGTCGCCGTCGCGAAACTAATCGCGGGAAATTTAATTTTCCAATCGCCGCCGGCATATTATGATGAACGAGGAACTACAACAACGTCAAGTGCGCCGCGACCGCGAGTGCGATCAAGTACCTACCGTCCGTCCGCCGATGGATCGATTCATTGATTGTGATCGCGCTGGTATACCTAGGTGGTACAAAAGGACTTTCCGAAAAAGAAAATGACATTTTTGTATCTAACGACTTCCAGCAAAAAAATGCTTCCGTTTCGTGAAGCGTCGCGACGCGAGCATTCGACGTCGCGATGCTGTCGTAATCGTAGATCGCTCCTTGAATTTCGCCATCCGTTTTACAGGATGAATCCTACAGAAAAGACTACAAAAGTTGGGGCGAAACTACAGGATAACCACTGGAAATTCAATAAAATAAACTCAACCATCTGCCTATAACCCATACCTACGGAATTATAGATAAGCTTGGCCCGGATTGTATTTATCTACTTATTCATTTATTTATTAATTTATTTACATCCTCCCTATGCTTATGTAATAATTATGTATCATTATATCTTGCATTTCATCAATCCAACTACTCATGATGATGATTTCTATTGTCTCTATTTCCAAGCCATTCATGTTTTACCTACTAATTTATAATTTATACAATATTGCAAAATATGGGAATTAATGATTCCAGTGATACGGTAGGGTATGTATACATATGATGTGGTGATGGTTGATAATAATGTCTCCGTCATCTCGGAGCGTATGTTACTTTCACCACTTTTGCTTTGTCACCATCACACTATACCTATGACTTTTCCCGACCAAATCAATTTTTGTGTTCATCATCATAATACATTTGTTCGTGTTTCCGAAATGATACCTACGCATTATACGCCGGGTTGACCATGATGTCGTGTCTGGCGTCGTTTAACAAACATTATTGGTACCTGACGATGATAACGCGTGTCGTGATGATTCTAGCGTCGTTGCCACACGCGCGGATCACCTTCTGCAGCCTCCGCACGACGACGACGCTACGCGACGACTTCGGCCTCACATAAATAGCGGACCGGATCAGACGTTGAACATCTCTCCAGATTTCCGTCATCAACAACTTCAAGTAAGTACCCGTACCCATCATCACATCAGCGATTTTGCTATGCGATAGGATAATTACCAATTTCTGTGAATTTCAGAGATGTCGTCTAGAAGTAGGAGAAGTAGGAGCAGGGACCGTTCGAAGAATGCAAGTTCTTCATCTACGAAATTGAGAATGGACACCAAGCCTCAAACACCACGAATCTCCGGTAAGCTAGGTACTTTCCCTATACATTCATATACATATTAAAGTAACTTTATCATTTGATACTTGTCTAGATCCAAGTTTACCGGCTGGTCGGAGACGTGAAATCGATAATGTGATGAAGAAGGCACGTTCCTCACCCAATTCGCATGCCTACTGGGACAAAAAGCTACTGGAAGTTGAAGCAAAAGACCCGAATCGGTATTCCATTAATTTATCATCATCAACAAGAATTTTTCATTCAAAGTGTTCTTTGCTACTGAAAATAATTCTTTATCGTTTCACTCTGAACTTAATTTGGAGTAGGTAAAATGATAATTTCAGTCATAATTATTGGCTCGATTTCTCACGGTTTTTCCGAAATTTTGTTCAGAGTAAATAATTTGCTCTGTCTGAAAACACGAAACTATACTAGTCGTAACTTTGTAGTGAGTAACTACATTTTGAAGTTTTAGTAACTTTTGCTCTGTAACACTGTAAACTGTTTCTCAATATTATTTGAAAAAATCGAGGGAAAAAGTATGCCACAAGTGCCTGTAATAAGTGTAATCTAATTTTTTTTATTATTTTCTACTTCCCTGTAATGCAGTGATGTGCCTTTTCTTTCGTTGTGTTGTTTCACCTTGTTTTATTGAGGATATTTGAGAATTATTAGAAACTAGTTCGTTTTGGTTAGGATTTAATATTTTTGCCAACAGCCAACTATTCATTTTATTAGTTACAGAACCATAACAAAACCTAACAACTCTAAATTCCGAGTTAGTCATAGGAGTTAGTTACTCATTACAAAGCTGTATTTAGATAGAGCAATAATAATAATTATTTGATTATTTCTCTTGAGTAGAGATTTTCTTGTTGAATGTATTGAAATATTTCAGTTGGCGTCATAGCGGTTACAAGTCGCTGTACATTGACGGATCGTCGTCTCCGTGTTTGGGACGTCGCAGTCGTTCTCGATCGCCGAACGGTCGTCGTTCGCCGTTGCCGCGTCGTTCGCCGATGATGGGCGGACGTCGTCCGTCGTCGCCGTCTGCCGGTCGAAGGTCGCCGCGTTCGCCGCCTCCGCGCAGATCGTCTCCGGGCGCCATCGCCGCCGGCGCCGCCCTCGCCCGTCCGAGTCCGCAATCGCGTCGATCTCCGCTCGCCTACAGCCGCTCGCCGATGGTGCGCCGGTCGCCGCCCCCGAGCGCGCGCTCACGTCCGGCCAAGCCGCCGCGATCGCCGCCCCCGGCTCGTAAGACTTCCGGGTCCGGACGGCGCTCCGCCTCGGGCAGTTCCATCAGCAGCTGCTCGGACGATTCCTGCTCGGTGTGCTCACCGAAGCACCACCGTCCCCACAGATCCCGGTACTACTTACATACTAATACTAAAATAATAATATAACTCCGAAGAAGTCTGGTGTGGGACATGCTAGTCGTAACTTTGTTGTGAGTAACTAGATTTTGAAGTTTTAGTAACTTTTGCTCTGTAACACTGACTTTTTACCCCGTAGTTTTCTGTGAGTTGGGCTTTTAAAAGTTGGGTTAGCTATTTTTTCTGTCATTTTTGAATAACTTTGAATTTTCACCTATTCGAACGTATTCATCAGTCCTCTGTTCAATGAAATAACTCCATCTCTATATTTTTCTGTTTGCTTCAAGTTCAAATTCCGTTAAAACATTTCTCCTAAACTGTTTCTCAAGATTATCCCGAAAAATCGAGAAAAAAACTATGCCACAAGTGCCTGTAATCAGTGTAATCTGATTTTTTCATCATTTTCTACTTCCCTGTAATGCAGTGATGTGCCGTTTCTTTCGTTGTGTTGTTTCACCTTGTTTTATTAAGGATATTTGAAAATGATTAGAAATTAGTTCGTCTTGGCTAGGATTGAAATGACAATCCATGTCAAAATCTAATATTTTCTGAAGTTTTATATTTTTGCCAACAGCCAACTATTCATTAGTTACTCAGCACAAAGCTAATTTGCCTGTAATAAATGTATATGAATTTGTTGTAGATCTCGTTCGTTTTCGGTTCCGCGTGTTCGCGTGAAAGGGCACGCGAAAGTGTCGCCGCCGGCGCCGACGCTTAAGTCGAGAGTGAGGCCGCGTCCGCCGTCTCCGTCGCCTCCGCCGAGACGCAGTGGCCAGATGCCGAGACCGATGACGCCACCGCCGTTGCCGCCGCCGCCGCCCGCCCGCAAGATGGCGAAACCGAACTTGTCTTCGTCGTCGTCGTCGACCTCGGACCGACCGACGGACCCGAGGCGTCAGCCGCCTCCCCCGAGACCGCGACGCGGCACCGGCGAAATCATCGACGTCAGTTGCGGCGTCAAGCCGCCGCTCAAACCGTTACGCACCAACAACAAGCCCAAGGAGAAAGGCGGCGGCGGCGGCGGTTCGGAGCCGGTCCTATTGACACGGATCAAAAAGGAACGCACCAAGAACAAGAGGGCCGACGATCAGGAATCTTCGGGATCGGAAGATAGCGATACGTCGTCCGCATCTCCGATTGTGGCCACCACGCGACTCACTCTCTCGGAGAGGTTCGGCAAGATCGCGCAATGGAGCGCCGACCGGGAAAGACGCGACATCGAGAACATGAGAATCACCAAGACGGGGGGCGATCTCAAAGTCATGATCGAGGGGGAGGATTTCCTCTACGGCAGCCCGCCACGCAGATACAGGTCGGCTGGCAATCATCGTATCATACTACCTACAACATCTATTATTGACTTTCATATTTTTTTCAGTCTTTCTCCGGTACCTGCTGGTCACTATCCCGACGAACTGTTATCGTCCGGGCAATCACGTTTAGCCGCCTGGGATGACGTGCGGGTTCGTTATCAATATTACAAGGATCTCGGCTATCTCAGGGACCTGACACTCGATGATTACACCAAATGGGAGGAATGGTGGTACAAATACCAAGATTGGTTAACAAACGAAAGACATTACGAACACTGGCTCAGTAGCCAGAGGAGACGCAGAAAAAGGCTTCCGGCTACGCAAAGATTGAATTAATTTTTATCGGGAATCGACAACGACATAATCAAGCGTAGAGGTATGATATGTGATACGAGATATACAATGTTGTTGCTGTTACAGCTTGAGAGATCTTGAAAGGGTGAGTATATTTTGCCAACTATTACGTTGCGGAATACGTCTTCTTTAATTTTTTTTTACACACTTGATCATACCTACATAGAATTAATCACTGAATTGAGTTTTACAATTATTACTCTACTTTATTTGCTCTTATCACGATTTTCAATATTTCATTCAATCAAGTTTATAATAATAATGATATGTAATATTTACCAACTTGTTTACAATACTAGAAAATAAATTCTAATGAAAATAGATCAACCGGATATCTCAATTATTGTATTGCGCATCTATCAGATGTGTTTTCGTCATTCTTCTGATAACTTCACTCTTGAATTCTTGGTTCCTTCTCACATAAGACGGTCCGAAAAAGCTATTGGAATATTCGCACGTCTCAATTAGTCTTAACCACTGACGCCGGTCGGTGCTCAAAACTGCAGGGCAACCAATCACGATCAGTTTACTTATGGCCCTAGTAACTGCCACGTTGAATCTCTACAAACGACAACAATAAAAAGTAGGCAACAACTGAATCTTATTCCTGTAATGACAAGTGAGTCACGCACTTTTTTGTTTTTAACGAATCCCAAGCTGTATTTTCGGTCATGGTGGAGCAAACTGTGTTGGGCTCTCACCGTGCTGATGATCAACACTCTTTTTTCGCGCCCCTGGAAGGATTCCGTCGTGCCCACTTCCACGTCTTGAAAGCCGTTCCGTTTTAAACCGACTTGAATTTTAGAAACCTGTCGTTTGTATGGAGTCACGATGCCAATTTCTTCCGATGTGACTCTGAATTGGGACAGTGGTGCCGCAATCAAGTATTTCACATAGTTTATTACCATTTTCACTTCGGCCGGATTGAAATAGCTCGGCGAAGAGCCTTCGCGTCTTTCTTTCTCACTGACCGAACAAAACTCAATAGGGAACCCCTTTGGGACTCCTTCTTTCTTGAACGGACGAGGACAGATCAGTGGGTATATTGCGAGTTTCGAGACCGGATCACGTTCAGGAAATTCAGAAACGGCCTGCAATAAATAATTATTTCTGTAGAAATTATTGCTCCGTAAAAATTATTGGGTGGGGCTTATATCACAATCAACTTGTTGTCGTAAAAGAGGTCGTTCGGGATTTCCAAAATATCTGGATGCGATCGGAAATTCAGTTTCAGCATGGTTATAAAGTCTTCATGGTAAGTGTTATAAATTTCATAATTCATTAGTCGTTCCAGCAGTGATATATCTAAAAAGTATGTATATTTCATCGCCAACCAAGATTCGTTTCAAACAGAGATTGGGTACCCATTTTGTATTCTTGGCATTTCTTTGAGCTGATCATTGGTCCCAATTGTTTAGGGTCTCCGGCCAAGATGATTTGTTTGCCGGGAGGTAAAAGTGCAATAGCTGAAATCGTTTCGGGCTCCATAGCTTGGGCGGCCTCGTCAATGAATATGTAGTCGGGACTGTAATCCTTATTTTGGTATCCTCCAGCGAGAATAAGAGTCGTCACCACAATTCTGTACGATAAAAGCTGCCCAACTCCGAATCTTTCTACATCGCCCTCGCTATTTATATTGCTGTATTTTCGTACAATGTCGGCAATAGTTCCCGTTTCTCGAATATTGGAATGTAGACGGATGAGATCTTTAGTGTCGCAGTGGGCAGCAAGTTTTGTTGTAATCATATCGCAAGCGGCATTGGCCGGGGCACATACAAGAATTCTCTTATTTGTGCGTTCTTTTATTTGTAAAATTGCTTCCACTATTGTCACCGTTTTTCCTGTTCCCGGCGGCCCGAAAACTATATAAGGATTGGTTAGAGTTCGATATAAAATCTTATTTACGGCATTTTTCTGTTCCGGATTACTACCCACTTGGCGATTAATGAAACTGTAACATATGTATAATATTATGAATTGCTAAATACATAAAAGTGACTTTACTCAGAGTCTCCTAGTGTTTTCTGATCCCCGATTACTCTTGAACGAACATCATCATCAGGGAACAAAACCGAAACAAGTCCAGATCTGACAATAATTTCCACTCCTTCGTGCATTCTTTCGTACGGCAAACGGCCCAGAATGAAACGTACGTCCATTTCAAGGTTCGGATTGTTATTAATGTGATCTACAACCCTGCGAAAGCGATATTCCTATTTCATACGAGTTTCGTAGAATCATAAGTGGAAACCTACGTTTCATCGACATAGTAGACATCTATGGTTTTATCTCCAACTACTTTAACCACACCCTTATAGACTACGTGATCATCGTGAAGTCTTATTTCAATGTAGTCGCCAGGTATAACAGAGGGACGCTTCTCTGCTAAACCTGGAACTTCTAAAACCAAAACATTATCGTTCTTGACCGTCATGGTGACCTGTAATGTTTGTGATGTTCTTGAAATTTCATTTTGATAATGATCCAATTAATATACATACAGGCTGCCTTATAAAAACGCCCCAAGTCATAACTCGATCTCGGCATAAATGAGCAGGATATTTTTTTCTAAATCGGCCGTCAATTGAATACGTTATGGCTTGGGGCGTTTTTATAAGACGTGCTAGTCTTGATGTAGTACACTGGCTCCCAACATATTCCGGTTAACATAAGTCACCCCCAAAGTATGTACTTGACAAACCCTGTCGTTATTAATCTGTGCATGGTTATTAACAATGCCATTAAACAAAATTTTGTTAGTAACGTATAGGTCACGAGTTAGCCAGAATATTTCGGGACGCGACAATAATCAAAGCGTTTCATCACTTTTGCCATATTGTAGTTTTGCAACATTAAAGTTTGGGCAGTTTCTTCCATCCATAATATGATGTGCCAAAAATGGTTATAATTTTCGAAAGTCACTCTGTCTCCTCCCAGCAGCGATCTACAGTTTTATGCAAATAAAAATTATATTCCAATATGATACAGTATAGGTAGGTACATACCTATGTTACTGGCGTATCGACTTTACAAGAGGAAAAACAAATAATTTTTGATTTCTCATAAAAATTGATCGCGCACTTTTATGAATGCACCAGTCAAAGCCGCAACTGTTCTAAAAGTTTGAAATCAAAAATAATAAAAAAATGTTCACTTACGACCACGCCATTATGCAGGGAGTTAATAAATTGATACGCGGTATAACGATCAGCGGCCACCTCAACAGCAACAACAGCGTCGACAGTGTACAAATTCACATAATATATTATGATATAATTATAATTGATAAGGTCGCGCAAGTAAAATTATATGTCTATGGAAGAAAATGCAATAATAGGTACATTCAGTGCATTGTACTGTCATTTTCTTAGCTGTTACCTCTTGTAAAGTCGATCGGGTGACATACTGTACCCAAATATGAAATGTTTTGTAAGACCTTATCTCCCAAATCTTTGCACGATCTGTATTCGATAAAATGCGATGTGAAGGATCCAATCCAAACATCAACGATCTGTAGTAATCTCTCGGTATCGGCCAGTGATCAAGAAAACGTCTAAAATAATGATTTTGTGCAGAAATTATTTGTATATGCATTGAAAAAGAAGATCTCGAAATTATACTTATCAATACTAGGTGGAATCGTTGTACATGCACCAGACCAATGCTCTTTGGTGAACGGGCTTTTTTTTGCCAACTCTATCAACTCTTTTTCGTTGTCGATATTAACCACCTTAAATTTACAAATAAAAAAAATGTAATCTACTTTTTTTTTCAATTCTAACCAGTGATCTCGCAATGGTGAAGGTATTCTCTTTTTCATCCTGGAAACTGCAAGCAAGAGGAATTTTAAAACTGCCTGTAGTTAGTTGTTCAAGGCAGAAATGAATTTGGAATTCATAAAAAGCTCCTAAAAATTTTAGTTAAATTTAGGTGGCTCTTGCAAATGGACAGTTGAACCTCTTTGATCCAAACTTATAATCAATTGCATCAATTATTGGCTGTTTCGGATTGTCGAAGTATTCGGAATATCGAAAAAAGACAGAAAATATTTAAATGTCTGTGTTTCATATGTATAATATGTGTTCAAAAAAAAAAATTGAGGAAATTAGTGTAGGCTACGGATTGACGATTCTGATAATGGTCAAAATGTAATTTTTTGATGAAGAAAACTATTTTTCCATAGCCTACTCGTATTTCGATCAAAGCTGTACTTTTGATATTATAATAATAGTATGATAATTAAACTGAACTAAGTATGCTAAGATTAGCCAGTCGTCGTTCGGATTATAGCTACGGATCCTCACTGTTCGGGTTACTAGAGGGTGGGATTAGAGTATGTTCGGATTAAAGAGGTCCTTATACTGTACTTGTTCTAATCAAACCTGGCTCTAAAGTTAGAGTAACGTCTTGCTGCAAATTCTTGTTGGGGTCTACCAAAGTGAACAGACGATCCGGATGTAATAACATGGCCGTAGTTAAATGAACTTTTTGATCTTTTCGGCAATTTTTCACCGTGCAACAAAAAATCACAGTGTTTTTATGAAGAAGTAATTGCTCTGTGAGAATCTAAGCAAAAAATATTAAATCATATTTATGTAAGTACATACATGTACTTACATTATGTGTATGAAGTTTTGGTATGTATACAACATCCAATAATATCTACATATACATATACAGGCTGTTTCTTACAAACTTCAGAACGCCATCACAGTTAAAAAAAGAAGTTGAGGGGAAAAAGTGAGCAACGAATAGGCCTTATTCGTAGTGCACGTCCGCAAAGTAAATAATTTTTGAAATCGGATCATAATCGAAGAAACTCTGGCGTTCTGAAGTTTTTATCAAACATCCTCTGTATTATATTTTATACACACCGATATGGAATGAATGCCCCCATTCACATTTGAATATGATTCACAACTCATGTTGTTAATAATTTTTGGTTCTATATTTACTTCTAAGCCGTGTCTATTTTTCGCAATAGCTTTCCTGCAATACATATATTAATTTATAAAATTAATAGGTACCTATTATACAGGGTGATTCAAAATTGTTGGACCAACGCTTCAGGGCAGATTCCTCTCGTCAAAATAATGATAAAAGTTCCTATAAAGGGGGGTCCGCAAGTGGTCAATAAGGGAGTTATTAGGCCTCAAAGTCTGCTGGTGGCCAATTTATTCTCGCTTTTAACTCGCTTAATTCATGGTTTAGAACTTTCAGATTTGGTATATGAGGAAAACAATTGAAAAACTAAATGATGAATCCTTTGGTGATCCATGAATACCGTGGTAAGTGATTAAACGAACCAAAAAAGAGGTCATCGGCTAATAAAAATCAGGATTATTTTGTGACGGAAAGTATTTTGTCTGTTTTTACTGATTTTTTAGCGTTAGTGTACTTTTTGAATTTTAAAAATGTAGGGGTACCTTAGTGCAAATGTGAGTAGTTTTCGAGATATTCGTTATTTTATGAGCTTTTGCATGTAGGGTGTCGGTAGCCGGAGCGGCCGACAAGAATGAGACCAACAATCGTTTCTAAATAAACAGAAATATTAAAAATTTTGTACATTCGTCGTCAAAAAAAAATTACTTTTGATTTCGGAAAGTTCGAAAATAACAGAGGGCCTTCCATGTAATCAGTATTTGTTTTGATGTAAAAACTCAACGTGGACCTAATTTTCAAATTTAAAATTACCTCCGATTTTCGGTTCTGTGGCATTTTTCTCCGAGCGGTCGTTAATTAATTTGAACTTTTTACGATGAATGTACAAAAATTTAAATAAGGTTTGTTTATTTAGAAACGATTGTTGGTCTCATTCTTGTCGACCGCTCCGGCTACCGACACCCTTCCTGCAGAAGTTGATAAAATAATGAATATCTCGAAAAGTACTCACATTTGCACTAAGGTACCCCTACATTTTTAAAATTCAAAAAGTACACTAACGCTGAAAAATCAGTAAAAACAGACAAAATACTTTCCGTCACAAAATAATCCTGATTTTTATTAGCCGATGACCTCTTTTTTGGTTCGTTTAATCACTTACCACGGTATTCATGGATCACCAAAGGATTCATCGTCTAGTTTTTCAATTGTTTTCCTCATATACCAAATCTGAAAGTTCTAAACCATGAATTAAGCGAGTTATAAGCGAAAATAAATTGGCCACCAGCAGACTTTGAGGCCTAATAACTCCCTTATTGACCACTTGCGGACCCCCCTTTATAGGAACTTTTATCATTATTTTGACGAGAGGAATCTGCCCTGAAGCGTTGGTCCAACAATTTTGAATCACCCTGTATTTGAATATCCTAGTATTCATCTTATCCTACTCATAGTATATCTATTAGTATGTGTGTAAAATATACTGGTATTACAAACTTTTTACCTGTAATTTTTAAATTCCCAAAGAAGGAAATTGAATCGATGAATTTCCGAATTGTTATGATTTGGGTCATGTCTGTCATCAATGTTGCACACCTCACAGGACTCTCCCTGAATAATAATAAATTATCAATAATAATAACAACAATAATATGAAAATGTAGACTGTTATTTTAATAACATTAAGTAATAACGTGCTAATTCATATATCTATAAATAGTTATTTATTGATAATGAGTGTGTTAGGAGGTTTCATCCAAGAAAATTAATCGCGGGAACGAAGTTTGACCGTTTAATTTTCTTGAATGGATAAATAGGCGTTATCATGAGCGTTGTATGTCGTCCGCAACTTATTTTGATCAACACGTGAGCCCCAAAGTACATACTTTGAAAAATTCTGTCATTATCAGTGATTAACAACGTTTTTTACTTAAATGAATTTTGGTTTTGCTATAGCACCAACGAACGTGTTAATCAAAAGATCTTGGATCTTGGGATTACTCATACTCTACATAATGTTATACATATTGAGTACGGAGCGACCGAATAAATTTTACAAAAGAGCTATACGACCATCATTCCGTCTCTATTCTTTTAGTGATTTTCAGATGAGACGGAGTAATAGTCATAGTCCTCCCTTATGTAAAATTTATTCGATCGCTCCTACTGACACATACCTATTAAGTATAGTGTATACTTATAGTTATTGTATAAACTTAAAAATTAAATAGACTTACCATTTTTCCTTGGTATTCTGTGTCTACAGGCAAAACACTTCCAGTTTGCAGGTTATATAGTTTTGCTCGATGTAATCTCGACTGTGAAGTACAGAACTACTTGTATTAAATTGATATCACCGTTCCGCGTGACGTCCAGCCACTGTCGAGTACGAAGTTGTTTGTACCGTGAGTAATTTCCAATTTTGCACGGTTTGAATTAAATTATAGATTATAAAGAATTATAAGGGTATTATTGCATTATAGATTGTAAGTTAATATTTGAGTTTTGATGATAATAACAGGTATGTACTTAGTTATAATTAAATAGATTCCGGATCCCGTCACAGAGATTAGATAAGAAAATGACCTTTTTATTAAGTGATTTACAAACATTATGTATGTACGTATAATTCAAAGAGGAGTGATATACATTATGTATCCTAACGGCATCAAACCAAGGGACACTCGACAAAAGATTCCTATCCCAGTATAATGAAATAATAATGCAGGAAAGATGTATTCTATATAAATTCTTGGATGAATTATAATGTGTTATGAATGATGGGTGCTTATTGTAGACATCAATGAAAGAATAAAAGCTTGTTTTCTGGTTTAAAATGAAGTATTTTCTTCTATAATATGTATGTACATAAACAATGACACAATAATGAAGATTTTAATAAAAGACATAGTACATAATACAAGTTTTCAACACTGTATAATATCGCTATCTATAAGTACCATCTGAAAGTTGCTAGGTATATGAAATGTGTATATTTTCCTGGATGAATGAAATATTCCACTCAATATTCAGTAGTATGTGTGTATATGTTATGTACATACTATGTAGCTGTTATCTTTCAAAGCTGAATTCATATTATTTTTTCGAAAACGGTATTATTCAAATAAATATAGTACGGAGCGATCGAATAAACTTTACATAAAGGGGGACTATCATTCTGTCTCATCTGAAAACTACTGAAAGGATAGAGACGGATGATGGTCATGGTCACCCTTTATGTGAAATTTATTCGATCGCTCCGTATAATGATAACAAATTATTCTCTATAGTTTATTATTAAGTATAGATATTTATGATAGGGGTAATAATTATTGTTATTTATACACACTTGAGTATGATACAGGTTATCCCGCCAAAAATGAGCCCAAACATTGCTTATTTGGGTTATAATCCTAAAAATACCATAAGAATCGAGTGGCATTAAATTTAGCTGAAGTTATAGGTTATAGGAGAGGTCCTCATGGAGATTACCAGGTAATCCAAATATTTTGTATGTAGCCGGTACTACTTTGATAATACTTTCTCATTGGCAATATGAATATGAAAATCTTCAATCCAATCATTTTTGGTGGAATGGTAGTGTCGTTTCCAACATATCAGAATTTAAGTTGAATAATCAGTGATTTACTTATGTACTTATTGATTGGAGTCATAATTGGAGTCAATAAAAAATAACAAAACATCTAAACGTATAAACATTTTCTTCGATGTCCAAATTATTCCGTTGATTCTTGTAGTATTTTCGTAGGCTTGTGTTACAAAGCGGTACCATTTTCTAGGTGGCCTCATTTTTTGGGACATCGTATATATTTTGTATAAAATGGGATACCTAAAATAATAGAGATATACCTATGTATACAATATTTGTATTGTAACGTTTTATCGGAATAATTTATTAATCTAAGTGAATAATATGTATGTTAATTTATTCCAGAAGTCATGATTTCCACTCTTTAAACTTCCTCAACGATACTTTTTTCAAGCGCGATACCGTTGCCATCAGATCCGACTCTTTGGTTGTTTCGTCATCACTCAATGTCTCTCCTTCAGAATGTACTTCTCTTTGCCATTGTTGTTTCTGTAGGTGCACTGTTGAACTCGTCTCTTTTTCAGAATGGACCTTAGACCGCGGCACTGAAGGTTTACCACCATAACTCTTATTAGGGTCTTCTCCGGTCTTGCCGTGTTTCCATTTCGAGGCGGTCGGATCGCTCAGTGCAACCTGCACGGGCACTTTGATACTGTTCGTGGCCACGCATCGAGCGACGTTCAATCCGCGACTGATCCGATCCAAAGTTGCCAATCGCAAACTGGAAGTTATTCGGTTTTTTCGAAGGGAAGTCGGAGTTGCATTCGCGCGCTCCTGCAGAATGAACCGGCCGATAGTTTGCCAATGTGATTGTGCACTGTAGACATTTTCGTAATCGGCTAGAGCCCGTTGCTGAATATTGTGAGTCGTGCCGCCCCATTCCAATTCTTCGACGATCACAAAATTCATCGGATCCTCCAATCGCCTGGCTTTGACCAGAGCTTGAGCGAGAACGTCTTGGGCGCAAGCATTCAATGGAACCTTGAGTATCGCATATGGAATTTCGGGTGAAACGTTGTAGATGCAAACTAAAAATGTGTCGTTCTCTTCCCATGCATTACTCGGCGCGCCGTCGGATTTACGTGCTTCACGTTCCCTATTCGCCACACTTCTGATGGACGACAACCAGGCCCTGCTGCTAGGATCATCGCCCATCCGTTTCAAAATGAATCTGCCTTCACCTTTCCACTGAGATTGGGCTTGGAGTGGACGCTCGTGTAAATCTAATATTCTCTGTGTCGACGGTAAATTGTGGTCTTTCTTTTCCCACCCTCTCGCCACTTCCTCCACCAGAATATAGTCGTTCAATTTGTTAACTGCGATTCCGGCTTTTTGAAGACACAAGATAAGAACGTCTTCTGTGGTTGATTCCTGAGTAATCTTCAATATTGTGTACGGTTCTTCAGACACCACACCGTAGACCATCAGGAAGAACATTCTTCTTTTCACACACAAAGGCGTTCCAGAAATTCCCAGATAATAAGTGTTATCGGCACTGCTCGGGTCTACTTGAGCTACAGTTTTCGGTTGGGTCCTTTCCATTCCATCTCTGGTTTCATCGGCATTCTCTAGACTTTCTTCTTCGACTCGAGAATAAATGAACAACGTTGACATGTTTAAATATTTATTTTGAGGTGATCTCAACCGCAAATGTCTGTATCCTGGTTTTAAGCATTTCAGCGGTAAAATTCTTTGTGCCAAGAGATGATTACCGGCGGTCGCGTCTATTACCGTGAACCGCAAAAAGGCCAAGTCTTGAAATAGAACCCTAAAATTGAAAGTGTCGTTCCAGATGGGGTTTAGCGAGTTCTTTTGGATAACTTTGGTTCTATGTTTGTTGCAATCGACTGGGATTCCGATAATCTCGACTTCTACGTAAGTGCTCAGATTTACGCTGGTCTGACTTACGTACTGGCCCGAGACAATGTTGATGACAGTTTGTGAAGAGTGAAGCCCGTCGAATTCCTTATCCCACGGATTGAATCTGCGATACATTACATGGCTACGGTCCCACATCACGTTCGGCTTGCTCACGAATCCGCATTTACCGTTCATTTCGAACATTGCTGTGTTCAATTGCACCGGAGTGTCTTCGGTTTGGTAATTCAGAGCGGCCATTTGCATGCCGAACGACCAAAAAATCACCGGATTGAAATTGGATGAGTCTATGCGCATTCCCGCCGGATACGTTCGCATCAATTGGGTTTGGGTATGCGCCACCAACGCCAGAGGTTGTTTCCGACATAGCTTTTTCGCGGTATTCTCATTTATCGATGAGCACTGATAGCACGGAAGATGCACGTTATTCGTACGTCCTTGATATTGTCTGTTCACTTCCGTTTCGAAAATGGTCGCCGTGTCCGAGTCGTTACTGGCGGACGTCGCCGCGACTGATGACGAGGTCGAACTGCTACCGGTCGTCACTATCGAACTGCCCGAATTTGACGTGCAAGCTGTTCGACTTTGCCGTTGCTTCACCGAACTGTTCGGACTGATGGCGTTCAGGCCGCGGAACTTGATCGCCTGCACGTAAACCACCATGTCGGACAGTTCCTTGGAAATTTGGCTGCCGCGTTTCTTGAGTTTGTCGTCGGTGCAGACGGCTCGTTTGGTCGAGCCCGTCTTCGAAACGGCCGATGATGATGACGATGACGATGAGGTGTGAGTGGTGACGCCGCCGTAAGGTCTGGGTGATTCGTTGGCAGTCAATATACCGTGGATTGCTACTTTTTCGTCGATATTGTCCTCGTCGTCTTCATCGTCATAGTCGTCATCGCTGAAATCGTCATTGAAGGAACTACTGCTGGTATTGCTTATTATCGAACTCGTTCGGCCGGGAACTGAATGTCTCATTCCTGAGCCGGGCCTGAAATGGAACATGAAAATTACTCATATTTTCAAACTGATTTAGTCGTACGTGTTATTGAAATTTGATTATGTGTATGTACCTAATAGCAGGTATTTAGCTAGCACTCAAAGGACTCACCGGCTTGGCGTTGATATGGCTGTGAAACTTAACGGGGGAGGCACTTCCATTATTAACTTTTTATTCTTGATAAGAATCCTATTTCTTAATTGTTCGGGTGAAGGCAACGACGGTTCATCACTGTAGTCGGAATCGAACAGAAAATTGGTGACCAACTTGTCTCCGAAAACTCTCAGGAACACGTGTGCCATTTTCGTCTGTTGCTGTAAGGAGCAGTGGTTCTCAATGGATAAAATGACGGGGTAAGGTGACGTAACGAACGCGTTTCGATCGATCGTCTCGACGACGGCATTAAAAGGAATCTTGGTGGTGAAAGTGTGTCCATGATAGATCATGGGGTAGCCGTCGTCGCCGTCCCAACAATCCAATTCGACGCATCGACATCCCGTCAATAGGACCTGACTGTAGAGTTCCACCGATGACTCGCCTTTGAGCTGGTGGCCAGTGAGGTAAGTGTTATGCGACGACGCTATGTAAAATGTTGACATCGGTCGAGACATTTCTCTTTCGTTCGGAACCTCACGTTCATTAACAAACGCAAAGTTGTCTTTATCCATCAGGTACCTCGCGAATCCTTCAAACGATAAGCAGTGTTGCGCCCGCAGTGCCGCATCCGACTCGTGCCTCTGTTTAATATGACGGATCGAAACAAATATTATTAAACGAAACGGCGTTCGCATAGGTATGTAAGTATGTATGTATGTATGTAATGTACATACATACATAATACCATATATCAAAATTTTCAGTGAAAAAGGCTTACGTGTATTAGCGCCTTCACTTGGTCTTCCGTCCACACTTCCATTTGTCTAGTTTCCAAGAACTTGGTGAATGTGGACATGGTGATGACTTGAGAGTTGTTAGTATCGATGCCGGCGCAGTTGGTGAATATACTGGCGGCAGCTATTGCGTCAAAGATTTTCTTCTGCGAATTTACGACGGAACCATCCAGTTCCGCTCGAGTATTTCTCGTCAAGATACCTAATTTTTGTAATTTCTTAACTTCTATCTTTGTTTTGACACCGTTGATTTTGGTTGAAGTAGTGTTCACAGCCATGCTTCGATATGATATTGCTAGTTGCTCGAACAGATCTCTCAGATCTTTTCGGATTAATAAGCTATGAAAATAGATCATCATGTATTGATTATTAGGTATCACGTGAAGTAATCTCATTTTTCTAAGAAACACACAAAATTATGTAGTACGAGAGGGCTACTGGAAATGTGCTACCTCTTGTATTTTGTCGCCGATTTTTTTTATACTTATAATACTTGAGTAAGTAGTCATGAAATAAACCAATATTTCATGCCAATGGAAGTGCAGCAATACCTGTTTATGGTCACTTTTCCATTACCCCTCTTCTTACAAAAATGAACGGTCCTACCTGAAGGAACGAAAAAGTGTTACGAAATCAACGAAATCTAATTGAGTGTCGTAAAGAATTGAGCCGACCCTTGGATGCCTGCCGTGCCAGAGATGCTCGGTCGATCCATGTCTATCCCTTGCAAAGAAGAAAAATGACGTTCGATAATACTATCGCCATTATTAGGTAAGTATATGTATACCTATCGAATTTTGGCTGTGAAGAATTGTACGCCAATTGACCCAAACTGTGATGTCTGGACACGTCCGGTTGATGATCCGGAAAAGTCGTAGGAGTCGATTGACGATGATGTGCCTGAATTCTCCAGTAACCGCTCTCCAAGCACATGGTAGTCGGTTCTACAAATTGACTCCTCAAACTGCGATCCTGAAGTACAATTTTCTGATATTTTTTGTTTTAAATTGGAAGCGTGCAATATAAAAACCTTGAACGCTTGATTACTCAATAATTGCTTCTTTTTAATCTTCATTGACACCTCTCTCCTAATTACTCCGGAAGGTTCTCCGGGCTGATTCGAAGTGGTGATTCCGGCTAGAGACCAATCGCGTCCCCCGAAAGACTATAGCCAGAAAAAATTGACCAAACATTGAAATTATTACATCATTCTTGCGATACGCACGTACCCTTATTGCGTCTGCGGCCAACGGTCCGCAACAGTATCCATCTTCGTGGTAAAGTTGCATGTATTGTTCGCGTAACCACAAAAGTCGTCTGTCAGACAGAGTGCTTTCCCTCGAAAGTCCCCGAATCAACCAGCACAAACCATTAAACCACGCCCTGGACCGTATGATTTATTAATTATTGAAATAACCTCGTATAATGTACCTATTTGCGTGACGTAATGACAATGTGTGTTTGTGTGCGTGCGTGCGGAGGATAGTTTCACTCTTATTCACGTTTTGGTAAGTCGTACGAAGAATTGGTGAACGATTTCAGTGGTAGGTGGTTAGGTATTTTGATAATCACCTGCACACAGCGGATGGTGATACGATGTTGAGTAGTCTATTATCGCCAAGTCCGTATCCGTATAAGATGGTGAGGGCACATTCGTTTCCGCGCTCGTGACGCAGGCCGTATCTGCGTGCCACCGTTGCCAATTCCGAATCCTTTTCCGCGTCTCTCCCGCCCAGGTGAACCTCCTTGACCGCCATCAGATCGAGGAATCTGACATAAAACAAAACACAATCAGGCTGAATCAGACCACACCCTGATGTACCCCCATACGAATATTATTATTGTAGGTATTGTTGACGACACGTGAGTTCAACGTCGACATTTTCGGAACTAAACACACGAAATAATGGAGGAAATTATCAATCTTCAAGTGAAATTGACGTTGTTGCAAGTGAAGAAAAGGATTCTAGATGAACGAACAGAAAAATTGACAAGTTATCTACACGAGTTGAGTCACCAAATTCGAAATGAAAAGAGGCAACTGGATGAGTCTAGAGAACTAGTCTGGACGGAGAGTGAGGATTGGATTAATGAAATTCGATCCTCGATCGAATCCATTATTCGGTCTGAGAGAAACAAAAAGAAACAAAATGGAAACGAGAGGAAAATTCAAACTGATGTCGTGCAGCTGAAGGCCTTTACCGTTTTTAAGAACTTCCAACACCGTGTATTTCAAGATTTAAGCCAAATCGGTGATATTATTGTTGATGAGAAAATGGCCGTCATCACCCCCGAGGGTTAAAAATCCATTGTACTTTTTCTAATAATGATAATTGTAGACCTAATTTTGTATAGAGGGTAATAAAGTTTGAATTTATTTGCTACTATATTATTACCCCTTAGTTCGTACCAAAGATTGTTCGTACGAAGAACCTGCTAGGTAAATATGCACATATATTTTTGGACGTATACTTACATATTAATTCATAAGTCAGTTCTCGTTAATTTAAAATACAGTTTTAAAAGTATGGGGCGAAAATTGAAAACAATAATACATCAGGTTATCACAACTATACGTACACCAGGCATTATGTAGGTAATACGTAGGTGTAACTCAAAAGCTCCCGAGTCAATCTTTTAATTATATGTAGAGAATGTATGTATGTAGTACTCGTAGGTACATACGTAATGCAAATACTGACCGGTTGAAAGAAGTAACCATTATTTTCTGGATAACGTATGGTAGGTACACACTTTTATAATTATGGTTTACGTACCCGTCATCAAGAGTGGTTCCAGCAGTTTGTTCTCCGGAAGCTTGTAATGCTAGCTTGGTTAGTAGCCCGGGAGCTAAAGTTTCTTCTGGGTTAAAAGATAAATTGAAATCGGTCGAAAAGAGATCCGAGTCACTCGTGTTGCCAGACTTTAGTCCACTCCAACTGGGCCGGACCCACGTCAATGTTGTTGATGAACGATCCAATCTTAAATAGAGAAGTACTCCGCGGACGCCCGGAGCTGAAGGTCCTTCAATTCCTTCCCACATCACCACGGTGCTTCCGTGATGGAGAATCTGGAAAATATTCAATAATCATTCAGAATCGTTTTGTTGTCAATACTTGATTGTTTTTCGTATAATAACTACTTAAAACAATTACTTAGGCGTTCACCTTAGCTCAAGTGAGTAAATATGAAAAAAGAGTAAATCAAAATGGTAGTTTCATTAATGTACCATAACGTTATATCAGTTAAATCATTGCATAAAATCTACACCGTATATGCTTCATATCACATGGCAAAAAAAACTGAAGAAGATTTGACCGATTCCTCCTCCATAAGAACAATTTTTAACTGTCCGGAGATTGACATACGGTACCGGTGATTTTCTAATTGATCCCAACTACGATCAATGTAATGTATGTATGTAAGTATTAGGTAGTTGATATCAGACTTTTGAGCTAACCAACCCATAATTTATTAGTTTATGTATATTTATAATTTCAGTAGTTTAGTTGAATAATTAGGTCAAGGTCATTTTATCTGATGCACAGGGCCACCCGCTGTATCATCGAGTATCTTCTGTACAATTGATACAGGTAGAATAGGTACTCGAGGCGAGCGTTCATTTAAAATTCGAAATTTAGTTTTTTTCGAACAGTATGTTACATATGTATAACACAGTTATTGTGTATGCATACCACATACACACATACTACTTCGTTTAAGGCTTACCTGCATAACGTGCTGATCAATTTTGTTGAGCGGAGACGAAAGGCATACGAAGCTGACGCCGTGATCGTGCACGAGCGGTTGTACAGGATGATAGTCATCTACATCACAGTCATATTCAGCGTCTAATTCAGTTTTTTGAGGCGGCCCAGCCGCCAAAACGCGTCGCTCGCTTATACTCGACGACCTGAAACGTATCATAAAATAAGATGAACAATAATATGTACATATAGATATGATGTAAGTACACATAAAATACCATCATCATAATAGTGGTGGACTCACTTAAGATAATCGATGAGAGTAACAGTAGGTGAAAGACGATTACGGGTGTGATAATGCTGATGACAGAGGGAGATATGGTCCATTACGGCTTGAGTCCGGTAGATTTTTTCCAAATTTATTAAACCGCCTGGCCCGATTTTAGTGAAATGATGGTCTTCCCCATTGTAGTCTGATATGAACTGAAATCGTGAAACGAGCTCACAATATCATACAAAATATGTAAATGACGAATGCCTCAACAGTTGGAGCAGCGGCTCTAGAGCATCGTAAGCTAACTTTATTCGAGGTGTAAATAAATGTTTACAAGATCATCTATACATTTGAGGTGTCACTCAACCCGGGGCCTGATCCATAAAGTTACTATAATACTATCTAGTAATTGTGAAAGTTTTATCAATGCTCAGTTAATAAAGGTTAACCACACGTTAAATTGCCGGGTTTACCGTTGTTACAAAAAGCAACATTGATAAAATTAGCTTCCAGCTAAAAGATAACTTGGAACTGATAAAATATAGGTAGAACTAGACATGTGCATTATTGTATTCGTTTAGGTCTGTACACTAGGGAATATGACTATATCCCATATAAGTGTATGTATAATGATAAATTGTTTCTTATCACCAGCCTGAGTACTTACCACTTGTCTTTGCTGCAACTGTTGGTCCCGGTCTCTTCGTGAGTCGACTTTTGGCGGTTTGGGGAGCGGTGGTTCGGTACCGGCCGCATGTTCGTGTCCTGGCGGGCCCGAGGCCAAAATCTCCCTCAGCTCTCTCAAGAAAGCTCCGAAGAAAGGGATCACTGGACATTCGGCCATGGCCAAGGCCCTGCTTAAGGCACGATCATATTCGGCAGAGAGAAGAGCTGCCGATAGGAAGTCCAACACAGGCAACGTCTCTTTTTCCGTTATGGACAACCAGAACGGTTTGAGTTTGTTGGACCTATAATCGTACACAAAAATCATTTGTCATCATTAATATTCCTCTCAACTGTAGGTCTACATATACGTATAAAAAATAGAATTGCATCAATTGTAACATTACATATGTTATATGTATTTTGCTAACGCCCCATCCGACTGAAGATTATCTAATGCTAAAGCAAGTAGTTTCCGCCGGCCTACAACTCTTTATTATCCGCTGGAGGCCGAAAGAAACCCCTACCTTCACATCATGAATCGCTTAGATTGCAAGTTTTTCGCATTTGTATACCATGCATCATGTACATACATATTTTGGTATTTCTAGTGTAGTTTCGAGCAAAAAAGATTCCTATGAACATGGGTCCATAAATGCACACCCGCCGATCTACATACAGCCTCTTAAAGTTGGGGCTCGAAAAATACTGTCAGCGCTTTTCGTTCTTTCAAAATAGTAACATGTTTTATTTCACCCCTAATGGTGTTGCTTGGGATCATATGTTAGCATCCGCTTGTTTGCCTTAGGAGTTATTCCCAAACCGTAATTAGTATTAGTTAGATTATTCCTGTCTGTACATGTTGCACATGGCAAACAAAATACATGACATAGGGGTGAGACAGCTTCGAGGGATGCACGTTGCAAATACCACGTGTATGTAATCCGTACATAAATAGTTATACATACATATACATAATACGTATAAAACTAAATACAATACCAGGGTATTGTTACGGTTGCCGGTACACATCAATTGCATTTGCCGATTTGTACATAATACATACATACCTAGTGACACACCTTAGTAAATAACATATATGAATATATTAGAAAGATATTTTGTGCCCTCATCTAACTTTTGAGACCGTTGAATACCTTTTTTCCAAATACATAGAGAGAAAGTAATTCTTACATAAGGGGTGATTATGACTTATCGTTTTGTCTCTATATATTGTTCTAGTAGGTAGGTAGTTTTCAGATGAGAGAATGATATTCATAGCCTCCGCTTATGAAGAGTTTAAATGATGTTTCTGTAGAAGAATAGACACAGAACGATGTTTACAGGGTGTCCCAAAATCACCGGATGTCCGGGCAGTGGTGATTCCTTAGCTTGAAAGAGATTATTGGTAGATTTCAATTAGGTAGTGCCTCATTTGCTAACCATTGGAGTCTTGACAAAATTGTATTGAGGATTTCGTTTCCAAATGAGGTAAAGAACCGGGACATCTGGTGATTCTGGGGCACCCTATACATATTGTAGAATTTTGAATTTTTTCACTTCAGGGTTGCTTCAGGGACTATTTTTTTAATCTAAGTTGGTATGTATTTAGTTCGAGTTATAAATTGATTATGACAGTTAAAGCATTTAAAGCATTTACGATACGTGGATTACGGCGCTCGGCGGGCGCCTCGCACGAAAGATTGCACTTTTCTGGTTTGTTAGTAAGGTACCTACTACTGCCTTTTACGAAGCGACGGAATGAATTTTACATAAGGGGAAGCTGTCGCATCTGAAAACTACTGAAAGGATAGAGACAGAACGATGGTCATGACCTCCCATATTATGTAAACTTTATTCGATCGCTCCGTATAACCATGCGATTAATAATTAGTCATTTATTACTTACTTGAGGCCGGCAATAATTTCCATAGCTCCATTGAAGTTACCGATATTCCAGGAGGATAACGCGACCCGTAGGACGCAGGATAATACCGCTCGACGGGCATCGTGAGTGGGTTGGGAGATTATAAGTTGCGTCACCCACGCACTGACCTTTAATAATGAAAAATAAAAACCTCAACGTAGTTTCAAGTTTTAACAAAACAAAGAACACGGATAAGTATATCGTAGGATGTTCATATTTTTGGAAAATCAGACGACTGCTGGCAAATTTCACGGGCTCCAATGTGATATTTTTCATTATTTTACTACTTAACCTTTGTCTGTTTTGATTTTACTTACAGCACAATTTAATACTGAAAATTGAGTACTGCTCAAAGATTAAATGAAATGGGTAATGTACTCATTTTTGTTTTTTCTATTTTGGACATCTCGACAAAAATGAGCTAAGCAATCCACCACTGTCCGAACATCCGGTGATTTTCGGACACCCTGTACTAAACTCACAGGAATTTTTTTTTCCGCGGCTCGTGAGTTATAGCGCTCGGCTAGAGACTCACGTTAAAATAATCCAACTCACAGGAGAAATCGATGGTATTTTTCCGGGCTAGTTATGTAAGATGCCATTTCAGTGAGAAAATCGTTGAAATAAAAATTGTCTAATGCAAGCTTCGTAAGTACAGGACGCTCTATGACGCGCCAAATTTTTTCTAGGTAAGTTATACATAATAGGTATAATAGTCTATCATATGTACATATGTGATATGTGCACATACCTCATTGAAGCGTTTGATGAGAGTTGCCACAGATGATCTCGCGGAGGAGTTAGCGGGGAGGTTATCCACCGACGTGCCTGTAACTCCTCCAAGGTCCAAGGTCACCTGTCGCAAGTAATCGATTGGAGGAACCTGAAAAAAGGTAAATATGATATTAGGCACATTATGGCGTAGTCACTCGTGCGATTATGACATTTTCTTCGAAAAAATGTTTACTATAATTTGACATATCTGCTTGAGATGAGGAATTATAGGTACCTATCATTCGCAAAAGTTATAACAGCCTGATTCAAAATTGTGTGACCAACGCTTGAGGACTGATTCCTTTCGTCAAAATAGTGAGAAAATTCCCTATAGGGGCCACAAGTGGTCAATTAACCCTTATGTTTTAAAACTTTAAGCAGCAGTCCATAAACACTGCTTTCAGGTTTGGTATCGTATATGTATGTGCAAAACGATTGAGAAATTAAATGTTAATCCATTGGTGACCGTGAATAAGTACAGTGGTAATTGATTAAACGGACCAAAAAGAGGTCCTCGACAGATGAAAAGCATGATTATTTTGTGTGTCAACATCAGTGTACTTTTTCCAGTTTAAAAATGTAGGATATCTTTGTGCAAATGTTGGAGTAGTCCGGGCACCACGTGACCTAAACTGAAAGTATACATCCCAAATCACGCTACTAGATATGTCGACTCCTGACTCTTTCGATTACAAAGTCAGGACGTATAGTAGGAAACTTACAGTAAAATGGTCGTTCACGAACTCATGTAAATAACGGACAGATCTAAGAAAGTCACCTGATAGAATAGCTGGTATTCGGTATCAGCCAGGCGCAGCGCAACCTCTTCAGGAAAGTGGAGCAGTTCCTGCAACTCCTCCAGCTCTGCGCAGTAACTTGTCTGCGCCGCGAGAGGACTCCTCTTCTCCAGCTCTGCGAAAAACGATCAAAATTTAAGAAATATGAACATGAAGACTTGCCGTCATTTATCAGTAGTAATGATAATAATAATATTAATAATAATAATAATAATAATAATCGTCATCATCATAGAGATGAGACACGTACGCGGATAATTTTTGAAGAAGATAGTAAGCTGTCGAGGACTGCTAATGAAAGCAATTTATTTGGAGGTAATAGGCGTCTCATTCTCATGTCGTATAATTAATTACGTAAACATTGGCAGTTTTATGCTGCTTTATACCATGATTAATTCATCACGGCATCTGCTCTGGCATAAATAGTCTGAATTCTCGAAGAAGTAACATTCCACTTTAACCCTCTCATTCTGTTCATGAATCAACTTTTTTGTTATGAATACATGAGAACGAAGTTACAGGCCGTTTTTCGGAATAACTTTTGAACCGTTATCATTTCCAGGACTGATAACTTGAAATCAATGTTCAAAGTACGAGGGTATACATGGGTATACATAGAGGGTATACATAGAGATCATAGATAAACCAAACTAGTCTGTGATAGAGATAGATAGGATGGGCTGACACTTGATTAACAATGCAAAATTCAATTAATCATTCATCTTCGTATCGCTTACCGTCAGTGTCAAACAGGGGGTGTTCATGAATGTCGGGCTGTTGGTCCTTGATCAGGTATAGAAGCGTGAAGTCTTCTAGCACGCGCATGACCCCAAAGGGCAGAACGCCTCTCGAGCCGAGGACATGGATGTCTCTCGCCCCCGGCTCAGACAAACACGCTGACTACAACCTGTAACAAAGGTATGTACAAGCTAATTGTAGGAACAATTTTCATCCGATAATTGCAACAGTACATGATGTCTATACATACTTACTAAACTGTTCTCAAGTTATAAAATGATTCGCCAGATTTGGTCAGATTAAACAAAAAACCTCATTTTCATGGACAACTGAAAATAGAAATTGGTTTGAACACGCTGTACTTAGCCCATCATTTATGATGAGTAGAAACTATAACTTCGCACCGGCATCGTTATAGTGAAGGACGCCCATGGGAGACGTTTCCAGTTATTACACATGCATACAAAACGCAGATATGTGCATAATCAAAGCCCTTTCGAATATTCCACAGGTATGACTCACGTTGACAACTCAGGGAAATTAGCGTTTCATCCTAGCTATTGTTGATTTACTGGCGATGTGATACAGCTTAAGTATCAGCAATACATAGGTAGTACCTATGTGAGAAGTCGCAGCAGAGTTTGAAACACGGTAAGTACTGATGATTGCTTCAACAGTAGCTTGAACGAAGGTTGAATTGAGAGTACATACGAGTGTAACAAGTGTTCAATATGTAAGAACAAACTGCCACAACGAGACAATTCAGATTCAACAGGGAATTCGATATACGAACATTAACCCTTATTGTGTGATGGCGGTTGCAGAGCCGACTCGAGTTGGGAAAGGGTGTCAACACGCCATGCCACCTCCACAAGTATTGATTTCGAATTATTCCACAAGGTACTCTGTACAACCTCTATTTCCAAAGTAATGTTGTATCGAGTTATATTTATAGTGTGCTGACAAATTCCGTCTTTCATTCAAGGACCTACAATGTTGTAGTGATGAGAGACTCTCTTGTGAATGAACACTAGAGTCGTTTGTATGTACGCTACCTATCACCTAATTTATCGATCGCTGCTATCGAACAATATGTGGATTATGCAGGATTTGGTGTTCCGTAGTACTTGTAGATACATATGTATAATATTCGTTCTACTGTTTAATTTAAGGGAATCTCCTGCCATTTTTATTCAAAGGGCGTTGAATGAAACCAATTTCAAACTCTATATGTACGTAAAAAAATCATTATTATGACGAGCCCCGTATGGAAAGCTGGTAGTAATTAAAAACATAACATAAAGGGCACGAGACACGAAGGATCAATTGCCATCATAAGGAGCTTCGGGACGATTTAATTGAAAAATTGATTTAGGTTTAATTAAAAACACATCCAATATTCGAATGTAGGTATTGATGTGGTATACACATGCATACAAACATTCATAGAGGTTTACTTGAGCCCTTGAACGAATTTTAATATACGGTGTGTCGCACCAAAAATGAAGAGAGGCGTGTATCGTGTATCTTAATTATTTCAAGATTGAAAGTTTGAGAGTGGTTACATACATACATACATACATACATACATACATACATACATACATACATACATACATACATACATACATACATTTGTATTTACATGATCGTAAATAAAACCTTAGAATATTTCATTAAACGGACGGTACCGAGGTACTACAGGTCTGTCTCAATTTCAAGTGCGACTCAAGATGGTGCGTTCGTTTAGTAATGTTTTTATGCATGGATAATTAAAAGATATTGTAGTTGGTGTGCTTTTCCTGGGACACACTATAAGTATGTATGCACACACATACCATCATGCGTAAAAGCGCACTTTCTGTCGAATTGCCCTGATTTGCATCTCTGTCACTGTTTATATAATGGTTATTATATGGCTAACTCGACAGAAAATACGTTGTTGCCCCCCACACGGTAGAGTACATACATACGTCTAAGATGCTTTATTACAGGTGATGATACTTTGTCGGGTTAAACGTAAACACTATATCGACCGGCGCCCTGATTGAAGAATACCTACGTCGATAGTCCCGCGGGAAGTTGGTTACATTCACGTCTAGTTAAGAGAATTTATATAACTTGATGTAGGTCCCAGATACTATGTAGGTGCGGGAAAAATCGATGAATGCGACCCTGCAAACAACGAATGGAAATAGGGGCGGGTCGGGACGCAATGCAAAACGTGGTCCATCGAAGACAGACGTCGGAAGAATACTATAATACTGTCGTTTTATGAAGCAGAATCACTTTAAACGTGATGAGGGGTTGGAATATGTAAGTACCTAATACCTAGTACTCCTGATATTGGGAAAATCTTCAAAAGTTACCTCCAGGTGCCACAGATTTCAACCGCTGATCGGCCAGTCTCGCCGGCTCTCAGTGCGAAATAGTTTTCATAGATATATTAACCATTAAAACTTGCTAGTGACGAATTGTTTTCCATCAATAATGAGCGAATGAGGTGAAAATCATTTAGCCGCCGCCAACTTTGAGCGGTTTTGTGAATAATCATTGGCTCTTCTGGCTCTTCCCTCTTTACAGTAATTTTTCTTCTTATTATTCCGCAAGGAATATTCCCTTAAACAGTAGCCCTTTCAAATAAGGATGTATCATACGATTTCTATCAATGGCGCCGTTGTTAAATGATGTTTTCACAACTTTCATTAAAATAACTTTGAAAATCCATTCATCAGAAAACGACAAAGGCACGTCATCGGCCGAGACGACAACGGGTCAAGCAATGTCTAAAAATAATCTTGATCCTTTCTCTGAATTCTTAAGCATAATGTTTAGTTTAAAAATACAAGTGAACCAAACATTTTAAACATTCGTTTACTGACGGGTGGTGATGGCCTGGCTTCGGGTAGCATCTCTATTCCCTCATAACCAGGCACGGAGTAAATGACCCACCAAAACATTGGTAAGTAATAGGTAAACATCGTAGACAAAAATCATGTCCGATCACCTTGTATCGGAAATTATGTTTACAGGTATTTTCGCTAATAAAACCATAGGTCCTTTGTTAGGCTTTTAATTTTGAAGTAAAAATGTATTTTTTTTAGATCTAAGTACAAGCTGGAAAATTTTGTAACATGATTTCACCGATTTTTTTAGCCATAAAGCCAAAAAACGTATATTTATATTTTTGTAATAATTGTTACTATATCAGCGTTAAGTGCCACTTTGGGGAATCGGTGCAGTTGTCTCCTAGAGTCGATTGCACTATCGTCACTCAATAGTCAATAATATTTAAACCAAGTTTAAGCCTTGGCAACGATTGTTGACGACAATCGTCCTTAATGCATGGTCCGTTTTATCAACATAACTTAAATTTTCAACTGAATTTAAAGATTTTGATAACAATTACAGTTGGCAAGATCTATTGAGTACAGTTAGTTTTCAAATACCTGATTACCCGGTGTATACAACACACATACACTGTGTAATATGGAAAGTTTCCAGAGCTGTAACTTTTTTATTTTTTGACCGATTTCAAAAAATGAAATAGTGATGGTAGAAAGAGTTTTCAATGCTCTATAGAATGGCCTCATAAAATACTACGTGTATACTTACAATGTGTTGGAAATTGGGGATGGTGAGGTGGCGTCCTTCACTTTAGAATTCTAGGTCAGACCTATTCTTTTGTTCAAAGCGAAACGTTGCGCAAGAACAAAGGGTGCACGCACATGTTGCGCGAATTCAGAAGATTGAAAGTCGTTCTATTTTGTAATATAATGTATCTAGGTATCTATAATAGGAGGGGTAGTAGAGTGCCACTGTATCCCAACACTAGCATCATCAGGAAAACGCGTGTACTGAGACTGAACTGACAAGTGGGCACACTTGACATACAACCCCCACTCCGACGCCACCGCCCCACCGGGCGTCGTTTTCATTGCGACGCTCTTGATGATGCGCCGACGCCTCTTGTATGTGTGCATGTATGTAGATTGCTGTCGTGAATTTTTTTAAGAAAAATAAGAACAAAAAAAACATCTTGTAATCTTTCGCAAAATAATGATTCCCACTTAGAGGGTGTTCCAAAACTACTACAAAAAAATGCCCATTTTCAATGCCCCACTCATAGATTACATATTGTACGGTGCGATCGAGAAAATTTCACATAACATGACTATCATTATTCTGTGTCATCTGAAAGCTACTAAAAGGGCTCCCCTTATGTGAAATTTTCTCGATCGATCTGTATAAAGATAAATGTACGCTATACTTATATAATCTCGATGAATATTTATACGTATAAGCTGCAAGTTGAATATAGTACTGGCGGATCGCAATGTAAGTATAGGAACCCCAATCGAGTCAAGATTAGGCGTGTGCAAAAATATTGATATATCAATAAAAATATCAAAGTATCAATATATCATGATATGATATGGGATTAAAAAAATATTGATATATCATTTTTTGATAATTATCAAAATATCAAATCATGATAATTATCGAAATATCAAATCATGATAATTATCAAAATATCAAATGATGATCAAAATTTTTCGAAAATGATGTCATTTATGATAATTACCCCAATATTAAATTGGCGATCTTTTTACGACAGGAGACGTAGAGAACTAACAATTTATGTTGGTCGGTACTCGCGGTAGTTGTCAGTGGTACTTAATCACTTTTACCAACGTTCTCAGAATGAAATTATGTATGGGTATTGGGAACTGAACTAGAGTACCATCACTATACTTATCGTTTTCTGGATATTTTGATATTTTGATATTCTGATATTTTGACATTTTGATATTTTGATTTTTTGATATTTCGGTGTTTTGATAATTTGATATTTTGATATTTCGATATTTTGATACTTTGATAATTATCAAATTTTGATATATCGATAAATATTGATATGGTTTGGTTATCAAACTTTGATACCCGTTCACTAATATCGCCCACCCCTAGTCAAGATACACGTTCGAATGATTTGTTCACTGAGTCATCCTAATTTCCTTTTGTCTTCTGTGTGCAGAATTCCTAAATTTTTATATTTAAACATAGTACGCGCTATTCCCGCAATTTTTAACACCTAAATAAGCAATAATGTTGGTGTAGGTGTAGGTCATACGCAAATTGCCCCTTCTTCCCTATCACGATCAGCAAGCCGTATTAATGTCGAACCAAAATCGAAAGTAATCGAGGCAAAAAATTGTTTCAAAAGTGCTATCGTCCAGAGTGGCGATCATGAAAGTATTCAAAGGTGGATAAGCGATATATTGTTCGCGACTGAAGGATCAAAGCGAGAGGATTGCATGAGGAGGAAGTGTTGCTTGGAGCGGAACACTAAGATCGATTAAGACTGGTTCACAAAACATCAAAGTAATATACTACCGTACGTTATATCTATACTTATGTATGATGTGTAAATATAATGCGATGATGATGAAGTTGATCATCGTTTAGACGCGCACAAATTATGGTGAACCTACATGCCACACACAAACGTTAAGCTGGTGTGAATGATTGGTCAAACGCGTTCATGGACCTGTGATGGGGTGGTTCATTCATGTAGATATACGAGGGAACGCATCGTTGGGATTGCGTCGAGGCGAATACCTTCGAGAGAACGCGTATGTGTTCATGCGTACACAATATCGACCGGACAGTGCGGATCGTGCCTACGATACCTATCCTACAGGGCACTTCAATGAAATCGGGCACGGGCCGCGCAAAAATTGGTTAGTTTTTGGTTTTGTTGAAACAACACGAGTCAATAGGCGCGTTCCTTTTACCTAAGAATCTAACCTGACCTGACTTCGCATTCACGCTCATTGGCTGAAAATCCCGTATAGCCATTCTGATTGATAAGTCATCGATAAAATCGCCTATAACTCGTGAACAGTTCATCTTAGCGACTTCAACCAAGTGGCCCTTTTTTCGAGAGAATTGATTCTCAAATCCAAATCACCAATTGAAATACCAAATTTTCAGCGGGTGAAAAACTTCTAATGGAAAATGTCACACGGGCCCCCGTAAAAAGGCACTGGCACTTCGCCCCCGGGAAAATGAATTATGTCACAATGTGACACCTCAATAGCGCTAGCTTCGTGGAAAATCGCGATTAAAAATATTCGATAGTTTCTGAACATTGACCAAAATATCGTTTGAACTACTCAACTTTGAGGCTCTGTAACTTTGCGTACAGACACTTTCGACCCAACACTTTTTGGGCAAAAAGTCTTTATTTTGAGTGGAGAACCTGCACCTGAAGCAGGGCTACGTTTTTCTGAATCACCTTGTATTGGTTTGTCTTAGTGTGGCGTGCCTCTCCGGCTCCACTGTTTCGTTGCAGTTTGCGGTTAGCTAGGTTCTTATTGTTACGCGTTTTAGGTGGTCGTTGTAGCGCGGCTTCCTCGTTTCTGGTTTTCGTCAAAAAAAAAGTTCGAATTTTCGAATTTTCAACTTTTTGAACATTTCAAAGTGCTGTAACTTCACTTGTGTGAAGGTAGCTCCCCGTACCCACCTCCCAGCGGCAGCTCCCGCCAGCTCCCTGGCGCATTCAATCCCCACCCTCAAGACAGATTCACACCATCGAAATATGTCTGTACCTTATGCCGACGGTGCGGACACTGAATTTGTAGCGACATGCCCTTCACCACACTATCGCAGACGAACACGAAGAGTGCAGGAAAAAATCTCCATCGTGCTACAAATTAGGGAACATTCCTAAACAAGGGGTAAAATGATCATTTTCACGGTTTTAATTTATTTTGAAGAACTTCCCGAATTTGTAGCGACTTGCCCTTCACCACACTATCGCAGACGAACACGAAGAGTGCAGGAAAAAATCCTTATCGTGCTACAAATAAGAAAACATCCCCAAACAAGGGGTAAAATGATCATTTTCACGGTTTTAATTTATTTTGAAGAACTTCCCGATTGTTGGAAGACCCGGCAATCGAAAGAGAATCGAAAAATCTATCGAAAACAGTATAGACATGTGCGAAAAGCTTTCGAATTGACCGAGAATCGTGCTTTTTACATTTTTGACATGAAATTTTTACGAAAATTTCAACGATTTTCGCAAACTTCAAAGTGGCGAAACTTTCTTATTAGTCGAGATATGGATAAAAAATTCAAATTGGCTTCTTATTGTGTCATCTGGAGTAGATACATGCGTCCGGTATTGGTTCATCTGAGAAAAAAAAAATGCTCGAATTTTTGAATTTTCAACTTTTTGAAAATTTCAAAGTGCTGTAACTTTTTTATTTGTTGAGATATCGACGGCAAATTTAAATTGGGTTCTAATTGAGTCATCTGAAGTGAGCAAATGCGTCTAATATTGGCGTACCGTTGAAAATAGAGTAAAATTTTCAAACGGCCATAACTTCGTTATTAGTGGAGCTATCGAGTCGCACGACCCGGGAATCGCTTAGTTAGCTCAAAATCTATCGGGAAAAGTGTCTGGATTTCGATTTGGACGACATTTAGTGATTTTTGATTTTTTCGAAAATCCATCACTTTGGGTACAAATTTTGCTCGAAATTTTCAATCGACCATAACTTTTGAACCGAAGCTCTGAGCGAGATGGGCGGCCGCGCATTCGAAAGAACGTCAAAAAATCTACGAAATGCTTCTAGAGCGCATCGGAAAAAGGTAATTTTTCATGTGAATTATGGCCTCCGAAAAATCACCAAATCATCGGTCTCGTAAAATTGAAACCGGTCTAACTTTTAAACCGATCGAGATATCGATTTGGGCGACCCGGCAATCGAAAGAGAATCGAAAAATCTATCGAAAACAGTATAGACATGTGCGAAAAGCTTTCGAATTGACCGAGAATCGTGCTTTTTACATTTTTGACATGAAATTTTTACGAAAATTTCAACGATTTTCGCAAACATCAAAGTGGCGAAACTTTCTTATTAGTCGAGATATCGATAAAAAATTCATATTGGCTTCTCATTGTGTCATCTGGAGTAGATACATGCGTCCGGTATTGGTTCATCTGAGAAAAAAAAATGCTCAAATTTTCGAATTTTCAACTTTTTGAAAATTTCAAAGTGCTGTAACTTTTTTATTTGTTGAGATATCGACGGCTAATTCAAATTGGGTTCTAATTGAGTCATCTGAAGTGAGAAAATGCGTCTAATATTGGCGTACCGTTGAAAATAGAGTAAAATTTTCAAACAGTCATAACTTCGTTATTAGTGGAGCGATCGAGTCGCACGACCCGGGAATCGCTTAGTTAGCTCAAAATCTAACGGGAAAAGTGTCTGGATTTCGATTTGGACGACATTTAGTGATTTTTGATTTTTTCGAAAATCCATCACTTTGGGTACAAATTTTGCTCGAAATTTTCAATCGACCATAACTTTTGAACCGAAGCTCTGAGCGAGATGGGCGGCCGCGCATTCGAAAGAGCGTCAAAAAATCTACGAAATGCTTCTAGAGCGCATCGGAAAAAGGTAATTTTTCATGTGAATTATGGCCTCCGAAAAATCACCAAATCATCGGTCTCGTAAAATTGAAACCGGTCTAACTTTTAAACCGATCGAGATATCGATTTGGGCGACCCGGCAATCGAAAGAGAATCGAAAAATCTATCGAAAACAGTATAGACATGTGCGAAAAGCTTTCGAATTGACCGAGAATCGTGCTTTTTACATTTTTGACATGAAATTTTTACGAAAATTTCAACGATTTTCGCAAACTTCAAAGTGGCGAAACTTTCTTATTAGTCGAGATATGGATAAAAAATTCAAATTGGCTTCTTATTGTGTCATCTGGAGTAGATACATGCGTCCGGTATTGGTTCATCTGAGAAAAAAAAAATGCTCGAATTTTTGAATTTTCAACTTTTTGAAAATTTCAAAGTGCTGTAACTTTTTTATTTGTTGAGATATCGACGGCAAATTTAAATTGGGTTCTAATTGAGTCATCTGAAGTGAGCAAATGCGTCTAATATTGGCGTACCGTTGAAAATAGAGTAAAATTTTCAAACGGCCATAACTTCGTTATTAGTGGAGCTATCGAGTCGCACGACCCGGGAATCGCTTAGTTAGCTCAAAATCTATCGGGAAAAGTGTCTGGATTTCGATTTGGACGACATTTAGTGATTTTTGATTTTTTCGAAAATCCATCACTTTGGGTACAAATTTTGCTCGAAATTTTCAATCGACCATAACTTTTGAACCGAAGCTCTGAGCGAGATGGGCGGCCGCGCATTCGAAAGAACGTCAAAAAATCTACGAAATGCTTCTAGAGCGCATCGGAAAAAGGTAATTTTTCATGTGAATTATGGCCTCCGAAAAATCACCAAATCATCGGTCTCGTAAAATTGAAACCGGTCTAACTTTTAAACCGATCGAGATATCGATTTGGGCGACCCGGCAATCGAAAGAGAATCGAAAAATCTATCGAAAACAGTATAGACATGTGCGAAAAGCTTTCGAATTGACCGAGAATCGTGCTTTTTACATTTTTGACATGAAATTTTTACGAAAATTTCAACGATTTTCGCAAACATCAAAGTGGCGAAACTTTCTTATTAGTCGAGATATCGATAAAAAATTCATATTGGCTTCTCATTGTGTCATCTGGAGTAGATACATGCGTCCGGTATTGGTTCATCTGAGAAAAAAAAATGCTCAAATTTTCGAATTTTCAACTTTTTGAAAATTTCAAAGTGCTGTAACTTTTTTATTTGTTGAGATATCGACGGCTAATTCAAATTGGGTTCTAATTGAGTCATCTGAAGTGAGAAAATGCGTCTAATATTGGCGTACCGTTGAAAATAGAGTAAAATTTTCAAACAGTCATAACTTCGTTATTAGTGGAGCGATCGAGTCGCACGACCCGGGAATCGCTTAGTTAGCTCAAAATCTAACGGGAAAAGTGTCTGGATTTCGATTTGGACGACATTTAGTGATTTTTGATTTTTTCGAAAATCCATCACTTTGGGTACAAATTTTGCTCGAAATTTTCAATCGACCATAACTTTTGAACCGAAGCTCTGAGCGAGATGGGCGGCCGCGCATTCGAAAGAGCGTCAAAAAATCTACGAAATGCTTCTAGAGCGCATCGGAAAAAGGTAATTTTTCATGTGAATTATGGCCTCCGAAAAATCACCAAATCATCGGTCTCGTAAAATTGAAACCGGTCTAACTTTTAAACCGATCGAGATATCGATTTGGGCGACCCGGCAATCGAAAGAGAATCGAAAAATCTATCGAAAACAGTATAGACATGTGCGAAAAGCTTTCGAATTGACCGAGAATCGTGCTTTTTACATTTTTGACATGAAATTTTTACGAAAATTTCAACGATTTTCGCAAACTTCAAAGTGGCGAAACTTTCTTATTAGTCGAGATATCGATGAAAAATTCAAATTGGCTTCTCATTGTGTCATCTGGAGTAGATACATGCGTCCGGTATTGGTTCATCTGAGAAAAAAAAATGCTCAAATTTTCGAATTTTCAACTTTTTGAAAATTTCAAAGTGCTGTAACTTTTTTATTTGTTGAGATATCGACGGCAAATTTAAATTGGGTTCTAATTGAGTCATCTGAAGTGAGAAAATGCGTCTAATATTGGCGTACCGTTGAAAATAGAGTAAAATTTTTAAACGGCCATAACTTCGTTATTAGTGGAGCTATCGAGTCGCACGACCCGGGAATCGCTTAGTTAGCTCAAAATCTATCGGGAAAAGTGTCTGGATTTCGATTTGGACGACATTTAGTGATTTTTGATTTTTTCGAAAATCCATCACTTTGGGTACAAATTTTGCTCGAAATTTTCAATCGACCATAACTTTTGAACCGAAGCTCTGAGCGAGATGGGCGGCCGCGCATTCGAAAGAGCGTCAAAAAATCTACGAAATGCTTCTAGAGCGCATCGGAAAAAGGTAATTTTTCATGTGAATTATGGCCTCCGAAAAATCACCAAATCATCGGTCTCGTAAAATTGAAACCGGTCTAACTTTTAAACCGATCGAGATATCGATTTGGGCGACCCGGCAATCGAAAGAGAATCGAAAAATCTATCGAAAACAGTATAGACATGTGCGAAAAGCTTTCGAATTGACCGAGAATCGTGCTTTTTACATTTTTGACATGAAATTTTTACGAAAATTTCAACGATTTTCGCAAACTTCAAAGTGGCGAAACTTTCTTATTAGTCGAGATATCGATGAAAAATTCAAATTGGCTTCTCATTGTGTCATCTGGAGTAGATACATGCGTCCGGTATTGGTTCAACTGAGAAAAAAAAATGCTCGAATTTTCGAATTTTCAACTTTTTGAAAATTTCAAAGTGCTGTAACTTTTTTATTTGTTGAGATATCGACGGCTAATTTAAATTGGGTTCTAATTGAGTCATCTGAAGTGAGAAAATGCGTCTCATATTGGCGTACCGTTGAAAATAGAGTAAAATTTTCAAACGGCCATAACTTCGTTATTAGTGGAGCTGTCGAGTCGCACGACCCGGGAATCGCTTAGTTAGCTCAAAATCTATCGGGAAAAGTGTCTGGATTTCGATTTGGACGACATTTAGTGATTTTTGATTTTTTCGAAAATCCATCACTTTGGGTACAAATGTTGCTCGAAATTTTCAATCGACCATAACTTTTGAACCGAAGCTCTGAGCGAGATGGGCGGCCGCGCATTCGAAAGAGCGTCAAAAAATCTACGAAATGCTTCTAGAGCGCATCGGAAAAAGGTAATTTTTCATGTGAATTATGGCCTCCGAAAAATCACCAAATCATCGGTCTCGTAAAATTGAAACCGGTCTAACTTTTAAACCGATCGAGATATCGATTTGGGCGACCCGGCAATCGAAAGAGAATCGAAAAATCTATCGAAAACAGTATAGACATGTGCGAAAAGCTTTCGAATTGACCGAGAATCGTGCTTTTTACATTTTTGACATGAAATTTTTACGAAAATTTCAACGATTTTCGCAAACTTCAAAGTGGCGAAACTTTCTTATTAGTCGAGATATCGATGAAAAATTTAAATTGGCTTCTCATTGTGTCATCTGGAGTAGATACATGCGTCCGGTATTGGTTCAACTGAGAAAAAAAAATGCTCGAATTTTCGAATTTTCAACTTTTTGAAAATTTCAAAGTGCTGTAACTTTTTTATTTGTTGAGATATCGACGGCAAATTTAAATTGGGTTCTAATTGAGTCATCTGAAGTGAGCGAATGCGTCTAATATTGGCGTACCGTTGAAAATAGAGTAAAATTTTCAAACGGCCATAACTTCGTTATTAGTGGAACTATCGAGTCGCACGACCCGGGAATCGCTTAGTTAGCTCAAAATCTATCGGGAAAAGTGTCTGGATTTCGATTTGGACGACATTTAGTGATTTTTGATTTTTTCGAAAATCCATCACTTTGGGTACAAATTTTGCTCGAAATTTTCAATCGACCATAACTTTTGAACCAAAGCTCTGAGCGAGATGGGCGTCCGCGCATTCGAAAGAGCGTCAAAAAATCTACGAAATACTTCTAGAGCGCATCGGAAAAAGGTAATTTTTCATGTGAATTATGGCCTCCGAAAAATCACCAAATCATCGGTCTCGTAAAATTGAAACCGGTCTAACTTTTAAACCGATCGAGATATCGATTTGGGCGACCCGGCAATCGAAAGAGAATCGAAAAATCTATCGAAAACAGTATAGACATGTGCGAAAAGCTTTCGAATTGACCGAGAATCGTGCTTTTTACATTTTTGACATGAAATTTTTACGAAAATTTCAACAATTTTCGCAAACTTCAAAGTGGCGAAACTTTCTTATTAGTCGAGATATGGATAAAAAATTCAAATTGGCTTCTCATTGTGTCATCTGGAGTAGATACATGCGTCCGGTATTGGTTCATCTGAGAAAAAAAAATGCTCGAATTTTCGAATTTTCAACTTTTTGAAAATTTCAAAGTGCTGTAACTTTTTTATTTGTTGAGATATCGACGGCAAATTTAAATTGGGTTCTAATTGAGTCATCTGAAGTGAGCGAATGCGTCTAATATTGGCGTACCGTTGAAAATAGAGTAAAATTTTCAAACGGCCATAACTTCGTTATTAGTGGAACTATCGAGTCGCACGACCCGGGAATCGCTTAGTTAGCTCAAAATCTATCGGGAAAAGTGTCTGGATTTCGATTTGGACGACATTTAGTGATTTTTGATTTTTTCGAAAATCCATCACTTTGGGTACAAATTTTGCTCGAAATTTTCAATCGACCATAACTTTTGAACCAAAGCTCTGAGCGAGATGGGCGTCCGCGCATTCGAAAGAGCGTCAAAAAATCTACGAAATGCTTCTAGAGCGCATCGGAAAAAGGTAATTTTTCATGTGAATTATGGCCTCCGAAAAATCACCAAATCATCGCTCTCGTAAAATTGAAACCGGTCTAACTTTTAAACCGATCGAGATATCGATTTGGGCGACCCGGCAATCGAAAGAGAATCGAAAAATCTATCGAAAACAGTATAGACATGTGCGAAAAACTTTCGAATTGACCGAGAATCGTGCTTTTTACATTTTTGACATGAAATTTTTACGAAAATTTCAACAATTTTCGCAAACTTCAAAGTGGCGAAACTTTCTTATTAGTCGAGATATGGATAAAAAATTCAAATTGGCTTCTCATTGTGTCATCTGGAGTAGATACATGCGTCCGGTATTGGTTCATCTGAGAAAAAAAAATGCTCGAATTTTCAAATTTTCAACTTTTTGAAAATTTCAAAGTGCTGTAACTTTTTTATTTGTTGAGATTTCGACGGCAAATTTAAATTGGGTTCTAATTGAGTCATCTGAAGTGAGAAAATGCGTCTAATATTGGCGTACCGTTGAAAATAGAGTAAAATTTTCAAACGGCCATAACTTCGTTATTAGTGGAGCTATCGAGTCACACGACCCGGGAATCGCTTAGTTAGCTCAAAATCTATCGGGAAAAGTGTCTGGATTTCGATTTGGACGACATTTAGTGATTTTTGATTTTTTCGAAAATCCATCACCTTGGGTACAAATTTTGCTCGAAATTTTCAATCGACCATAACTTTTGAACCGAAGCTCTGAGCGAGATGGGCGGCCGCGCATTCGAAAGAACGTCAAAAAATCTACGAAATGCTTCTAGAGCGCATCGGAAAAAGGTAATTTTTCATGTGAATTATGGCCTCCGAAAAATCACCAAATCATCGGTCTCGTAAAATTGAAACCGGTCTAACTTTTAAACCGATCGAGATATCGATTTGGGCGACCCGGCAATCGAAAGAGAATCGAAAAATCTATCGAAAACAGTATAGACATGTGCGAAAAGCTTTCGAATTGACCGAGAATCGTGCTTTTTACATTTTTGACATGAAATTTTTACGAAAATTTCAACGATTTTCGCAAACATCAAAGTGGCGAAACTTTCTTATTAGTCGAGATATCGATAAAAAATTCATATTGGCTTCTCATTGTGTCATCTGGAGTAGATACATGCGTCCGGTATTGGTTCATCTGAGAAAAAAAAATGCTCAAATTTTCGAATTTTCAACTTTTTGAAAATTTCAAAGTGCTGTAACTTTTTTATTTGTTGAGATATCGACGGCAAATTTAAATTGGGTTCTAATTGAGTCATCTGAAGTGAGAAAATGCGTCTAATATTGGCGTACCATTGAAAATATAGTAAAATTTTTAAACGGCCATAACTTCGTTATTAGTGGAGCTATCGAGTCGCACGACCCGGGAATCGCTTAGTTAGCTCAAAATCTATCGGGAAAAGTGTCTGGATTTCGATTTGGACGACATTTAGTGATTTTTGATTTTTTCGAAAATCCATCACTTTGGGTACAAATTTTGCTCGAAATTTTCAATCGACCATAACTTTTGAACCGAAGCTCTGAGCGAGATGGGCGGCCGCGCATTCGAAAGAACGTCAAAAAATCTACGAAATGCTTCTAGAGCGCATCGGAAAAAGGTAATTTTTCATGTGAATTATGGCCTCCGAAAAATCACCAAATCATCGGTCTCGTAAAATTGAAACCGGTCTAACTTTTAAACCGATCGAGATATCGATTTGGGCGACCCGGCAATCGAAAGAGAATCTAAAAATCTATCGAAAACAGTATAGACATGTGCGAAAAGCTTTCGAATTGACCGAGAATCGTGCTTTTTACATTTTTGACATGAAATTTTTACGAAAATTTCAACGATTTTCGCAAACATCAAAGTGGCGAAACTTTCTTATTAGTCGAGATATCGATAAAAAATTCAAATTGGCTTCTCATTGTGTCATCTGGAGTAGATACATGCGTCCGGTATTGGTTCAACTGAGAAAAAAAAATGCTCGAATTTTCGAATTTTCAACTTTTTGAAAATTTCAAAGTGCTGTAACTTTTTTATTTGTTGAGATATCGACGGCAAATTTAAATTGGGTTCTAATTGAGTCATCTGAAGTGAGAAAATGCGTCTAATATTGGCGTACCGTTGAAAATAGAGTAAAATTTTCAAACGGCCATAACTTCGTTATTAGTGGAGCTATCGAGTCGCACGACCCGGGAATCGCTTAGTTAGCTCAAAATCTATCGTGAAAAGTGTCTGGATTTCGATTTGGGCGACATTTAGTGATTTTTGATTTTTTCGAAAATCCATCACTTTGGGTACAAATTTTGCTCGAAATTTTCAATCGACCATAACTTTTGAACCGAAGCTCTGAGCGAGATGGGCGGTCGCGCATTCGAAAGAGCGTCAAAAAATCTACGAAATGCTTTTAGAGCGCATCGGAAAAAGGTAATTTTTCATGTGAATTATGGCCTTCGAAAAATCACCAAATCATCGGTCTCGTAAAATTGAAACCGGTCTAACTTTTAAACCGATCGAGATATCGATTTGGGCGACCCGGCAATCGAAAGAGAATCGAAAAATCTATCGAAAACAGTATAGACATGTGCGAAAAGCTTTCGAATTGACCGAGAATCGTGCTTTTTACATTTTTGACATGAAATTTTTACGAAAATTTCAACGATTTTCGCAAACATCAAAGTGGCGAAACTTTCTTATTAGTCGAGATATCGATAAAAAATTCAAATTGGCTTCTTATTGTGTCATCTGGAGTGGATACAAGCGTCCGGTATTGGTTCATCTGAGAAGAAAAAAATGCTCGAATTTTCGAATTTTCAACTTTTTGAAAATTTCAAAGTGCTGTAACTTTTTTATTTGTTGAGATATCGACGGCAAATTTAAATTGGGTTCTAATTGAGTCATCTGAAGTGAGCAAATGCGTCTAATATTGGCGTACCGTTGAAAATAGAGTAAAATTTTCAAACGGCCATAACTTCGTTATTAGTGGAGCTATCGAGTCGCACGACCCGGGAATCGCTTAGTTAGCTCAAAATCTATCGGGAAAAGTGTCTGGATTTCGATTTGGACGACATTTAGTGATTTTTGATTTTTTCGAAAATCCATCACTTTGGGTACAAATTTTGCTCGAAATTTTCAATCGACCATAACTTTTGAACCGAAGCTCTGAGCGAGATGGGCGGCCGCGCATTCGAAAGAGCGTCAAAAAATCTACGAAATGCTTCTAGAGCGCATCGGAAAAAGGTAATTTTTCATGTGAATTATGGCCTCCGAAAAATCACCAAATCATCGGTCTCGTAAAATTGAAACCGGTCTAACTTTTAAACCGATCGAGATATCGATTTGGGCGACCCGGCAATCGAAAGAGAATCGAAAAATCTATCGAAAACAGTATAGACATGTGCGAAAAGCTTTCGAATTGACCGAGAATCGTGCTTTTTACATTTTTGACATGAAATTTTTACGAAAATTTCAACGATTTTCGCAAACATCAAAGTGGCGAAACTTTCTTATTAGTCGAGATATCGATAAAAAATTCATATTGGCTTCTCATTGTGTCATCTGGAGTAGATACATGCGTCCGGTATTGGTTCATCTGAGAAAAAAAAATGCTCAAATTTTCGAATTTTCAACTTTTTGAAAATTTCAAAGTGCTGTAACTTTTTTATTTGTTGAGATATCGACGGCAAATTTAAATTGGGTTCTAATTGAGTCATCTGAAGTGAGAAAATGCGTCTAATATTGGCGTACCATTGAAAATATAGTAAAATTTTTAAACGGCCATAACTTCGTTATTAGTGGAGCTATCGAGTCGCACGACCCGGGAATCGCTTAGTTAGCTCAAAATCTATCGGGAAAAGTGTCTGGATTTCGATTTGGACGACATTTAGTGATTTTTGATTTTTTCGAAAATCCATCACTTTGGGTACAAATTTTGCTCAAAATTTTCAATAGACCATAACTTTTGAACCGAAGCTCTGAGCGAGATGGGCGGTCGCGCATTCGAAAGAGCGTCAAAAAATCTACGAAATGCTTCTAGAGCGCATCGGAAAAAGGTAATTTTTCATGTGAATTATGGCCTCCGAAAAATCACCAAATCATCGGTCTCGTAAAATTGAAACCGGTCTAACTTTTAAACCGATCGAGATATCGATTTGGGCGACCCGGCAATCGAAAGAGAATCGAAAAATCTATCGAAAACAGTATAGACATGTGCGAAAAGCTTTCGAATTGACCGAGAATCGTGCTTTTTACATTTTTGACATGAAATTTTTACGAAAATTTCAACGATTTTCGCAAACATCAAAGTGGCGAAACTTTCTTATTAGTCGAGATATCGATAAAAAATTCAAATTGGCTTCTTATTGTGTCATCTGGAGTAGATACATGCGTCCGGTATTGGTTCATCTGAGAAAAAAAAAATGCTCGAATTTTCGAATTTTCAACTTTTTGAAAATTTCAAAGTGCTGTAACTTTTTTATTTGTTGAGATATCGACGGCAAATTCAAATTGGGTTCTAATTGAGTCATCTGAAGTGAGAAAATGCGTCTAATATTGGCGTACCGTTGAAAATAGAGTAAAATTTTCAAACGGCCATAACTTCGTTATTAGTGGAGCTATCGAGTCGCACGACCCGGGAATCGCTTAGTTAGCTCAAAATCTATCGGGAAAAGTGTCTGGATTTCGATTTGGACGACATTTAGTGATTTTTGATTTTTTCGAAAATCCATCACTTTGGGTACAAATTTTGCTCGAAATTTTCAATCGACCATAACTTTTGAACCGAAGCTCTGAGCGAGATGGGCGGCCGCGCATTCGAAAGAGCGTCAAAAAATCTACGAAATGCTTCTAGAGCGCATCGGAAAAAGGTAATTTTTCATGTGAATTATGGCCTCCGAAAAATCACCAAATCATCGGTCTCGTAAAATTGAAACCGGTCTAACTTTTAAACCGATCGAGATATAGATTTGGGCGACCCGGCAATCGAAAGAGAATCGAAAAATCTATGGAAAACAGTATAGAAATGTGCGAAAAGCTTTCGAATTGACCGAGAATCGTGCTTTTTACGTTTTTGACATGAAATTTTTACGAAAATTTCAACGATTTTCGCAAACTTCAAAGTGGCGAAACTTTCTTATTAGTCGAGATATCGATAAAAAATTCAAATTGGCTTCTCATTGTGTCATCTGGAGTAGATACAAGCGTCCGGTATTGGTTCATCTGAGAAGAAAAAAATGCTCGAATTTTCGAATTTTCAACTTTTTGAAAATTTCAAAGTGCTGTAACTTTTTTATTTGTTGAGATATCGACGGCAAATTTAAATTGGGTTCTAATTGAGTCATCTGAAGTGAGAAAATGCGTCTAATATTGGCGTACCGTTGAAAATAGAGTAAAATTTTCAAACGGCCATAACTTCGTTATTAGTGGAGCTATCGAGTCGCACGACCCGGGAATCGCTTAGTTAGCTCAAAATCTATCGGGAAAAGTGTCTGGATTTCGATTTGGGCGACATTTAGTGATTTTTGATTTTTTCGAAAATCCATCACTTTGGGTACAAATTTTGCTCGAAATTTTCAATCGACCATAAGTTTTGAACCGAAGCTCTTAGCGAGATGGGCGGCCGCGCATTCGAAAGAGCGTCAAAAAATCTACGAAATGCTTCTAGAGCGCATCGGAAAAAGGTAATTTTTCATGTGAATTATGGCCTCCGAAAAATCACCAAATCATCGGTCTCGTAAAATTGAAACCGGTCTAACTTTTAAACCGATCGAGATATCGATTTGGGCGACCCGGCAATCGAAAGAGAATCGAAAAATCTATCGAAAACAGTATAGACATGTGCGAAAAGCTTTCGAATTGACCGAGAATCGTTCTTTTTACATTTTTGACATGAAATTTTTACGAAAATTTCAACGATTTTCGCAAACTTCAAAGTAGCGAAACTTTCTTATTAGTCGAGATATCGATAAAAAATTCAAATTGGCTTCTCATTGTGTCATCTGGAGTAGATACAAGCGTCCGGTATTGGTTCATCTGAGAAGAAAAAAATGCTCGAATTTTCGAATTTTCAACTTTTTGAAAATTTCAAAGTGCTGTAACTTTTTTATTTGTTGAGATATCGACGGCAAATTTAAATTGGGTTCTAATTGAGTCATCTGAAGTGAGAAAATGCGTCTAATATTGGCGTACCGTTGAAAATAGAGTAAAATTTTCAAACGGCCATAACTTCGTTATTAGTGGAGCTATCGAGTCGCACGACCCGGGAATCGCTTAGTTAGCTCAAAATCTATCGGGAAAAGTGTCTGGATTTCGATTTGGGCGACATTTAGTGATTTTTGATTTTTTCGAAAATCCATCACTTTGGGTACAAATTTTGCTCGAAATTTTCAATCGACCATAAGTTTTGAACCGAAGCTCTTAGCGAGATGGGCGGCCGCGCATTCGAAAGAGCGTCAAAAAATCTACGAAACGCTTCTAGAGCGCATCGGAAAAAGGTAATTTTTCATGTGAATTATGGCCTCCGAAAAATCACCAAATCATCGGTCTCGTAAAATTGAAACCGGTCTAACTTTTAAAGCGATCGAGATATCGATTTGGGCGACCCGGCAATCGAAAGAGAATCGAAAAATCTATCGAAAACAGTATAGACATGTGCGAAAAGCTTTCGAATTGACCGAGAATCGTGCTTTTTACGTTTTTGACATGAAATTTTTACGAAAATTTCAACGATTTTCGCAAACATCAAAGTGGCGAAACTTTCTTATTAGTCGAGATATCGATAAAAAATTCAAATTGGCTTCTCATTGTGTCATCTGGAGTAGATACATGCGTCCGGTATTGGTTCATCTGAGAAAAAAAAAATGCTCGAATTTTCGAATTTTCAACTTTTTGAAAATTTCAAAGTGCTGTAACTTTTTTATTTGTTGAGATATCGACGGCAAATTTAAATTGGGTTCTAATTGAGTCATCTGAAGTGAGAAAATGCGTCTAATATTGGCGTACCGTTGAAAATAGAGTAAAATTTTCAAACGGCCATAACTTCGTTATTAGTGGAGCTATCGAGTCGCACGACCCGGGAATCGCTTAGTTAGCTCAAAATCTATCGGGAAAAGTGTCTGGATTTCGATTTGGACGACATTTAGTGATTTTTGATTTTTTCGAAAATCCATCACTTTGGGTACAAATTTTGCTCGAAATTTTCAATCGACCATAACTTTTGAACCGAAGCTCTGAGCGAGATGGGCGGCCGCGCATTCGAAAGAGCGTCAAAAAATCTACGAAATGCTTCTAGAGCGCATCGGAAAAAGGTAATTTTTCATGTGAATTATGGCCTCCGAAAAATCACCAAATCATCGGTCTCGTAAAATTGAAACCGGTCTAACTTTTAAAGCGATCGAGATATCGATTTGGGCGACCCGGCAATCGAAAGAGAATCGAAAAATCTATCGAAAACAGTATAGACATGTGCGAAAAGCTTTCGAATTGACCGAGAATCGTGCTTTTTACATTTTTGACATGAAAATTTTACGAAAATTTCAACGATTTTCGCAAACATCAAAGTGGCGAAACTTTCTTATTAGTCGAGATATCGATAAAAAATTCAAATTGGCTTCTTATTGTGTCATCTGGAGTAGATACATGCGTCCGGTATTGGTTCATCTGAGAAAAGAAAAATGCTCGAATTTTCGAAATTTCAACTTTTTGAAAATTTCAAAGTGCTGTAACTTTTTTATTTGTTGAGATATCGACGGCAAATTTAAATTGGGTTCTAATTGAGTCATCTGAAGTGAGAAAATGCGTCTAATATTGGCGTACCGTTGAAAATAGAGTAAAATTTTCAAACGGCCATAACTTCGTTATTAGTGGAGCTATCGAGTCGCACGACCCGGGAATCGCTTAGTTAGCTCAAAATCTATCGGGAAAAGTGTCTGGATTTCGATTTGGACGACATTTAGTGATTTTTGATTTTTTCGAAAATCCATCACTTTGGGTACAAATTTTGCTCGAAATTTTCAATCGACCATAACTTTTGAACCGAAGCTCTGAGCGAGATGGGCGGCCGCGCATTCGAAAGAGCGTCAAAAAATCTACGAAATGCTTCTAGAGCGCATCGGAAAAAGGTAATTTTTCATGTGAATTATGGCCTCCGAAAAATCACCAAATCATCGGTCTCGTAAAATTGAAACCGGTCTAACTTTTAAAGCGATCGAGATATCGATTTGGGCGACCCGGCAATCGAAAGAGAATCGAAAAATCTATCGAAAACAGTATAGACATGTGCGAAAAGCTTTCGAATTGACCGAGAATCGTGCTTTTTACATTTTTGACATGAAAATTTTACGAAAATTTCAACGATTTTCGCAAACATCAAAGTGGCGAAACTTTCTTATTAGTCGAGATATCGATAAAAAATTCAAATTGGCTTCTTATTGTGTCATCTGGAGTAGATACATGCGTCCGGTATTGGTTCATCTGAGAAAAAAAAAATGCTCGAATTTTCGAATTTTCAACTTTTTGAAAATTTCAAAGTGCTGTAACTTTTTTATTTGTTGAGATATCGACGGCAAATTTAAATTGGGTTCTAATTGAGTCATCTGAAGTGAGAAAATGCGTCTAATATTGCCGTACCGTTGAAAATAGAGTAAAATTTTCAAACGGCCATAACTTCGTTATTAGTGGAGCTATCGAGTCGCACGACCCGGGAATCGCTTAGTTAGCTCAAAATCTATCGGGAAAAGTGTCTGGATTTCGATTTGGACGACATTTAGTGATTTTTGATTTTTTCGAAAATCCATCACTTTGGGTACAAATTTTGCTCGAAATTTTCAATCGACCATAACTTTTGAACCGAAGCTCTGAGCGAGATGGGCGGTCGCGCATTCGAAAGAGCGTCAAAAAATCTACGAAATGCTTCTAGAGCGCATCGGAAAAAGGTAATTTTTCATGTGAATTATGGCCTCCGAAAAATCACCAAATCATCGGTCTCGTAAAATTGAAACCGGTCTAACTTTTAAAGCGATCGAGATATCGATTTGGGCGACCCGGCAATCGAAAGAGAATCGAAAAATCTATCGAAAACAGTATAGACATGTGCGAAAAGCTTTCGAATTGACCGAGAATCGTGCTTTTTACATTTTTGACATGAAAATTTTACGAAAATTTCAACGATTTTCGCAAACATCAAAGTGGCGAAACTTTCTTATTAGTCGAGATATCGATAAAAAATTCAAATTGGCTTCTTATTGTGTCATCTGGAGTAGATACATGCGTCCGGTATTGGTTCATCTGAGAAAAAAAAATGCTCGAATTTGAGAATAGCGGGGTTAAGTGTTCCACGGCTGGGGGTATAAATTTGAAAAAGACACTTAGGGGTCGAAAGTCCACGATCTGACGCCGGATTATCGTAGAGGGTGGTCGAGACTATGTACTGTGCGAATTTGGGATTTAAAAAAAAATAGGTTTTTGAGAATAGCGGGGTTAAGTGTTCCACGGCTGGGGGTATAAATTTGAAAAAGACACTTAGGGGTCGAAAGTCCACGATCTGACGCCGGATTATCGTAGAGGGTAGTCGAGACTATGTACTGTGCGAATTTGAGATTTAAAAAAAAATAGGTTTTTGAGAATAGCGGGGTTAAGTGTTCCACGGCTGGGGGTATAAATTTGAAAAAGACACTTAGGGGTCGAAAGTCCACGATCTGACGCCGGATTATTGTAGAGGGTGGTCGAGACTATGTACTGTGCGAATTTGGGATTTAAAAAAAAATAGGTTTTTGAGAATAGCGGGGTTAAGTGTTCCACGGCTGGGGGTATAAATTTGAAAAAGACACTTAGGGGTCGAAAGTCCACGATCTGACGCCGGATTATCGTAGAGGGTGGTCGAGACTATGTACTGTGCGAATTTGGGATTTAAAAAAAAATTGGTTTTTGAGAATAGCGGGGTTAAGTGTTCCACGGCTGGGGGTATAAATTTGAAAAAGACACTTAGGGGTCGAAAGTCCACGATCTGACGCCGGATTATCGTAGAGGGTGGTCGAGACTATGTACTGTGCGAATTTGAGATTTAAAAAAAAATAGGTTTTTGAGAATAGCGGGGTTAAGTGTTCCACGGCTGGGGGTATAAATTTGAAAAAGACACTTAGGGGTCGAAAGTCCACGATCTGACGCCGGATTATCATAGAGGGTGGTCGAGACTATGTACTGTGCGAATTTGGGATTTAAAAAAAAATAGGTTTTTGAGAATAGCGGGGTTAAGTGTTCCACGGCTGGGGGTATAAATTTGAAAAAGACACTTAGGGGTCGAAAGTCCACGATCTGACGCCGGATTATCGTAGAGGGTGGTCGAGACTATGTACTGTGCGAATTTGGGATTTAAAAAAAAATAGGTTTTTGAGAATAGCGGGGTTAAGTGTTCCACGGCTGGGGGTATAAATTTGAGAAAGACACTTAGGGGTCGAAAGTCCACGATCTGACGCCGGATTATCGTAGAGGGTGGTCGAGACTATGTACTGTGCGAATTTGGGATTTAAAAAAAAATAGGTTTTTGAGAATAGCGGGGTTAAGTGTTCCACGGCTGGGGGTATAAATTTGAAAAAGACACTTAGGGGTCGAAAGTCCACGATCTGACGCCGGATTATCGTAGAGGGTGGTCGAGACTATGTACTGTGCGAATTTGGGATTTAAAAAAAAATTGGTTTTTGAGAATAGCGGGGTTAAGTGTTCCACGGCTGGGGGTATAAATTTGAAAAAGACACTTAGGGGTCGAAAGTCCACGATCTGACGCCGGATTATCGTAGAGGGTGGTCGAGACTATGTACTGTGCGAATTTGAGATTTAAAAAAAAATAGGTTTTTGAGAATAGCGGGGTTAAGTGTTCCACGGCTGGGGGTATAAATTTGAAAAAGACACTTAGGGGTCGAAAGTCCACGATCTGACGCCGGATTATCGTAGAGGGTGGTCGAGACTATGTACTGTGCGAATTTGAGATTTAAAAAAAAAATAGGTTTTTGAGAATAGCGGGGTTAAGTGTTCCACGGCTGGGGGTATAAATTTGAAAAAGACACTTAGGGGTCGAAAGTCCACGATCTGACGCCGGATTATCGTAGAGGGTGGTCGAGACTATGTACTGTGCGAATTTGGGATTTAAAAAAAATAGGTTTTTGGGAATAGCGGGGTTAAGTGTTCCACGGCTGGGGATATAAATTTGAAAAAGACACTTAGGGGTCGAAAGTCCACGATCTGACGCCGGATTATCGTAGAGGGTGGTCGAGACTATGTACTGTGCGAATTTGGGATTTAAAAAAAATAGGTTTTTGAGAATAGCGGGGTTAAGTGTTCCACGGCTGGGGATATAAATTTGAAAAAGACACTTAGGGGTCGAAAGTCCACGATCTGACGCCGGATTATCGTAGAGGGTGGTCGAGACTATGTACTGTGCGAATTTGAGATTTAAAAAAAAATAGGTTTTTGAGAATAGCGGGGTTAAGTGTTCCACGGCTGGGGGTATAAATTTGAAAAAGACACTTAGGGGTCGAAAGTCCACGATCTGACGCCGGATTATTGTAGAGGGTGGTCGAGACTATGTACTCTGCGAGTTTGGGATTTAAAAAAAATATTTTTTTGAGAATAGCGGGGTTAAGTGTTCCACGGCTGGGGGTATAAATTTGAAAAAGACACTTAGGGGTCGAAAGTCCACGATCTGACGCCGGATTATCGTAGAGGGTGGTCGAGACTATGTACTGTGCGAATTTGGGATTTAAAAAAAAATTGGTTTTTGAGAATAGCGGGGTTAAGTGTTCCACGGCTGGGGGTATAAATTTGAAAAAGACACTTAGGGGTCGAAAGTCCACGATCTGACGCCGGATTATCGTAGAGGGTGGTCGAGACTATGTACTGTGCGAATTTGAGATTTAAAAAAAAATAGGTTTTTGAGAATAGCGGGGTTAAGTGTTCCACGGCTGGGGGTATAAATTTGAAAAAGACACTTAGGGGTCGAAAGTCCACGATCTGACGCCGGATTATCATAGAGGGTGGTCGAGACTATGTACTGTGCGAATTTGGGATTTAAAAAAAAATAGGTTTTTGAGAATAGCGGGGTTAAGTGTTCCACGGCTGGGGGTATAAATTTGAGAAAGACACTTAGGGGTCGAAAGTCCACGATCTGACGCCGGATTATCGTAGAGGGTGGTCGAGACTATGTACTGTGCGAATTTGGGATTTAAAAAAAAATAGGTTTTTGAGAATAGCGGGGTTAAGTGTTCCACGGCTGGGGGTATAAATTTGAAAAAGACACTTAGGGGTCGAAAGTCCACGATCTGACGCCGGATTATCGTAGAGGGTGGTCGAGACTATGTACTGTGCGAATTTGAGATTTAAAAAAAAAATAGGTTTTTGAGAATAGCGGGGTTAAGTGTTCCACGGCTGGGGGTATAAATTTGAAAAAGACACTTAGGGGTCGAAAGTCCACGATCTGACGCCGGATTATCGTAGAGGGTGGTCGAGACTATGTACTGTGCGAATTTGGGATTTAAAAAAAAATAGGTTTTTGAGAATAGCGGGGTTAAGTGTTCCACGGCTGGGGGTATAAATTTGAGAAAGACACTTAGGGGTCGAAAGTCCACGATCTGACGCCGGATTATCGTAGAGGGTGGTCGAGACTATGTACTGTGCGAATTTGGGATTTAAAAAAAAATAGGTTTTTGAGAATAGCGGGGTTAAGTGTTCCACGGCTGGGGGTATAAATTTGAAAAAGACACTTAGGGGTCGAAAGTCCACGATCTGACGCCGGATTATCGTAGAGGGTGGTCGAGACTATGTACTGTGCGAATTTGAGATTTAAAAAAAAAATAGGTTTTTGAGAATAGCGGGGTTAAGTGTTCCACGGCTGGGGGTATAAATTTGAAAAAGACACTTAGGGGTCGAAAGTCCACGATCTGACGCCGGATTATCGTAGAGGGTGGTCGAGACTATGTACTGTGCGAATTTGGGATTTAAAAAAAATAGGTTTTTGAGAATAGCGGGGTTAAGTGTTCCACGGCTGGGGATATAAATTTGAAAAAGACACTTAGGGGTCGAAAGTCCACGATCTGACGCCGGATTATCGTAGAGGGTGGTCGAGACTATGTACTGTGCGAATTTGAGATTTAAAAAAAAATAGGTTTTTGAGAATAGCGGGGTTAAGTGTTCCACGGCTGGGGGTATAAATTTGAAAAAGACACTTAGGGGTCGAAAGTCCACGATCTGACGCCGGATTATCGTAGAGGGTGGTCGAGACTATGTACTGTGCGAATTTGGGATTTAAAAAAAATAGGTTTTTGAGAATAGCGGGGTTAAGTGTTCCACGGCTGGGGATATAAATTTGAAAAAGACACTTAGGGGTCGAAAGTCCACGATCTGACGCCGGATTATCGTAGAGGGTGGTCGAGACTATGTACTGTGCGAATTTGGGATTTAAAAAAAAATAGGTTTTTGAGAATAGCGGGGTTAAGTGTTCCACGGCTGGGGGTATAAATTTGAAAAAGACACTTAGGGGTCGAAAGTCCACGATCTGACGCCGGATTATCGTAGAGGGTGGTCGAGACTATGTACTGTGCGAATTTGGGATTTAAAAAAAAATACGTTTTTGAGAATAGCGGGGTTAAGTGTTCCACGGCTGGGGGTATAAATTTGAAAAAGACACTTAGGGGTCGAAAGTCCACGATCTGACGCCGGATTATCGTAGAGGGTGGTCGAGACTATGTACTGTGCGAATTTGGGATTTAAAAAAAAATAGGTTTTTGAGAAAAGCGGGGTTAAGTGTTCCACGGCTGGGGGTATATTTTTGAAAAAGACACTTAGGGGTCGAAAGTCCACGATCTGACGCCGGATTATCGTAGAGGGTGGTCGAGACTATGTACTGTGCGAATTTGAGATTTAAAAAAAAATAGGTTTTTGAGAATAGCGGGGTTAAGTGTTCCACGGCTGGGGGTATAAATTTGAAAAAGACACTTAGGGGTCGAAAGTCCACGATCTGACGCCGGATTATCGTAGAGGGTGGTCGAGACTATGTACTGTGCGAATTTGAGATTTAAAAAAAAATAGGTTTTTGAGAATAGCGGGGTTAAGTGTTCCACGGCTGGGGGTATAAATTTGAAAAAGACACTTAGGGGTCGAAAGTCCACGATCTGACGCCGGATTATCGTAGAGGGTGGTCGAGACTATGTACTGTGCGAATTTGAGATTTAAAAAATTTGAAAAAGACACTTAGGGGTCGAAAGTCCACGATCTGACGCCGGATTATCGTAGAGGGTGGTCGAGACTATGTACTGTGCGAATTTGGGATTTAAAAAAAAATAGGTTTTTGAGAATAGCGGGGTTAAGTGTTCCACGGCTGGGGGTATAAATTTGAAATAGACACTTAGGGGTCGAAAGTCCACGATCTGACGCCGGATTATCATAGAGGGTGGTCGAGACTATGTACTGTGCGAATTTGGGATTTAAAAAAAAATAGGTTTTTGAGAATAGCGGGGTTAAGTGTTCCACGGCTGGGGGTATAAATTTGAAAAAGACACTTAGGGGTCGAAAGTCCACGATCTGACGCCGGATTATCGTAGAGGGTGGTCGAGACTATGTACTGTGCGAATTTGAGATTTAAAAAAAAATAGGTTTTTGAGAATAGCGGGGTTAAGTGTTCCACGGCTGGGGGTATAAATTTGAAAAAGACACTTAGGGGTCGAAAGTCCACGATCTGACGCCGGATTATCGTAGAGGGTGGTCGAGACTATGTACTGTGCGAATTTGGGATTTAAAAAAAAATAGGTTTTTGAGAATAGCGGGGTTAAGTGTTCCACGGCTGGGGGTATAAATTTGAGAAAGACACTTAGGGGTCGAAAGTCCACGATCTGACGCCGGATTATCGTAGAGGGTGGTCGAGACTATGTACTGTGCGAATTTGGGATTTAAAAAAAAATAGGTTTTTGAGAATAGCGGGGTTAAGTGTTCCACGGCTGGGGGTATAAATTTGAAAAAGACACTTAGGGGTCGAAAGTCCACGATCTGACGCCGGATTATCGTAGAGGGTGGTCGAGACTATGTACTGTGCGAATTTGAGATTTGAAAAAAAAAATAGGTTTTTGAGAATAGCGGGGTTAAGTGTTCCACGGCTGGGGGTATAAATTTGAAAAAGACACTTAGGGGTCGAAAGTCCACGATCTGACGCCGGATTATCGTAGAGGGTGGTCGAGACTATGTACTGTGCGAATTTGGGATTTAAAAAAAATAGGTTTTTGAGAATAGCGGGGTTAAGTGTTCCACGGCTGGGGATATAAATTTGAAAAAGACACTTAGGGGTCGAAAGTCCACGATCTGACGCCGGATTATCGTAGAGGGTGGTCGAGACTATGTACTGTGCGAATTTGGGATTTAAAAAAAATAGGTTTTTGAGAATAGCGGGGTTAAGTGTTCCACGGCTGGGGATATAAATTTGAAAAAGACACTTAGGGGTCGAAAGTCCACGATCTGACGCCGGATTATCGTAGAGGGTGGTCGAGACTATGTACTGTGCGAATTTGAGATTTAAAAAAAAATAGGTTTTTGAGAATAGCGGGGTTAAGTGTTCCACGGCTGGGGGTATAAATTTGAAAAAGACACTTAGGGGTCGAAAGTCCACGATCTGACGCCGGATTATCGTAGAGGGTGGTCGAGACTATGTACTGTGCGAATTTGGGATTTAAAAAAAATAGGTTTTTGAGAATAGCGGGGTTAAGTGTTCCACGGCTGGGGATATAAATTTGAAAAAGACACTTAGGGGTCGAAAGTCCACGATCTGACGCCGGATTATCGTAGAGGGTGGTCGAGACTATGTACTGTGCGAATTTGGGATTTAAAAAAAAATAGGTTTTTGAGAATAGCGGGGTTAAGTGTTCCACGGCTGGGGGTATAAATTTGAAAAAGACACTTAGGGGTCGAAAGTCCACGATCTGACGCCGGATTATCGTAGAGGGTGGTCGAGACTATGTACTGTGCGAATTTGGGATTTAAAAAAAATACGTTTTTGAGAATAGCGGGGTTAAGTGTTCCACGGCTGGGGGTATAAATTTGAAAAAGACACTTAGGGGTCGAAAGTCCACGATCTGACGCCGGATTATCGTAGAGGGTGGTCGAGACTATGTACTGTGCGAATTTGGGATTTAAAAAAAAATAGGTTTTTGAGAAAAGCGGGGTTAAGTGTTCCACGGCTGGGGGTATATTTTTGAAAAAGACACTTAGGGGTCGAAAGTCCACGATCTGACGCCGGATTATCGTAGAGGGTGGTCGAGACTATGTACTGTGCGAATTTGAGATTTAAAAAAAAATAGGTTTTTGAGAATAGCGGGGTTAAGTGTTCCACGGCTGGGGGTATAAATTTGAAAAAGACACTTAGGGGTCGAAAGTCCACGATCTGACGCCGGATTATCGTAGAGGGTGGTCGAGACTATGTACTGTGCGAATTTGAGATTTAAAAAAAAATAGGTTTTTGAGAATAGCGGGGTTAAGTGTTCCACGGCTGGGGGTATAAATTTGAAAAAGACACTTAGGGGTCGAAAGTCCACGATCTGACGCCGGATTATCGTAGAGGGTGGTCGAGACTATGTACTGTGCGAATTTGAGATTTAAAAAATTTGAAAAAGACACTTAGGGGTCGAAAGTCCACGATCTGACGCCGGATTATCGTAGAGGGTGGTCGAGACTATGTACTGTGCGAATTTGGGATTTAAAAAAAAATAGGTTTTTGAGAATAGCGGGGTTAAGTGTTCCACGGCTGGGGGTATAAATTTGAAATAGACACTTAGGGGTCGAAAGTCCACGATCTGACGCCGGATTATCATAGAGGGTGGTCGAGACTATGTACTGTGCGAATTTGGGATTTAAAAAAAAATAGGTTTTTGAGAATAGCGGGGTTAAGTGTTCCACGGCTGGGGGTATAAATTTGAAAAAGACACTTAGGGGTCGAAAGTCCACGATCTGACGCCGGATTATCGTAGAGGGTGGTCGAGACTATGTACTGTGCGAATTTGAGATTTAAAAAAAAATAGGTTTTTGAGAATAGCGGGGTTAAGTGTTCCACGGCTGGGGGTATAAATTTGAAAAAGACACTTAGGGGTCGAAAGTCCACGATCTGACGCCGGATTATCGTAGAGGGTGGTCGAGACTATGTACTGTGCGAATTTGAGATTTAAAAAAAAATAGGTTTTTGAGAATAGCGGGGTTAAGTGTTCCACGGCTGGGGGTATAAATTTGAAAAAGACACTTAGGGGTCGAAAGTCCACGATCTGACGCCGGATTATCGTAGAGGGTGGTCGAGACTATGTACTGTGCGAATTTGAGATTTAAAAAAAAATAGGTTTCTGAGAATAGCGGGGTTAAGTGTTCCACGGCTGGGGGTATAAATTTGAAAAAGACACTTAGGGGTCGAAAGTCCACGATCTGACGCCGGATTATCGTAGAGGGTGGTCGAGACTATGTACTGTGCGAATTTGAGATTTAAAAAAAAATAGGTTTTTGAGAATAGCGGGGTTAAGTGTTTCAAGGCTGGGGGTATAAATTTGAAAAAGACACTTAGGGGTCGAAAGTCCACGATCTGACGCCGGATTATCATAGAGGGTGGTCGAGACTATGTACTGTGCGAATTTGGGATTTAAAAAAAAATAGGTTTTTGAGAATAGCGGGGTTAAGTGTTCCACGGCTGGGGGTATAAATTTGAAAAAGACACTTAGGGGTCGAAAGTCCACGATCTGACGCCGGATTATCGTAGAGGGTGGTCGAGACTATGTACTGTGCGAATTTGGGATTTAAAAAAAAATAGGTTTTTGAGAATAGCGGGGTTAAGTGTTCCACGGCTGGGGGTATAAATTTGAAAAAGACACTTAGGGGTCGAAAGTCCACGATCTGACGCCGGATTATCGTAGAGGGTGGTCGAGACTATGTACTGTGCGAATTTGGGATTTAAAAAAAATAGGTTTTTGAGAATAGCGGGGTTAAGTGTTCCACGGCTGGGGGTATAAATTTGAAAAAGACACTTAGGGGTCGAAAGTCCACGATCTGACGCCGGATTATCGTAGAGGGTGGTCGAGACTACGTACTGTGCGAATTTGGGATTTAAAAAAAAATTGGTTTTTGAGAATAGCGGGGTTAAGTGTTCCACGGCTGGGGGTATAAATTTGAAAAAGACACTTAGGGGTCGAAAGTTCACGATCTGACGCCGGATTATCATAGAGGGTGGTCAAGACTATGTACTGTGCGAATTTGGGATTAAAAAAAAAATAGGTTTTTGAGAATAGCGGGGTTAAGTGTTCCACGGCTGGGGGTATAAATTTGAAAAAGACACTTAGGGGTCGAAAGTCCACGATCTGACGCCGGATTATCATAGAGGGTGGTCGAGACTATGTACTGTGCGAATTTGGGATTTAAAAAAAAATAGGTTTTTGAGAATAGCGGGGTTAAGTGTTCCACGGCTGGGGGTATAAATTTGAAAAAGACACTTAGGGGTCGAAAGTCCACGATCTGACGCCGGATTATCATAGAGGGTGGTCGAGACTATGTACTGTGCGAATTTGGGATTTAAAAAAAAATAGGTTTTTGAGAATAGCGGGGTTAAGTGTTCCACGGCTGGGGGTATAAATTTGAAAAAGACACTTAGGGGTCGAAAGTCCACGATCTGACGCCGGATTATCGTAGAGGGTGGTCGAGACTACGTACTGTGCGAATTTGGGATTTAAAAAAAAATTGGTTTTTGAGAATAGCGGGGTTAAGTGTTCCACGGCTGGGGGTATAAATTTGAAAAAGACACTTAGGGGTCGAAAGTTCACGATCTGACGCCGGATTATCATAGAGGGTGGTCAAGACTATGTACTGTGCGAATTTGGGATTAAAAAAAAAATAGGTTTTTGAGAATAGCGGGGTTAAGTGTTCCACGGCTGGGGGTATAAATTTGAAAAAGACACTTAGGGGTCGAAAGTCCACGATCTGACGCCGGATTATCATAGAGGGTGGTCGAGACTATGTACTGTGCGAATTTGGGATTTAAAAAAAAATAGGTTTTTGAGAATAGCGGGGTTAAGTGTTCCACGGCTGGGGGTATAAATTTGAAAAAGACACTTAGGGGTCGAAAGTCCACGATCTGACGCCGGATTATCATAGAGGGTGGTCGAGACTATGTACTGTGCGAATTTGGGATTTAAAAAAAAATAGGTTTTTGAGAATAGCGGGGTTAAGTGTTCCACGGCTGGGGGTATAAATTTGAAAAAGACACTTAGGGGTCGAAAGTCCACGATCTGACGCCGGATTATCATAGAGGGTGGTCGAGACTATGTACTGTGCGAATTTGGGATTTAAAAAAAAATATGTTTTTGAGAATAGCGGGGTTAAGTGTTCCACGGCTGGGGGTATAAATTTGAAAAAGACACTTAGGGGTCGAAAGTCCACGATCTGACGCCGGATTATCATAGAGGGTGGTCGAGACTATGTACTGTGCGAATTTGGGATTTAAAAAAAAATAGGTTTTTGAGAATAGCGGGGTTAAGTGCTCCACGGCTGGGGGTATAAATTTGAAAAAGACACTTAGGGGTCGAAAGTCCACGATCTGACGCCGGATTATCGTATAGGGTGGTCGAGACTATATACTGTGCGAATTTGGGATTTAAAAAAAAATATGTTTTTGAGAATAGCGGGGTTAAGTGTTCCACGGCTGGGGGTATAAATTTGAAAAAGACACTTAGGGGTCGAAAGTCTACGATCTGACGCCGGATTATCGTAGAGGGTGGTCGAGACTATGTACTGTGCGAATTTGGGATTTAAAAAAAAATAGGTTTTTGAGAATAGCAGGGTTAAGTGTTCCACGGCTGGGGGTATAAATTTGAAAAAGACACTTAGGGGTCGAAAGTCCACAATCTGACGCCGGATTATCTTAGAGGGTGGTCGAGACTATGTACTGTGCGAATTTGAGATTTAAAAAAAAATAGGTTTTTGAGAATAGCAGGGTTAAGTGTTCCACGGCTGGGGGTATAAATTTGAAAAAGACACTTAGGGGTCGAAAGTCCACGATCTGACGCCGGATTATCGTAGAGGGTGGTCGAGACTATGTACTGTGCGAATTTGGGATTTAAAAAAAAATAGGTTTTTGAGAATAGCGGGGTTAAGTGTTCCACGGCTGGGGGTATAAATTTGAAAAAGACACTTAGGGGTCGAAAGTCCACGATCTGACTTCGGATTATCGTAGAGGGTGGTCGAGACTATGTACTGTGCGAATTTGAGATTTAAAAAAAAATAGGTTTTTGAGAATAGCGGGGTTAAGTGTTCCATGGCTGGGGGTATAAATTTGAAAAAGACACTTAGGGGTCGAAAGTCCACGATCTGACGCCGGATTATCGTAGAGGGTGGTCGAGACTATGTACTGTGCGAATTTGAGATTTAAAAAAAAATATGTTTTTGAGAATAGCGGGGTTAAGTGATCCACGGCTGGGGGTATAAATTTGAAAAAGACACTTAGGGGTCGAAAGTCCACGATCTGACGCCGGATTATCGTAGAGGGTGGTCGAGACTATGTACTGTGCGAATTTGAGATTTAAAAAAAATAGGTTTTTGAGAATAGCGGGGTTAAGTGTTCCACGGCTGGGGGTATAAATTTGAAAAAGACACTTAGGGGTCGAAAGTCCACGATCTGACGCCGGATTATCATAGAGGGTGGTCGAGACTATGTACTGTGCGAATTTGGGATTTAAAAAAAAATAGGTTTTTGAGAATAGCGGGGTTAAGTGTTCCACGGCTGGGGGTATAAATTTGAAAAAGACACTTAGGGGTCGAAAGTCCACGATCTGACGCCGGATTATCGTAGAGGGTGGTCGAGACTATGTACTGTGCGAATTTGAGATTTAAAAAAAAATAGGTTTTTGAGAATAGCGGGGTTAAGTGTTCCACGGCTGGGGGTATAAATTTGAAAAAGACACTTAGGGGTCGAAAGTCCACGATCTGACGCCGGATTATCGTAGAGGGTGGTCGAGACTATGTACTGTGCGAATTTGGGATTTAAAAAAAAATAGGTTTTTGAGAATAGCGGGGTTAAGTGTTCCACGGCTGGGGGTATAAATTTGAAAAAGACACTTAGGGGTCGAAAGTCCACGATCTGACGCCGGATTATCGTAGAGGGTGGTCGAGACTATGTACTGTGCGAATTTGGGATTTAAAAAAAAATAGATTTTTGAGAATAGCGGGGTTAAGTGTTCCACGGCTGGGGGTATAAATTTGAAAAAGACACTTAGGGGTCGAAAGTCCACGATCTGACGCCGGATTATCGTAGAGGGTGGTCGAGACTATGTCCTGTGCGAATTTGGGATTTAAAAAAAAATAGGTTTTTGAGAATAGCGGGGTTAAGTGTTCCACGGCTGGGGGTATAAATTTGAAAAAGACACTTAGGGGTCGAAAGTCCACGATCTGACGCCGGATTATCGTAGAGGGTGGTCGAGACTATGTACTGTGCGAATTTGGGATTTAAAAAAAAATAGGTTTTTGAGAATAGCGGGGTTAAGTGTTCCACGGCTGGGGGTATAAATTTGAAAAAGACACTTAGGGGTCGAAAGTCCACGATCTGACGCCGGATTATCGTAGAGGGTGGTCGAGACTATGTACTGTGCGAATTTGGGATTTAAAAAAAAATAGGTTTTTGAGAATAGCGGGGTTAAGTGTTCCACGGCTGGGGGTATAAATTTGAAAAAGACACTTAGGGGTCGAAAGTCCACGATCTGACGCCGGATTATCGTAGAGGGTGGTCGAGACTATGTCCTGTGCGAATTTGGGATTTAAAAAAAAATAGGTTTTTGAGAATAGCGGGGTTAAGTGTTCCACGGCTGGGGGTATAAATTTGAAAAAGACACTTAGGGGTCGAAAGTCCACGATCTGACTTCGGATTATCGTAGAGGGTGGTCGAGACTATGTACTGTGCGAATTTGAGATTTAAAAAAAAATATGTTTTTGAGAATAGCGGGGTTAAGTGATCCACGGCTGGGGGTATAAATTTGAAAAAGACACTTAGGGGTCGAAAGTCCACGATCTGACGCCGGATTATCGTAGAGGGTGGTCGAGACTATGTACTGTGCGAATTTGAGATTTAAAAAAAATAGGTTTTTGAGAATAGCGGGGTTAAGTGTTCCACGGCTGGGGGTATAAATTTGAAAAAGACACTTAGGGGTCGAAAGTCCACGATCTGACGCCGGATTATCATAGAGGGTGGTCGAGACTATGTACTGTGCGAATTTGGGATTTAAAAAAAAATAGGTTTTTGAGAATAGCGGGGTTAAGTGTTCCACGGCTGGGGGTATAAATTTGAAAAAGACACTTAGGGGTCGAAAGTCCACGATCTGACGCCGGATTATCGTAGAGGGTGGTCGAGACTATGTACTGTGCGAATTTGGGATTTAAAAAAAAATAGGTTTTTGAGAATAGCGGGGTTAAGTGTTCCACGGCTGGGGGTATAAATTTGAAAAAGACACTTAGGGGTCGAAAGTCCACGATCTGACGCCGGATTATCGTAGAGGGTGGTCGAGACTATGTCCTGTGCGAATTTGGGATTTAAAAAAAAATAGGTTTTTGAGAATAGCGGGGTTAAGTGTTCCACGGCTGGGGGTATAAATTTGAAAAAGACACTTAGGGGTCGAAAGTCCACGATCTGACGCCGGATTATCGTAGAGGGTGGTCGAGACTATGTACTGTGCGAATTTGGGATTTAAAAAAAAATAGGTTTTTGAGAATAGCGGGGTTAAGTGTTCCACGGCTGGGGGTATAAATTTGAAAAAGACACTTAGGGGTCGAAAGTCCACGATCTGACGCCGGATTATCGTAGAGGGTGGTCGAGACTATGTACTGTGCGAATTTGGGATTTAAAAAAAAATAGGTTTTTGAGAATAGCGGGGTTAAGTGTTCCACGGCTGGGGGTATAAATTTGAAAAAGACACTTAGGGGTCGAAAGTCCACGATCTGACGCCGGATTATCGTAGAGGGTGGTCGAGACTATGTCCTGTGCGAATTTGGGATTTAAAAAAAAATAGGTTTTTGAGAATAGCGGGGTTAAGTGTTCCACGGCTGGGGGTATAAATTTGAAAAAGACACTTAGGGGTCGAAAGTCCACGATCTGACGCCGGATTATCGTAGAGGGTGGTCGAGACTATGTACTGTGCGAATTTGGGATTTAAAAAAAAATAGGTTTTTGAGAATAGCGGGGTTAAGTGTTCCACGGCTGGGGGTATAAATTTGAAAAAGACACTTAGGGGTCGAAAGTTCACGATCTGACGCCGGATTATCGTAGAGGGTGGTCGAGACTATGTACTGTGCGAATTTGGGATTTAAAAAAAAATAGGTTTTTGAGAATAGCGGGGTTAAGTGTTCCACGGCTGGGGGTATAAATTTGAAAAAGACACTTAGGGGTCGAAAGTCCACGATCTGACGCCGGATTATCGTAGAGGGTGGTCGAGACTATGTCCTGTGCGAATTTGGGATTTAAAAAAAAATAGGTTTTTGAGAATAGCGGGGTTAAGTGTTCCACGGCTGGGGGTATAAATTTGAAAAAGACACTTAGGGGTCGAAAGTCCACGATCTGACTTCGGATTATCGTAGAGGGTGGTCGAGACTATGTACTGTGCGAATTTGAGATTTAAAAAAAAATAGGTTTTTGAGAATAGCGGGGTTAAGTGTTCCATGGCTGGGGGTATAAATTTGAAAAAGACACTTAGGGGTCGAAAGTCCACGATCTGACGCCGGATTATCGTAGAGGGTGGTCGAGACTATGTACTGTGCGAATTTGAGATTTAAAAAAAAATATGTTTTTGAGAATAGCGGGGTTAAGTGATCCACGGCTGGGGGTATAAATTTGAAAAAGACACTTAGGGGTCGAAAGTCCACGATCTGACGCCGGATTATCGTAGAGGGTGGTCGAGACTATGTCCTGTGCGAATTTGGGATTTAAAAAAAAATAGGTTTTTGAGAATAGCGGGGTTAAGTGTTCCACGGCTGGGGGTATAAATTTGAAAAAGACACTTAGGGGTCGAAAGTCCACGATCTGACTTCGGATTATCGTAGAGGGTGGTCGAGACTATGTACTGTGCGAATTTGAGATTTAAAAAAAAATAGGTTTTTGAGAATAGCGGGGTTAAGTGTTCCATGGCTGGGGGTATAAATTTGAAAAAGACACTTAGGGGTCGAAAGTCCACGATCTGACGCCGGATTATCGTAGAGGGTGGTCGAGACTATGTACTGTGCGAATTTGAGATTTAAAAAAAATAGGTTTTTGAGAATAGCGGGGTTAAGTGTTCAACGGCTGGGGGTATAAATTTGAAAAAGACACTTAGGGGTCGAAAGTCCACGATCTGACGCCGGATTATCATAGAGGGTGGTCGAGACTATGTACTGTGCGAATTTGAGATTTAAAAAAAAATAGGTTTTTGAGAATAGCGGGGTTAAGTGTTCCACGGCTGGGGGTATAAATTTGAAAAAGACACTTAGGGGTCGAAAGTCCACGATCTGACGCCGGATTATCGTAGAGGGTGGTCGAGACTATTTACTGTGCGAATTTGGGATTTAAAAAAAAATAGGTTTTTGAGAATAGCGGGGTTAAGTGTTCCACGGCTGGGGGTATAAATTTGAAAAAGACACTTAGGGGTCGAAAGTCCACGATCTGACGCCGGATTATCGTAGAGGGTGGTCGAGACTATGTACTGTGCGAATTTGGGATTTAAAAAAAAATAAATTTTTGAGAATAGCGGGGTTAAGTGTTCCACGGCTGGGGGTATAAATTTGAAAAAGACACTTAGGGGTCGAAAGTCCACGATCTGACGCCGGATTATCGTAGAGGGTGGTCGAGACTATGTACTGTGCGAATTTGGGATTTAAAAAAAAATAGGTTTTTGAGAATAGCGGGGTTAAGTGTTCCACGGCTGGGGGTATAAATTTGAAAAAGACACTTAGGGGTCGAAAGTCCACGATCTGACGCCGGATTATCATAGAGGGTGGTCGAGACTATGTACTGTGCGAATTTGGGATTTAAAAAAAAATATGTTTTTGAGAATAGCGGGGTTAAGTGTTCGACGGCTGGGGGTATAAATTTGAAAAAGACACTTAGGGGTCGAAAGTCCACGATCTGACGCCGGATTATCGTAGAGGGTGGTCGAGACTATGTACTGTGCGAATTTGGGATTTAAAAAATAATAGGTTTTTGAGAATAGCGGGGTTAAGTGTTCCACGGCTGGGGGTATAAATTTGAAAAAGACACTTAGGGGTCGAAAGTCCACGATCTGACGCCGGATTATCGTAGAGGGTGGTCGAGACTATGTACTGTGCGAATTTGGGATTTAAAAAAAAATAGGTTTTTGAGAATAGCGGGGTTAAATGTTCCACGGCTGGGGGTATAAATTTGAAAAAGACACTTAGGGGTCGAAAGTCCACGATCTGACGCCGGATTATCGTAGAGGGTGGTCGAGACTATGTACTGTGCGAATTTGGGATTTAAAAAAAAAATAGGTTTTTGAGAATAGCGGGGTTAAGTGTTCCACGGCTGGGGGTATAAATTTGAAAAAGACACTTAGGGGTCGAAAGTCCACGATCTGACGCCGGATTATCGTAGAGGGTGGTCAAGACTATGTACTGTGCGAATTTGGGATTTAAAAAAAAATAGGTTTTTGAGAATAGCGGGGTTAAGTGTTCCACGGCTGGGGGTATAAATTTGAAAAAGACACTTAGGGGTCGAAAGTCCACGATCTGACGCCGGATTATCATAGAGGGTGGTCGAGACTATGTACTGTGCGAATTTGGGATTTAAAAAAAAATAGGTTTTTGAGAATAGCGGGGTTAAGTGTTCCACGGCTGGGGGTATAAATTTGAAAAAGACACTTAGGGGTCGAAAGTCCACGATCTGACGCCGGATTATCATAGAGGGTGGTCGAGACTATGTACTGTGCGAATTTGGGATTTAAAAAAAAATAGGTTTTTGAGAATAGCGGGGTTAAGTGTTCCACGGCTGGGGGTATAAATTTGAAAAAGACACTTAGGGGTCGAAAGTCCACGATCTGACGCCAGATTATCGTAGAGGGTGGTCGAGACTATGTACTGTGCGAATTTGAGATTTAAAAAAAAATAGGTTTTTGAGAATAGCGGGGTTAAGTGTTCCACGGCTGAAGGTATAAATTTGAAAAAGACACTTAGGGGTCGAAAGTCCACGATCTGACGCCGGATTATCGTAGAGGGTGGTCGAGACTATGTACTGTGCGAATTTGGGATTTAAAAAAAAATAGGTTTTTGAGAATAGCGGGGTTAAGTGTTCCACGGCTGGGGGTATAAATTTGAAAAAGACACTTAGGGGTCGAAAGTCCACGATCTGACGCCGGATTATCGTAGAGGGTGGTCGAGACTATGTACTGTGCGAATTTGGGATTTAAAAAAAAAAAGGTTTTTGAGAATAGCGGGGTTAAGTGTTCCACGGCTGGGGGTATAAATTTGAAAAAGACACTTAGGGGTCGAAAGTCCACGATCTGACGCCGGATTATCATAGAGGGTGGTCGAGACTATGTACTGTGCGAATTTGGGATTTAAAAAAAAAAAGGTTTTTGAGAATAGCGGGGTTAAGTGTTCCACGGCTGGGGGTATAAATTTGAAAAAGACACTTAGGGGTCGAAAGTCCACGATCTGACGCCGGATTATCGTAGAGGGTGGTCGAGACTATGTACTGTGCGAATTTGGGATTTAAAAAAAAATAGGTTTTTGAGAATAGCGGGGTTAAGTGTTCCACGGCTGGGGGTATAAATTTGAAAAAGACACTTAGGGGTCGAAAGTCCACGATCTGACGCCGGATTATCGTAGAGGGTGGTCGAGACTATGTACTGTGCGAATTTGGGATTTAAAAAAAAACAGGTTTTTGAGAATAGCGGGGTTAAGTGTTCCACGGCTGGGGGTATAAATTTGAAAAAGACACTTAGGGGTCGAAAGTCCACGATCTGACGCCGGATTATCGTAGAGGGTGGTCGAGACTATGTACTGTGCGAATTTGGGATTTAAAAAAAAATAGGTTTTTGAGAATAGCGGGGTTAAGTGTTCCACGGCTGGGGGTATAAATTTGAAAAAGACACTTAGGGGTCGAAAGTCCACGATCTGACGCCGGATTATCATAGAGGGTGGTCGAGACTATGTACTGTGCGAATTTGGGATTTAAAAAAAAATAGGTTTTTGAGAATAGCGGGGTTAAGTGTTCCACGGCTGGGGGTATAAATTTGAGAAAGACACTTAGGGGTCGAAAGTCCACGATCTGACGCCGGATTATCGTAGAGGGTGGTCGAGACTATGTACTGTGCGAATTTGGGATTTAAAAAAAAATAGGTTTTTGAGAATAGCGGGGTTAAGTGTTCCACGGCTGGGGGTATAAATTTGAAAAAGACACTTAGGGGTCGAAAGTCCACGATCTGACGCCGGATTATCGTAGAGGGTGGTCGAGACTATGTACTGTGCGAATTTGAGATTTAAAAAAAAAATAGGTTTTTGAGAATAGCGGGGTTAAGTGTTCCACGGCTGGGGGTATAAATTTGAAAAAGACACTTAGGGGTCGAAAGTCCACGATCTGACGCCGGATTATCGTAGAGGGTGGTCGAGACTATGTACTGTGCGAATTTGGGATTTAAAAAAAAATAGGTTTTTGAGAATAGCGGGGTTAAGTGTTCCACGGCTGGGGGTATAAATTTGAGAAAGACACTTAGGGGTCGAAAGTCCACGATCTGACGCCGGATTATCGTAGAGGGTGGTCGAGACTATGTACTGTGCGAATTTGGGATTTAAAAAAAAATAGGTTTTTGAGAATAGCGGGGTTAAGTGTTCCACGGCTGGGGGTATAAATTTGAAAAAGACACTTAGGGGTCGAAAGTCCACGATCTGACGCCGGATTATCGTAGAGGGTGGTCGAGACTATGTACTGTGCGAATTTGAGATTTAAAAAAAAAATAGGTTTTTGAGAATAGCGGGGTTAAGTGTTCCACGGCTGGGGGTATAAATTTGAAAAAGACACTTAGGGGTCGAAAGTCCACGATCTGACGCCGGATTATCGTAGAGGGTGGTCGAGACTATGTACTGTGCGAATTTGGGATTTAAAAAAAATAGGTTTTTGAGAATAGCGGGGTTAAGTGTTCCACGGCTGGGGATATAAATTTGAAAAAGACACTTAGGGGTCGAAAGTCCACGATCTGACGCCGGATTATCGTAGAGGGTGGTCGAGACTATGTACTGTGCGAATTTGGGATTTAAAAAAAATAGGTTTTTGAGAATAGCGGGGTTAAGTGTTCCACGGCTGGGGATATAAATTTGAAAAAGACACTTAGGGGTCGAAAGTCCACGATCTGACGCCGGATTATCGTAGAGGGTGGTCGAGACTATGTACTGTGCGAATTTGAGATTTAAAAAAAAATAGGTTTTTGAGAATAGCGGTGTTAAGTGTTCCACGGCTGGGGGTATAAATTTGAAAAAGACACTTAGGGGTCGAAAGTCCACGATCTGACGCCGGATTATCGTAGAGGGTGGTCGAGACTATGTACTGTGCGAATTTGGGATTTAAAAAAAATAGGTTTTTGAGAATAGCGGGGTTAAGTGTTCCACGGCTGGGGATATAAATTTGAAAAAGACACTTAGGGGTCGAAAGTCCACGATCTGACGCCGGATTATCGTAGAGGGTGGTCGAGACTATGTACTGTGCGAATTTGGGATTTAAAAAAAAATAGGTTTTTGAGAATAGCGGGGTTAAGTGTTCCACGGCTGGGGGTATAAATTTGAAAAAGACACTTAGGGGTCGAAAGTCCACGATCTGACGCCGGATTATCGTAGAGGGTGGTCGAGACTATGTACTGTGCGAATTTGGGATTTAAAAAAAAATACGTTTTTGAGAATAGCGGGGTTAAGTGTTCCACGGCTGGGGGTATAAATTTGAAAAAGACACTTAGGGGTCGAAAGTCCACGATCTGACGCCGGATTATCGTAGAGGGTGGTCGAGACTATGTACTGTGCGAATTTGGGATTTAAAAAAAAATAGGTTTTTGAGAAAAGCGGGGTTAAGTGTTCCACGGCTGGGGGTATATTTTTGAAAAAGACACTTAGGGGTCGAAAGTCCACGATCTGACGCCGGATTATCGTAGAGGGTGGTCGAGACTATGTACTGTGCGAATTTGAGATTTAAAAAAAAATAGGTTTTTGAGAATAGCGGGGTTAAGTGTTCCACGGCTGGGGGTATAAATTTGAAAAAGACACTTAGGGGTCGAAAGTCCACGATCTGACGCCGGATTATCGTAGAGGGTGGTCGAGACTATGTACTGTGCGAATTTGAGATTTAAAAAAAAATAGGTTTTTGAGAATAGCGGGGTTAAGTGTTCCACGGCTGGGGGTATAAATTTGAAAAAGACACTTAGGGGTCGAAAGTCCACGATCTGACGCCGGATTATCGTAGAGGGTGGTCGAGACTATGTACTGTGCGAATTTGAGATTTAAAAAATTTGAAAAAGACACTTAGGGGTCGAAAGTCCACGATCTGACGCCGGATTATCGTAGAGGGTGGTCGAGACTATGTACTGTGCGAATTTGGGATTTAAAAAAAAATAGGTTTTTGAGAATAGCGGGGTTAAGTGTTCCACGGCTGGGGGTATAAATTTGAAATAGACACTTAGGGGTCGAAAGTCCACGATCTGACGCCGGATTATCATAGAGGGTGGTCGAGACTATGTACTGTGCGAATTTGGGATTTAAAAAAAAATAGGTTTTTGAGAATAGCGGGGTTAAGTGTTCCACGGCTGGGGGTATAAATTTGAAAAAGACACTTAGGGGTCGAAAGTCCACGATCTGACGCCGGATTATCGTAGAGGGTGGTCGAGACTATGTACTGTGCGAATTTGAGATTTAAAAAAAAATAGGTTTTTGAGAATAGCGGGGTTAAGTGTTCCACGGCTGGGGGTATAAATTTGAAAAAGACACTTAGGGGTCGAAAGTCCACGATCTGACGCCGGATTATCGTAGAGGGTGGTCGAGACTATGTACTGTGCGAATTTGGGATTTAAAAAAAAATAGGTTTTTGAGAATAGCGGGGTTAAGTGTTCCACGGCTGGGGGTATAAATTTGAGAAAGACACTTAGGGGTCGAAAGTCCACGATCTGACGCCGGATTATCGTAGAGGGTGGTCGAGACTATGTACTGTGCGAATTTGGGATTTAAAAAAAAATAGGTTTTTGAGAATAGCGGGGTTAAGTGTTCCACGGCTGGGGGTATAAATTTGAAAAAGACACTTAGGGGTCGAAAGTCCACGATCTGACGCCGGATTATCGTAGAGGGTGGTCGAGACTATGTACTGTGCGAATTTGAGATTTAAAAAAAAAATAGGTTTTTGAGAATAGCGGGGTTAAGTGTTCCACGGCTGGGGGTATAAATTTGAAAAAGACACTTAGGGGTCGAAAGTCCACGATCTGACGCCGGATTATCGTAGAGGGTGGTCGAGACTATGTACTGTGCGAATTTGGGATTTAAAAAAAATAGGTTTTTGAGAATAGCGGGGTTAAGTGTTCCACGGCTGGGGATATAAATTTGAAAAAGACACTTAGGGGTCGAAAGTCCACGATCTGACGCCGGATTATCGTAGAGGGTGGTCGAGACTATGTACTGTGCGAATTTGGGATTTAAAAAAAATAGGTTTTTGAGAATAGCGGGGTTAAGTGTTCCACGGCTGGGGATATAAATTTGAAAAAGACACTTAGGGGTCGAAAGTCCACGATCTGACGCCGGATTATCGTAGAGGGTGGTCGAGACTATGTACTGTGCGAATTTGAGATTTAAAAAAAAATAGGTTTTTGAGAATAGCGGGGTTAAGTGTTCCACGGCTGGGGGTATAAATTTGAAAAAGACACTTAGGGGTCGAAAGTCCACGATCTGACGCCGGATTATCGTAGAGGGTGGTCGAGACTATGTACTGTGCGAATTTGGGATTTAAAAAAAATAGGTTTTTGAGAATAGCGGGGTTAAGTGTTCCACGGCTGGGGATATAAATTTGAAAAAGACACTTAGGGGTCGAAAGTCCACGATCTGACGCCGGATTATCGTAGAGGGTGGTCGAGACTATGTACTGTGCGAATTTGGGATTTAAAAAAAAATAGGTTTTTGAGAATAGCGGGGTTAAGTGTTCCACGGCTGGGGGTATAAATTTGAAAAAGACACTTAGGGGTCGAAAGTCCACGATCTGACGCCGGATTATCGTAGAGGGTGGTCGAGACTATGTACTGTGCGAATTTGGGATTTAAAAAAAATACGTTTTTGAGAATAGCGGGGTTAAGTGTTCCACGGCTGGGGGTATAAATTTGAAAAAGACACTTAGGGGTCGAAAGTCCACGATCTGACGCCGGATTATCGTAGAGGGTGGTCGAGACTATGTACTGTGCGAATTTGGGATTTAAAAAAAAATAGGTTTTTGAGAAAAGCGGGGTTAAGTGTTCCACGGCTGGGGGTATATTTTTGAAAAAGACACTTAGGGGTCGAAAGTCCACGATCTGACGCCGGATTATCGTAGAGGGTGGTCGAGACTATGTACTGTGCGAATTTGAGATTTAAAAAAAAATAGGTTTTTGAGAATAGCGGGGTTAAGTGTTCCACGGCTGGGGGTATAAATTTGAAAAAGACACTTAGGGGTCGAAAGTCCACGATCTGACGCCGGATTATCGTAGAGGGTGGTCGAGACTATGTACTGTGCGAATTTGAGATTTAAAAAAAAATAGGTTTTTGAGAATAGCGGGGTTAAGTGTTCCACGGCTGGGGGTATAAATTTGAAAAAGACACTTAGGGGTCGAAAGTCCACGATCTGACGCCGGATTATCGTAGAGGGTGGTCGAGACTATGTACTGTGCGAATTTGAGATTTAAAAAATTTGAAAAAGACACTTAGGGGTCGAAAGTCCACGATCTGACGCCGGATTATCGTAGAGGGTGGTCGAGACTATGTACTGTGCGAATTTGGGATTTAAAAAAAAATAGGTTTTTGAGAATAGCGGGGTTAAGTGTTCCACGGCTGGGGGTATAAATTTGAAATAGACACTTAGGGGTCGAAAGTCCACGATCTGACGCCGGATTATCATAGAGGGTGGTCGAGACTATGTACTGTGCGAATTTGGGATTTAAAAAAAAATAGGTTTTTGAGAATAGCGGGGTTAAGTGTTCCACGGCTGGGGGTATAAATTTGAAAAAGACACTTAGGGGTCGAAAGTCCACGATCTGACGCCGGATTATCGTAGAGGGTGGTCGAGACTATGTACTGTGCGAATTTGAGATTTAAAAAAAAATAGGTTTTTGAGAATAGCGGGGTTAAGTGTTCCACGGCTGGGGGTATAAATTTGAAAAAGACACTTAGGGGTCGAAAGTCCACGATCTGACGCCGGATTATCGTAGAGGGTGGTCGAGACTATGTACTGTGCGAATTTGAGATTTAAAAAAAAATAGGTTTTTGAGAATAGCGGGGTTAAGTGTTCCACGGCTGGGGGTATAAATTTGAAAAAGACACTTAGGGGTCGAAAGTCCACGATCTGACGCCGGATTATCGTAGAGGGTGGTCGAGACTATGTACTGTGCGAATTTGAGATTTAAAAAAAAATAGGTTTCTGAGAATAGCGGGGTTAAGTGTTCCACGGCTGGGGGTATAAATTTGAAAAAGACACTTAGGGGTCGAAAGTCCACGATCTGACGCCGGATTATCGTAGAGGGTGGTCGAGACTATGTACTGTGCGAATTTGAGATTAAAAAAAAAATAGGTTTTTGAGAATAGCGGGGTTAAGTGTTTCAAGGCTGGGGGTATAAATTTGAAAAAGACACTTAGGGGTCGAAAGTCCACGATCTGACGCCGGATTATCATAGAGGGTGGTCGAGACTATGTACTGTGCGAATTTGGGATTTAAAAAAAAATAGGTTTTTGAGAATAGCGGGGTTAAGTGTTCCACGGCTGAGGGTATAAATTTGAAAAAGACACTTAGGGGTCGAAAGTCCACGATCTGACGCCGGATTATCGTAGAGGGTGGTCGAGACTATGTACTGTGCGAATTTGGGATTTAAAAAAAAATAGGTTTTTGAGAATAGCGGGGTTAAGTGTTCCACGGCTGGGGGTATAAATTTGAAAAAGACACTTAGGGGTCGAAAGTCCACGATCTGACGCCGGATTATCGTAGAGGGTGGTCGAGACTATGTACTGTGCGAATTTGGGATTTAAAAAAAATAGGTTTTTGAGAATAGCGGGGTTAAGTGTTCCACGGCTGGGGGTATAAATTTGAAAAAGACACTTAGGGGTCGAAAGTCCACGATCTGACGCCGGATTATCGTAGAGGGTGGTCGAGACTACGTACTGTGCGAATTTGGGATTTAAAAAAAAATTGGTTTTTGAGAATAGCGGGGTTAAGTGTTCCACGGCTGGGGGTATAAATTTGAAAAAGACACTTAGGGGTCGAAAGTTCACGATCTGACGCCGGATTATCATAGAGGGTGGTCAAGACTATGTACTGTGCGAATTTGGGATTAAAAAAAAAATAGGTTTTTGAGAATAGCGGGGTTAAGTGTTCCACGGCTGGGGGTATAAATTTGAAAAAGACACTTAGGGGTCGAAAGTCCACGATCTGACGCCGGATTATCATAGAGGGTGGTCGAGACTATGTACTGTGCGAATTTGGGATTTAAAAAAAAATAGGTTTTTGAGAATAGCGGGGTTAAGTGTTCCACGGCTGGGGGTATAAATTTGAAAAAGACACTTAGGGGTCGAAAGTCCACGATCTGACGCCGGATTATCATAGAGGGTGGTCGAGACTATGTACTGTGCGAATTTGGGATTTAAAAAAAAATAGGTTTTTGAGAATAGCGGGGTTAAGTGTTCCACGGCTGGGGGTATAAATTTGAAAAAGACACTTAGGGGTCGAAAGTCCACGATCTGACGCCGGATTATCATAGAGGGTGGTCGAGACTATGTACTGTGCGAATTTGGGATTTAAAAAAAAATATGTTTTTGAGAATAGCGGGGTTAAGTGTTCCACGGCTGGGGGTATAAATTTGAAAAAGACACTTAGGGGTCGAAAGTCCACGATCTGACGCCGGATTATCATAGAGGGTGGTCGAGACTATGTACTGTGCGAATTTGGGATTTAAAAAAAAATAGGTTTTTGAGAATAGCGGGGTTAAGTGCTCCACGGCTGGGGGTATAAATTTGAAAAAGACACTTAGGGGTCGAAAGTCCACGATCTGACGCCGGATTATCGTATAGGGTGGTCGAGACTATATACTGTGCGAATTTGGGATTTAAAAAAAAATATGTTTTTGAGAATAGCGGGGTTAAGTGTTCCACGGCTGGGGGTATAAATTTGAAAAAGACACTTAGGGGTCGAAAGTCTACGATCTGACGCCGGATTATCGTAGAGGGTGGTCGAGACTATGTACTGTGCGAATTTGGGATTTAAAAAAAAATAGGTTTTTGAGAATAGCAGGGTTAAGTGTTCCACGGCTGGGGGTATAAATTTGAAAAAGACACTTAGGGGTCGAAAGTCCACAATCTGACGCCGGATTATCTTAGAGGGTGGTCGAGACTATGTACTGTGCGAATTTGAGATTTAAAAAAAAATAGGTTTTTGAGAATAGCAGGGTTAAGTGTTCCACGGCTGGGGGTATAAATTTGAAAAAGACACTTAGGGGTCGAAAGTCCACGATCTGACGCCGGATTATCGTAGAGGGTGGTCGAGACTATGTACTGTGCGAATTTGGGATTTAAAAAAAAATAGGTTTTTGAGAATAGCGGGGTTAAGTGTTCCACGGCTGGGGGTATAAATTTGAAAAAGACACTTAGGGGTCGAAAGTCCACGATCTGACTTCGGATTATCGTAGAGGGTGGTCGAGACTATGTACTGTGCGAATTTGAGATTTAAAAAAAAATAGGTTTTTGAGAATAGCGGGGTTAAGTGTTCCACGGCTGGGGGTATAAATTTGAAAAAGACACTTAGGGGTCGAAAGTCCACGATCTGACGCCGGATTATCGTAGAGGGTGGTCGAGACTATGTACTGTGCGAATTTGAGATTTAAAAAAAAATATGTTTTTGAGAATAGCGGGGTTAAGTGATCCACGGCTGGGGGTATAAATTTGAAAAAGACACTTAGGGGTCGAAAGTCCACGATCTGACGCCGGATTATCGTAGAGGGTGGTCGAGACTATGTACTGTGCGAATTTGAGATTTAAAAAAAATAGGTTTTTGAGAATAGCGGGGTTAAGTGTTCCACGGCTGGGGGTATAAATTTGAAAAAGACACTTAGGGGTCGAAAGTCCACGATCTGACGCCGGATTATCATAGAGGGTGGTCGAGACTATGTACTGTGCGAATTTGGGATTTAAAAAAAAATAGGTTTTTGAGAATAGCGGGGTTAAGTGTTCCACGGCTGGGGGTATAAATTTGAAAAAGACACTTAGGGGTCGAAAGTCCACGATCTGACGCCGGATTATCGTAGAGGGTGGTCGAGACTATGTACTGTGCGAATTTGAGATTTAAAAAAAAATAGGTTTTTGAGAATAGCGGGGTTAAGTGTTCCACGGCTGGGGGTATAAATTTGAAAAAGACACTTAGGGGTCGAAAGTCCACGATCTGACGCCGGATTATCGTAGAGGGTGGTCGAGACTATGTACTGTGCGAATTTGGGATTTAAAAAAAAATAGGTTTTTGAGAATAGCGGGGTTAAGTGTTCCACGGCTGGGGGTATAAATTTGAAAAAGACACTTAGGGGTCGAAAGTCCACGATCTGACGCCGGATTATCGTAGAGGGTGGTCGAGACTATGTACTGTGCGAATTTGGGATTTAAAAAAAAATAGATTTTTGAGAATAGCGGGGTTAAGTGTTCCACGGCTGGGGGTATAAATTTGAAAAAGACACTTAGGGGTCGAAAGTCCACGATCTGACGCCGGATTATCGTAGAGGGTGGTCGAGACTATGTCCTGTGCGAATTTGGGATTTAAAAAAAAATAGGTTTTTGAGAATAGCGGGGTTAAGTGTTCCACGGCTGGGGGTATAAATTTGAAAAAGACACTTAGGGGTCGAAAGTCCACGATCTGACGCCGGATTATCGTAGAGGGTGGTCGAGACTATGTACTGTGCGAATTTGGGATTTAAAAAAAAATAGGTTTTTGAGAATAGCGGGGTTAAGTGTTCCACGGCTGGGGGTATAAATTTGAAAAAGACACTTAGGGGTCGAAAGTCCACGATCTGACGCCGGATTATCGTAGAGGGTGGTCGAGACTATGTACTGTGCGAATTTGGGATTTAAAAAAAAATAGGTTTTTGAGAATAGCGGGGTTAAGTGTTCCACGGCTGGGGGTATAAATTTGAAAAAGACACTTAGGGGTCGAAAGTCCACGATCTGACGCCGGATTATCGTAGAGGGTGGTCGAGACTATGTCCTGTGCGAATTTGGGATTTAAAAAAAAATAGGTTTTTGAGAATAGCGGGGTTAAGTGTTCCACGGCTGGGGGTATAAATTTGAAAAAGACACTTAGGGGTCGAAAGTCCACGATCTGACTTCGGATTATCGTAGAGGGTGGTCGAGACTATGTACTGTGCGAATTTGAGATTTAAAAAAAAATATGTTTTTGAGAATAGCGGGGTTAAGTGATCCACGGCTGGGGGTATAAATTTGAAAAAGACACTTAGGGGTCGAAAGTCCACGATCTGACGCCGGATTATCGTAGAGGGTGGTCGAGACTATGTACTGTGCGAATTTGAGATTTAAAAAAAATAGGTTTTTGAGAATAGCGGGGTTAAGTGTTCCACGGCTGGGGGTATAAATTTGAAAAAGACACTTAGGGGTCGAAAGTCCACGATCTGACGCCGGATTATCATAGAGGGTGGTCGAGACTATGTACTGTGCGAATTTGGGATTTAAAAAAAAATAGGTTTTTGAGAATAGCGGGGTTAAGTGTTCCACGGCTGGGGGTATAAATTTGAAAAAGACACTTAGGGGTCGAAAGTCCACGATCTGACGCCGGATTATCGTAGAGGGTGGTCGAGACTATGTACTGTGCGAATTTGGGATTTAAAAAAAAATAGGTTTTTGAGAATAGCGGGGTTAAGTGTTCCACGGCTGGGGGTATAAATTTGAAAAAGACACTTAGGGGTCGAAAGTCCACGATCTGACGCCGGATTATCGTAGAGGGTGGTCGAGACTATGTCCTGTGCGAATTTGGGATTTAAAAAAAAATAGGTTTTTGAGAATAGCGGGGTTAAGTGTTCCACGGCTGGGGGTATAAATTTGAAAAAGACACTTAGGGGTCGAAAGTCCACGATCTGACGCCGGATTATCGTAGAGGGTGGTCGAGACTATGTACTGTGCGAATTTGGGATTTAAAAAAAAATAGGTTTTTGAGAATAGCGGGGTTAAGTGTTCCACGGCTGGGGGTATAAATTTGAAAAAGACACTTAGGGGTCGAAAGTCCACGATCTGACGCCGGATTATCGTAGAGGGTGGTCGAGACTATGTACTGTGCGAATTTGGGATTTAAAAAAAAATAGGTTTTTGAGAATAGCGGGGTTAAGTGTTCCACGGCTGGGGGTATAAATTTGAAAAAGACACTTAGGGGTCGAAAGTCCACGATCTGACGCCGGATTATCGTAGAGGGTGGTCGAGACTATGTCCTGTGCGAATTTGGGATTTAAAAAAAAATAGGTTTTTGAGAATAGCGGGGTTAAGTGTTCCACGGCTGGGGGTATAAATTTGAAAAAGACACTTAGGGGTCGAAAGTCCACGATCTGACGCCGGATTATCGTAGAGGGTGGTCGAGACTATGTACTGTGCGAATTTGGGATTTAAAAAAAAATAGGTTTTTGAGAATAGCGGGGTTAAGTGTTCCACGGCTGGGGGTATAAATTTGAAAAAGACACTTAGGGGTCGAAAGTTCACGATCTGACGCCGGATTATCGTAGAGGGTGGTCGAGACTATGTACTGTGCGAATTTGGGATTTAAAAAAAAATAGGTTTTTGAGAATAGCGGGGTTAAGTGTTCCACGGCTGGGGGTATAAATTTGAAAAAGACACTTAGGGGTCGAAAGTCCACGATCTGACGCCGGATTATCGTAGAGGGTGGTCGAGACTATGTCCTGTGCGAATTTGGGATTTAAAAAAAAATAGGTTTTTGAGAATAGCGGGGTTAAGTGTTCCACGGCTGGGGGTATAAATTTGAAAAAGACACTTAGGGGTCGAAAGTCCACGATCTGACTTCGGATTATCGTAGAGGGTGGTCGAGACTATGTACTGTGCGAATTTGAGATTTAAAAAAAAATAGGTTTTTGAGAATAGCGGGGTTAAGTGTTCCATGGCTGGGGGTATAAATTTGAAAAAGACACTTAGGGGTCGAAAGTCCACGATCTGACGCCGGATTATCGTAGAGGGTGGTCGAGACTATGTACTGTGCGAATTTGAGATTTAAAAAAAAATATGTTTTTGAGAATAGCGGGGTTAAGTGATCCACGGCTGGGGGTATAAATTTGAAAAAGACACTTAGGGGTCGAAAGTCCACGATCTGACGCCGGATTATCGTAGAGGGTGGTCGAGACTATGTCCTGTGCGAATTTGGGATTTAAAAAAAAATAGGTTTTTGAGAATAGCGGGGTTAAGTGTTCCACGGCTGGGGGTATAAATTTGAAAAAGACACTTAGGGGTCGAAAGTCCACGATCTGACTTCGGATTATCGTAGAGGGTGGTCGAGACTATGTACTGTGCGAATTTGAGATTTAAAAAAAAATAGGTTTTTGAGAATAGCGGGGTTAAGTGTTCCATGGCTGGGGGTATAAATTTGAAAAAGACACTTAGGGGTCGAAAGTCCACGATCTGACGCCGGATTATCGTAGAGGGTGGTCGAGACTATGTACTGTGCGAATTTGGGATTTAAAAAAAAATAGGTTTTTGAGAATAGCGGGGTTAAATGTTCCACGGCTGGGGGTATAAATTTGAAAAAGACACTTAGGGGTCGAAAGTCCACGATCTGACGCCGGATTATCGTAGAGGGTGGTCGAGACTATGTACTGTGCGAATTTGGGATTTAAAAAAAAAATAGGTTTTTGAGAATAGCGGGGTTAAGTGTTCCACGGCTGGGGGTATAAATTTGAAAAAGACACTTAGGGGTCGAAAGTCCACGATCTGACGCCGGATTATCGTAGAGGGTGGTCAAGACTATGTACTGTGCGAATTTGGGATTTAAAAAAAAATAGGTTTTTGAGAATAGCGGGGTTAAGTGTTCCACGGCTGGGGGTATAAATTTGAAAAAGACACTTAGGGGTCGAAAGTCCACGATCTGACGCCGGATTATCATAGAGGGTGGTCGAGACTATGTACTGTGCGAATTTGGGATTTAAAAAAAAATAGGTTTTTGAGAATAGCGGGGTTAAGTGTTCCACGGCTGGGGGTATAAATTTGAAAAAGACACTTAGGGGTCGAAAGTCCACGATCTGACGCCAGATTATCGTAGAGGGTGGTCGAGACTATGTACTGTGCGAATTTGAGATTTAAAAAAAAATAGGTTTTTGAGAATAGCGGGGTTAAGTGTTCCACGGCTGAAGGTATAAATTTGAAAAAGACACTTAGGGGTCGAAAGTCCACGATCTGACGCCGGATTATCGTAGAGGGTGGTCGAGACTATGTACTGTGCGAATTTGGGATTTAAAAAAAAATAGGTTTTTGAGAATAGCGGGGTTAAGTGTTCCACGGCTGGGGGTATAAATTTGAAAAAGACACTTAGGGGTCGAAAGTCCACGATCTGACGCCGGATTATCGTAGAGGGTGGTCGAGACTATGTACTGTGCGAATTTGGGATTTAAAAAAAAAAAGGTTTTTGAGAATAGCGGGGTTAAGTGTTCCACGGCTGGGGGTATAAATTTGAAAAAGACACTTAGGGGTCGAAAGTCCACGATCTGACGCCGGATTATCATAGAGGGTGGTCGAGACTATGTACTGTGCGAATTTGGGATTTAAAAAAAAAAAGGTTTTTGAGAATAGCGGGGTTAAGTGTTCCACGGCTGGGGGTATAAATTTGAAAAAGACACTTAGGGGTCGAAAGTCCACGATCTGACGCCGGATTATCGTAGAGGGTGGTCGAGACTATGTACTGTGCGAATTTGGGATTTAAAAAAAAATAGGTTTTTGAGAATAGCGGGGTTAAGTGTTCCACGGCTGGGGGTATAAATTTGAAAAAGACACTTAGGGGTCGAAAGTCCACGATCTGACGCCGGATTATCGTAGAGGGTGGTCGAGACTATGTACTGTGCGAATTTGGGATTTAAAAAAAAACAGGTTTTTGAGAATAGCGGGGTTAAGTGTTCCACGGCTGGGGGTATAAATTTGAAAAAGACACTTAGGGGTCGAAAGTCCACGATCTGACGCCGGATTATCGTAGAGGGTGGTCGAGACTATGTACTGTGCGAATTTGGGATTTAAAAAAAAATAGGTTTTTGAGAATAGCGGGGTTAAGTGTTCCACGGCTGGGGGTATAAATTTGAAAAAGACACTTAGGGGTCGAAAGTCCACGATCTGACGTTGGATTATCATAGAGGGTGGTCGAGACTATGTACTGTGCGAATTTGGGATTTAAAAAAAATATGTTTTTGAGAATAGCGGGGTTAAGTGTTCGACGGCTGGGGGTATAAATTTGAAAAAGACACTTAGGGGTCGAAAGTCCACGATCTGACGCCGGATTATCGTAGAGGGTGGTCGAGACTATGTACTGTGCGAATTTGGGATTTAAAAAAATAATAGGTTTTTGAGAATAGCGGGGTTAAGTGTTCCACGGCTGGGGGTATAAATTTGAAAAAGACACTTAGGGGTCGAAAGTCCACGATCTGACGCCGGATTATCATAGAGGGTGGTCGAGACTATGTACTGTGCGAATTTGGGATTTAAAAAAAAATAGGTTTTTGAGAATAGCGGGGTTAAGTGTTCCACGGCTGGGGGTATAAATTTGAAAAAGACACTTAGGGGTCGAAAGTCCACGATCTGACGCCGGATTATCGTAGAGGGTGGTCGAGACTATGTACTGTGCGAATTTGGGATTTAAAAAATAATAGGTTTTTGAGAATAGCGGGGTTAAGTGTTCCACGGCTGGGGGTATAAATTTGAAAAAGACACTTAGGGGTCGAAAGTCCACGATCTGACGCCGGATTATCGTAGAGGGTGGTCGAGACTATGTACTGTGCGAATTTGAGATTTAAAAAAAAATAGGTTTTTGAGAATAGCGGGGTTAAGTGTTCCACGGCTGGGGGTATAAATTTGAAAAAGACACTTAGGGGTCGAAAGTCCACGATCTGACGCCGGATTATCGTAGAGGGTGGTCAAGACTATGTACTGTGCGAATTTGGGATTTAAAAAAAAATAGGTTTTTGAGAATAGCGGGGTTAAGTGTTCCACGGCTGGGGGTATAAATTTGAAAAAGACACTTAGGGGTCGAAAGTCCACGATCTGACGCCGGATTATCGTAGAGGGTGGTCAAGACTATGTACTGTGCGAATTTGGGATTTAAAAAAAAATAGGTTTTTGAGAATAGCGGGGTTAAGTGTTCCACGGCTGGGGGTATAAATTTGAAAAAGACACTTAGGGGTCGAAAGTCCACGATCTGACGCCGGATTATCATAGAGGGTGGTCGAGACTATGTACTGTGCGAATTTGGGATTTAAAAAAAAATAGGTTTTTGAGAATAGCGGGGTTAAGTGTTCCACGGCTGGGGGTATAAATTTGAAAAAGACACTTAGGGGTCGAAAGTCCACGATCTGACGCCGGATTATCATAGAGGGTGGTCGAGACTATGTACTGTGCGAATTTGGGATTTAAAAAAAAATAGGTTTTTGAGAATAGCGGGGTTAAGTGTTCCACGGCTGGGGGTATAAATTTGAAAAAGACACTTGGGGGTCGAAAGTCCACGATCTGACGCCAGATTATCGTAGAGGGTGGTCGAGACTATGTACTGTGCGAATTTGAGATTTAAAAAAAAATAGGTTTTTGAGAATAGCGGGGTTAAGTGTTCCACGGCTGGGGGTATAAATTTGAAAAAGACACTTAGGGGTCGAAAGTCCACGATCTGACGCCGGATTATCGTAGAGGGTGGTCGAGACTATGTACTGTGCAAATTTGAGATTTAAAAAAAAATAGGTTTTTGAGAATAGCGGGGTTAAGTGTTCCACGGCTGGGGGTATAAATTTGAAAAAGACACTTAGGGGTCGAAAGTCCACGATCTGACGCCGGATTATCGTAGAGGGTGGTCGAGACTATGTACTGTGCGAATTTGAGATTTAAAAAAAAATAGATTTTTGAGAATAGCGGGGTTAAGTGTTCCACGGTTGGGGGTATAAATTTGAAAAAGACACTTAGGGGTCGAAAGTCCACGATCTGCCGCCGGATTATCGTAGAGGGTGGTCGAGACTATGTACTGTGCGAATTTGGGATTTAAAAAAAAATAGGTTTTTGAGAATAGCGGGGTTAAGTGTTCCACGGCTGGGGGTATAAATTTGAAAAAGACACTTAGGGGTCGAAAGTCCACGATCTGACGCCGGATTATCGTAGAGGGTGGTCAAGACTATGTACTGTGCGAATTTGAGATTAAAAAAAAATAGATTTTTGAGAATATCGGGGTTAAGTGTTCCACGGCTGGGGGTATAAATTTGAAAAAGACACTTAGGGGTCGAAAGTCCACGATCTGACGCCGGATTATCATAGAGGGTGGTCGAGACTATGTACTGTGCGAATTTGGGATTTAAAAAAAAAAAGGTTTTTGAGAAAAGCGGGGTTAAGTGTTCCACGGCTGGGGGTGTAAATTTGAAAAAGACACTTAGGGGTCGAAAGTCCACGATCTGACGCCGGATTATCATAGAGGGTGGTCGAGACTATGTACTGTGCGAATTTGGGATTTAAAAAAAAAAAGGTTTTTGAGAATAGCGGGGTTAAGTGTTCCACGGCTGGGGGTATAAATTTGAAAAAGACACTTAGGGGTCGAAAGTCCACGATCTGACGCCGGATTATCGTAGAGGGTGGTCGAGACTATGTACTGTCCGAATTTGGGATTTAAAAAAAAATAGGTTTTTGAGAATAGCGGGGTTAAGTGTTCCACGGCTGGGGGTATAAATTTGAAAAAGACACTTAGAGGTCGAAAGTCCACGATCTGACGCCGGATTATCGTAGAGGGTGGTCGAGACTATGTACTGTGCGAATTTGGGATTTAAAAAAAAATAGGTTTTTGAAAATAGCGGGGTTAAGTGTTCCACGGCTGGGGGTATAAATTTGAAAAAGACACTTAGGGGTCGAAAGTTCACGATCTGACGCCGGATTATCGTAGAGGGTGGTCGAGACTATGTACTGTGCGAATTTGGGATTTAAAAAAAAATAGGTTTTTGAGAATAGCGGGGTTAAGTGTTCCACGGCTGGGGGTATAAATTTGAAAAAGACACTTAGGGGTCGAAAGTCCACGATCTGACGCCGGATTATCATAGAGGGTGGTCGAGACTATGTACTGTGCGAATTTGGGATTAAAAAAAAAATAGGTTTTTGAGAATAGCGGGGTTAAGTGTTCCACGGCTGGGGGTATAAATTTGAAAAAGACACTTAGGGGTCGAAAGTCCACGATCTGACGCCGGATTATCGTAGAGGGTGGTCGAGACTATGTACTGTGCGAATTTGGGATTTAAAAAAAAATAGGTTTTTGAGAATAGCGGGGTTAAGTGTTCCACGGCTGGGGGTATAAATTTGAAAAAGACACTTAGGGGTCGAAAGTCCACGATCTGACGCCGGATTATCATAGAGGGTGGTCGAGACTATGTACTGTACGAATTTGGGATTTAAAAAAAAATAGGTTTTTGAGAATAGCGGGGTTAAGTGTTCCACGGCTGGGGGTATAAATTTGAAAAAGACACTTAGGGGTCGAAAGTCCACGATCTGACGCCGGATTATCGTAGAGGGTGGTCGAGACTATGTACTGTGCGAATTTGGGATTCAAAAAAAAATAGGTTTTTGAGAATAGCGGGGTTAAGTGTTCCACGGCTGGGGGTATAAATTTGAAAAAGACACTTAGGGGTCGACAGTCCACGATCTGACGCCGGATTATCGTAGAGGGTGGTCGAGACTATGTACTGTGCGAATTTGGGATTTAAAAAAAAATAGGTTTTTGAGAATAGCGGGGTTAAGTGTTCCACGGCTGGGGGTATAAATTTGAAAAAGACACTTAGGGGTCGAAAGTCCACGATCTGACGCCGGATTATCGTAGAGGGTGGTCGAGACTATGTACTGTGCGAATTTGGGATTTAAAAAAAAATTGGTTTTTGAGAATAGCGGGGTTAAGTGTTCCACGGCTGGGGGTATAAATTTGAAAAAGACACTTAGGGGTCGAAAGTCCACGATCTGACGCCGGATTATCGTAGAGGGTGGTCGAGACTATGTACTGTGCGAATTTGGGATTTAAAAAAAAATTGGTTTTTGAGAATAGCGGGGTTAAGTGTTCCACGGCTGGGGGTATAAATTTGAAAAAGACACTTAGGGGTCGAAAGTCCACGATCTGACGATGGATTATCGTATAGGGTGGTCGAGACTATATACTGTGCGAATTTGGGATTTAAAAAAAAATAGGTTTTTGAGAATAGCGGGGTTAAGTGTTCCACGGCTGGGGGTATAAATTTGAAAAAGACACTTAGGGGTCGAAAGTCCACGATCTGACTTCGGATTATCGTAGAGGGTGGTCGAGACTATGTACTGTGCGAATTTGAGATTTAAAAAAAAATAGGTTTTTGAGAATAGCGGGGTTAAGTGTTCCACGGCTGGGGGTATAAATTTGAAAAAGACACTTAGGGGTCGAAAGTCCACGATCTGACGCCGGATTATCGTAGAGGGTGGTCGAGACTATGTACTGTGCGAATTTGGGATTTAAAAAAAAATAGGTTTTTGAGAATAGCGGGGTTAAGTGTTCCACGGCTGGGGGTATAAATTTGAAAAAGACACTTAGGGGTCGAAAGTCCACGATCTGACGCCGGATTATCGTAGAGGGTAGTCGAGACTATGTACTGTGCGAATTTGAGATTTAAAAAAAAATAGGTTTTTGAGAATAGCGGGGTTAAGTGTTCCACGGCTGGGGGTATAAATTTGAAAAAGACACTTAGGGGTCGAAAGTCCACGATCTGACGCCGGATTATCGTAGAGGGTGGTCGAGACTATGTACTGTGCGAATTTGAGATTTAAAAAAAAATAGGTTTTTGAGAATAGCGGGGTTAAGTGTTCCACGGCTGGGGGTATAAATTTGAAAAAGACACTTAGGGGTCGAAAGTCCACGATCTGACGCCGGCATATCGTAAAGGGTGGTCGAGACTATGTACTGTGCGAATTTGGGGTTTCAAAAAAAATAGGTTTTTGAGAATAGCGGGGTTAAGTGTTCCACGGCTGGGGGTATAAATTTGAAAAAGACACTTAGGGGTCGAAAGTCCACGATCTGACGCCGGATTATCGTAGAGGGTGGTCGAGACTATGTACTGTGCGAATTTGAGATTTAAAAAAAATTAGGTTTTTGAGAATAGCGGGGTTAAGTGTTCCACGGCTGGGGGTATAAATTTGAAAAAGACACTTAGGGGTCGAAAGTCCACGATCTGACGCCGGATTATCGCAAAGGGTGGTCGAGACTATGTACTGTGCGAATTTGGGATTTAAAAAAAAATAGGTTTTTGAGAATAGCGGGGTTAAGTGTTCCACGGCTGGGGGTATAAATTTGAAAAAGACACTTAGGGGTCGAAAGTCCACGATCTGACGCCGGATTATCATAGAGGGTGGTCGAGACTATGTACTGTGCGAATTTGGGATTTAAAAAAAAATAGGTTTTTGAGAATAGCGGGGTTAAGTGTTCCACGGCTGGGGGTATAAATTTGAAAAAGACACTTAGGGGTCGAAAGTCCACGATCTGACGCCGGATTATCGTAGAGGGTGGTCGAGACTATGTACTGTGCGAATTTGGGGTTTAAAAAAAAATAGGTTTTTGAGAATAGCGGGGTTAAGTGTTCCACGGCTGGGGGTATAAATTTGAAAAAGACACTTAGGGGTCGAAAGTCCACGATCTGACGCCGGATTATCGTAGAGGGTGGTCGAGACTATGTACTGTGCGAATTTGAGATTTAAAAAAAAATAGGTTTTTGAGAATAGCGGGGTTAAGTGTTCCACGGCTGGGGGTATAAATTTGAAAAAGACACTTAGGGGTCGAAAGTCCACGATCTGACGCCGGATTATCGCAAAGGGTGGTCGAGACTATGTACTGTGCGAATTTGGGATTTAAAAAAAAATAGGTTTTTGAGAATAGCGGGGTTAAGTGTTCCACGGCTGGGGGTATAAATTTGAAAAAGACACTTAGGGGTTGAAAGTCCACGATCTGACGCCGGATTATCATAGAGGGTGGTCGAGACTATGTACTGTGCGAATTTGAGATTTAAAAAAAAATAGGTTTTTGAGAATAGCGGGGTTAAGTGTTCCACGGCTGGGGGTATAAATTTGAAAAAGACACTTAGGGGTCGAAAGTCCACGATCTGACGCCGGATTATCGCAAAGGGTGGTCGAGACTATGTACTGTGCGAATTTGGGATTTAAAAAAAAATAGGTTTTTGAGAATAGCGGGGTTAAGTGTTCCACGGCTGGGGGTATAAATTTGAAAAAGACACTTAGGGGTCGAAAGTCCACGATCTGACGCCGGATTATCATAGAGGGTGGTCGAGACTATGTACTGTGCGAATTTGGGATTTAAAAAAAAATAGGTTTTTGAGAATAGCGGGGTTAAGTGTTCCACGGCTGGGGGTATAAATTTGAAAAAGACACTTAGGGGTCGAAAGTCCACGATCTGACGCCGGATTATCGTAGAGGGTGGTCGAGACTATGTACTGTGCGAATTTGGGATTTAAAAAAAAATAGGTTTTTGAGAATAGCGGGGTTAAGTGTTCCACGGCTGGGGGTATAAATTTGAAAAAGACACTTAGGGGTCGAAAGTCCACGATTTGACGCCGGATTATCGTAGAGGGTGGTCGAGACTATGTACTGTGCGAATTTGGGATTTAAAAAAAAATAGGTTTTTGAGAATAGCGGGGTTAAGTGTTCCACGGCTGGGGGTATAAATTTGAAAAAGACACTTAGGGGTCGAAAGTCCACGATCTGACTTCGGATTATCGTAGAGGGTGGTCGAGACTATGTACTGTGCGAATTTGAGATTTAAAAAAAAATAGGTTTTTGAGAATAGCGGGGTTAAGTGTTCCACGGCTGGGGGTATAAATTTGAAAAAGACACTTAGGGGTCGAAAGTCCACGATCTGACGCCGGATTATCGTAGAGGGTGGTCGAGACTATGTACTGTGCGAATTTGGGGTTTCAAAAAAAATAGGTTTTTGAGAATAGCGGGGTTAAGTGTTCCACGGCTGGGGGTATAAATTTGAAAAAGACACTTAGGGGTCGAAAGTCCACGATCTGACGCCGGATTATCGTAGAGGGTGGTCGAGACTATGTACTGTGCGAATTTGAGATTTAAAAAAAATTAGGTTTTTGAGAATAGCGGGGTTAAGTGTTCCACGGCTGGGGGTATAAATTTGAAAAAGACACTTAGGGGTCGAAAGTCCACGATCTGACGCCGGATTATCGTAGAGGGTGGTCGAGACTATGTACTGTGCGAATTTGGGGTTTAAAAAAAAATAGGTTTTTGAGAATAGCGGGGTTAAGTGTTCCACGGCTGGGGGTATAAATTTGAAAAAGACACTTAGGGGTCGAAAGTCCACGATCTGACGCCGGATTATCGTAGAGGGTGGTCGAGACTATGTACTGTGCGAATTTGAGATTTAAAAAAAAATAGGTTTTTGAGAATAGCGGGGTTAAGTGTTCCACGGCTGGGGGTATAAATTTGAAAAAGACACTTAGGGGTCGAAAGTCCACGATCTGACGCCGGATTATCGCAAAGGGTGGTCGAGACTATGTACTGTGCGAATTTGGGATTTAAAAAAAAATAGGTTTTTGAGAATAGCGGGGTTAAGTGTTCCACGGCTGGGGGTATAAATTTGAAAAAGACACTTAGGGGTCGAAAGTCCACGATCTGACGCCGGATTATCATAGAGGGTGGTCGAGACTATGTACTGTGCGAATTTGGGATTTAAAAAAAAATAGGTTTTTGAGAATAGCGGGGTTAAGTGTTCCACGGCTGGGGGTATAAATTTGAAAAAGACACTTAGGGGTCGAAAGTCCACGATCTGACGCCGGATTATCGTAGAGGGTGGTCGAGACTATGTACTGTGCGAATTTGGGATTTAAAAAAAAATAGGTTTTTGAGAATAGCGGGGTTAAGTGTTCCACGGCTGGGGGTATAAATTTGAAAAAGACACTTAGGGGTCGAAAGTCCACGATTTGACGCCGGATTATCGTAGAGGGTGGTCGAGACTATGTACTGTGCGAATCTGGGATTTAAAAAAAAATAGGTTTTTGAGAATAGCGGGGTTAAGTGTTCCACGGCTGGGGGTATAAATTTGAAAAAGACACTTAGGGGTCGAACGTCCACGATCTGACGCCGGATTATCGTAGAGGGTGGTCGAGACTATGTTCTGTGCGAATTTGGGATTTAAAAAAAAATTGGTTTTTGAGAATAGCGGGGTTAAGTGTTCCACGGCTGGGGGTATAAATTTGAAAAAGACACTTAGGGGTCGAAAGTCCACGATCTGACGCCGGATTATCGTATAGGGTGGTCGAGACTATATACTGTGCGAATTTGGGATTTAAAAAAAAATAGGTTTTTGAGAATAGCGGGGTTAAGTGTTCCACGGCTGGGGGTATAAATTTGAAAAAGACACTTAGGGGTCGAAAGTCCACGATCTGACTTCGGATTATCGTAGAGGGTGGTCGAGACTATGTACTGTGCGAATTTGAGATTTAAAAAAAAATAGGTTTTTGAGAATAGCGGGGTTAAGTGTTCCACGGCTGGGGGTATAAATTTGAAAAAGACACTTAGGGGTCGAAAGTCCACGATCTGACGCCGGATTATCGTATAGGGTGGTCGAGACTATGTACTGTGCGAATTTGGGATTTAAAAAAAAATAGGTTTTTGAGAATAGCGGGGTTAAGTGTTCCACGGCTGGGGGTATAAATTTGAAAAAGACACTTAGGGGTCGAAAGTCCACGATCTGACGCCGGATTATCGTAGAGGGTGGTCGAGACTATGTACTGTGCGAATTTGAGATTTAAAAAAAAATAGGTTTTTGAGAATAGCGGGGTTAAGTGTTCCACGGCTGGGGGTATAAATTTGAAAAAGACACTTAGGGGTCGAAAGTCCACGATCTGACGCCGGATTATCGTAGAGGGTGGTCGAGACTATGTACTGTGCGAATTTGAGATTTAAAAAAAAATAGGTTTTTGAGAATAGCGGGGTTAAGTGTTCCACGGCTGGGGGTATAAATTTGAAAAAGACACTTAGGGGTCGAAAGTCCACGATTTGACGCCGGATTATCGTAGAGGGTGGTCGAGACTATGTACTGTGCGAATCTGGGATTTAAAAAAAAATAGGTTTTTGAGAATAGCGGGGTTAAGTGTTCCACGGCTGGGGGTATAAATTTGAAAAAGACACTTAGGGGTCGAACGTCCACGATCTGACGCCGGATTATCGTAGAGGGTGGTCGAGACTATGTTCTGTGCGAATTTGGGATTTAAAAAAAAATTGGTTTTTGAGAATAGCGGGGTTAAGTGTTCCACGGCTGGGGGTATAAATTTGAAAAAGACACTTAGGGGTCGAAAGTCCACGATCTGACGCCGGATTATCGTATAGGGTGGTCGAGACTATATACTGTGCGAATTTGGGATTTAAAAAAAAATAGGTTTTTGAGAATAGCGGGGTTAAGTGTTCCACGGCTGGGGGTATAAATTTGAAAAAGACACTTAGGGGTCGAAAGTCCACGATCTGACGCCGGATTATCGTAGAGGGTGGTCGAGACTATGTACTGTGCGAATTTGGGATTTAAAAAAAAATAGGTTTTTGAGAATAGCGGGGTTAAGTGTTCCACGGCTGGGGGTATAAATTTGAAAAAGACACTTAGGGGTCGAAAGTCCACGATCTGACGCCGGATTATCATAGAGGGTGGTCGAGACTATGTACTGTGCGAATTTGGGATTTAAAAAAAAATAGGTTTTTGAGAATAGCGGGGTTAAGTGTTCCACGGCTGGGGGTATAAATTTGAAAAAGACACTTAGGGGTCGAAAGTCCACGATCTGACGCCGGATTATCGTAGAGGGTGGTCGAGACTATGTACTGTGCGAATTTGGGATTTAAAAAAAAATAGGTTTTTGAGAATAGCGGGGTTAAGTGTTCCACGGCTGGGGGTATAAATTTGAAAAAGACACTTAGGGGTCGAAAGTCCACGATCTGACGCCGGATTATCGTAGAGGGTGGTCGAGACTATGTACTGTGCGAATTTGGGATTTAAAAAAAATAGGTTTTTGAGAATAGCGGGGTTAAGTGTTCCACGGCTGGGGGTATAAATTTGAAAAAGACACTTAGGGGTCGAAAGTCCACGATCTGACGCCGGATTATCGTAGAGGGTGGTCGAGACTATGTGCTGTGCGAATTTGGGATTTAAAAAAAAATAGGTTTTTGAGAATAGCGGGGTTAAGTGTTCCACGGCTGGGGGTATAAATTTGAAAAAGACACTTAGGGGTCGAAAGTCCACGATCTGACGCCGGATTATCGTAGAGGGTGGTCGAGACTATGTACTGTGAGAATTTGGGATTTAAAAAAAAATAGGTTTTTGAGAATAGCGGGGTTAAGTGTTCCACGGCTGGGGGTATAAATTTGAAAAAGACACTTAGGGGTCGAAAGTCCACGATCTGACGCCGGATTATCGTAGAGGGTGGTCGAGACTATGTACTGTGCGAATTTGTGATTTAAAAAAAAATAGGTTTTTGAGAATAGCGGGGTTAAGTGTTCCACGGCTGGGGGTATAAATTTGAAAAAGACACTTAGGGGTCGAAAGTCCACGATCTGACGCCGGATTATCGTAGAGGGTGGTCGAGACTATGTACTGTGCGAATTTGGGATTTAAAAAAAAATTGGTTTTTGAGAATAGCGGGGTTAAGTGTTCCACGGCTGGGGGTATAAATTTGAAAAAGACACTTAGGGGTCGAAAGTTCACGATCTGACGCCGGATTATCGTAGAGGGTGGTCGAGACTATGTACTGTGCGAATTTGGGATTTAAAAAAAATAGGTTTTTGAGAATAGCGAGGTTAAGTGTTCCACGACTGGGGGTATAAATTTGAAAAAGACACTTAGGGGTCGAAACTCCACGATCTGACGCCGGATTATCGTAGAGGGTGGTCGAGACTATGTACTGTGCGAATTTGAGATTTAAAAAAAAATAGGTTTTTGAGAATAGCGGGGTTAAGTGTTCCACGGCTGGGGGTATAAATTTGAAAAAGACACTTAGGGGTCGAAAGTCCACGATCTGACGCCGGATTATCGTAGAGGGTGGTCGAGACTATGTACTGTGCGAATTTGGGATTTAAAAAAAAATAGGTTTTTGAGAATAGCGGGGTTAAGTGTTCCACGGCTGGGGGTATAAATTTGAAAAAGACACTTAGGGGTCGAAAGTCCACGATCTGACGCCGGATTATCGTAGAGGGTGGTCGAGACTATGTACTGTGCGAATTTGGGGTTTAAAAAAAAATAGGTTTTTGAGAATAGCGGGGTTAAGTGTTCCACGGCTGGGGGTATAAATTTGAAAAAGACACTTAGGGGTCGAAAGTCCACGATCTGACGCCGGATTATCGTAGAGGGTGGTCGAGACTATGTACTGTGCGAATTTGAGATTTAAAAAAAAAAAGGTTTTTGAGAATAGCGGGGTTAAGTGTTCCACGGCTGGGGGTATAAATTTGAAAAAGACACTTAGGGGTCGAAAGTCCACGATCTGACGCCGGATTATCATAGAGGGTGGTCGAGACTATGTACTGTGCGAATTTGGGATTTAAAAAAAAATAGGTTTTTGAGAATAGCGGGGTTAAGTGTTCCACGGCTGGGGGTATAAATTTGAAAAAGACACTTAGGGGTCGAAAGTCTACGATCTGACGCCGGATTATCGTAGAGGGTGGTCGAGACTATGTACTGTGCGAATTTGGGATTTAAAAAAAAATAGGTTTTTGAGAATAGCGGGGTTAAGTGTTCCACGGCTGGGGGTATAAATTTGAAAAAGACACTTAGGGGTCGAAAGTCCACGATCTGACGCCGGATTATCGTAGAGGGTGGTCGAGACTATGTACTGTGCGAATTTGGGATTTAAAAAAAAATAGGTTTTTGAGAATAGCGGGGTTAAGTGTTCCACGGCTGGGGGTATAAATTTGAAAAAGACACTTAGGGGTCGAAAGTCCACGATCTGACGCCCTTTTATCGTAGAGGGTGGTCGAGACTATGTACTGTGCGAATTTGAGATTTAAAAAAAAATAGGTTTTTGAGAATAGCGGGGTTAAGTGTTCCACGGCTGGGGGTATAAATTTGAAAAAGACACTTAGGGGTCGAAAGTCCACGATCTGACGCCGGATTATCGTAGAGGGTGGTCGAGACTATGTACTGTGCGAATTTGGGATTTAAAAAAAAAATAGGTTTTTGAGAATAGCGGGGTTAAGTGTTCCACGGCTGGGGGTATAAATTTGAAAAAGACACTTAGGGGTCGAAAGTCCACGATCTGACGCCGGATTATCGTAGAGGGTGGTCGAGACTATGTACTGTGCGAATTTGGGATTTAAAAAAAAATAGGTTTTTGAGAATAGCGGGGTTAAGTGTTCCACGGCTGGGGGTATAAATTTGAAAAAGACACTTAGGGGTCGAAAAACCACGATCTGACGCCGGATTATCGTAGAGGGTGGTCGAGACTATGTACTGTGCGAATTTGAGATTTAAAAAAAAATAGGTTTTTGAGAATAGCGGGGTTAAGTGTTCCACGGCTGGGGGTATAAATTTGAAAAAGACACTTAGGGGTCGAAAGTCCACGATCTGACGCCGGATTATCGTAGAGGGTGGTCGAGACTATGTACTGTGCGAATTTGGGATTTAAAAAAATTAGGTTTTTGAGAATAGCGGGGTTAAGTGTTCCACGGCTGGGGGTATAAATTTGAAAATGACACTTAGGGGTCGAAAGTCCACGATCTGACGCCGGATTATCATAGAGGGTGGTCGAGACTATGTACTGTGAGAATTTGGGATTTAAAAAAAAATAGGTTTTTGAGAATAGCGGGGTTAAGTGTTCCACGGCTGGGGGTATAAATTTGAAAAAGACACTTAGGGGTCGAAAGTCCACGATCTGACGCCGGATTATCGTAGAGGGTGGTCGAGACTATGTACTGTGCGAATTTGAGATTTAAAAAAAAATAGGTTTTTGAGAATAGCGGGGTTAAGTGTTCCACGGCTGGGGGTATAAATTTGAAAAAGACACTTAGGGGTCGAAAGTCCACGATCTGACGCCGGATTATCGTAGAGGGTGGTCGACACTATGTACTGTGCGAATTTGGGATTTAAAAAAAAATAAGTTTTTGAGAATAGCGGGGTTAAGTGTTCCACGGCTGGGGGTATAAATTTGAAAAAGACACTTAGGGGTCGAAAGTCCACGATCTGACGCCGGATTATCGTAGAGGGTGGTCGAGACTATGTACTGTGCGAATTTGGGATTTAAAAAAATTAGGTTTTTGAGAATAGCGGGGTTAAGTGTTCCACGGCTGGGGGTATAAATTTGAAAATGACACTTAGGGGTCGAAAGTCCACGATCTGACGCCGGATTATCATAGAGGGTGGTCGAGACTATGTACTGTGAGAATTTGGGATTTAAAAAAAAATAGGTTTTTGAGAATAGCGGGGTTAAGTGTTCCACGGCTGGGGGTATAAATTTGAAAAAGACACTTAGGGGTCGAAAGTCCACGATCTGACGCCGGATTATCGTAGAGGGTGGTCGAGACTATGTACTGTGCGAATTTGAGATTTAAAAAAAAATAGGTTTTTGAGAATAGCGGGGTTAAGTGTTCCACGGCTGGGGGTATAAATTTGAAAAAGACACTTAGGGGTCGAAAGTCCACGATCTGACGCCGGATTATCGTAGAGGGTGGTCGACACTATGTACTGTGCGAATTTGGGATTTAAAAAAAAATAGGTTTTTGAGAATAGCGGGGTTAAGTGTTCCACGGCTGGGGGTATAAATTTGAAAAAGACACTTAGGGGTCGAAAGTCCACGATCTGACGCCGGATTATCGTAGAGGGTGGTCGAGACTATGTACTGTGCGAATTTGGGATTTAAAAAAAATAGGTTTTTGAGAATAGCGAGGTTAAGTGTTCCACGACTGGGGGTATAAATTTGAAAAAGACACTTAGGGGTCGAAACTCCACGATCTGACGCCGGATTATCGTAGAGGGTGGTCGAGACTATGTACTGTGCGAATTTGAGATTTAAAAAAAAATAGGTTTTTGAGAATAGCGGGGTTAAGTGTTCCACGGCTGGGGGTATAAATTTGAAAAAGACACTTAGGGGTCGAAAGTCCACGATCTGACGCCGGATTATCGTAGAGGGTGGTCGAGACTATGTACTGTGCGAATTTGGGATTTAAAAAAAAATAGGTTTTTGAGAATAGCGGGGTTAAGTGTTCCACGGCTGGGGGTATAAATTTGAAAAAGACACTTAGGGGTCGAAAGTCCACGATCTGACGCCGGATTATCGTAGAGGGTGGTCGAGACTATGTACTGTGCGAATTTGGGGTTTAAAAAAAAATAGGTTTTTGAGAATAGCGGGGTTAAGTGTTCCACGGCTGGGGGTATAAATTTGAAAAAGACACTTAGGGGTCGAAAGTCCACGATCTGACGCCGGATTATCGTAGAGGGTGGTCGAGACTATGTACTGTGCGAATTTGAGATTTAAAAAAAAAAAGGTTTTTGAGAATAGCGGGGTTAAGTGTTCCACGGCTGGGGGTATAAATTTGAAAAAGACACTTAGGGGTCGAAAGTCCACGATCTGACGCCGGATTATCATAGAGGGTGGTCGAGACTATGTACTGTGCGAATTTGGGATTTAAAAAAAAATAGGTTTTTGAGAATAGCGGGGTTAAGTGTTCCACGGCTGGGGGTATAAATTTGAAAAAGACACTTAGGGGTCGAAAGTCTACGATCTGACGCCGGATTATCGTAGAGGGTGGTCGAGACTATGTACTGTGCGAATTTGGGATTTAAAAAAAAATAGGTTTTTGAGAATAGCGGGGTTAAGTGTTCCACGGCTGGGGGTATAAATTTGAAAAAGACACTTAGGGGTCGAAAGTCCACGATCTGACGCCGGATTATCGTAGAGGGTGGTCGAGACTATGTACTGTGCGAATTTGGGATTTAAAAAAAAATAGGTTTTTGAGAATAGCGGGGTTAAGTGTTCCACGGCTGGGGGTATAAATTTGAAAAAGACACTTAGGGGTCGAAAGTCCACGATCTGACGCCCTTTTATCGTAGAGGGTGGTCGAGACTATGTACTGTGCGAATTTGAGATTTAAAAAAAAATAGGTTTTTGAGAATAGCGGGGTTAAGTGTTCCACGGCTGGGGGTATAAATTTGAAAAAGACACTTAGGGGTCGAAAGTCCACGATCTGACGCCGGATTATCGTAGAGGGTGGTCGAGACTATGTACTGTGCGAATTTGGGATTTAAAAAAAAAATAGGTTTTTGAGAATAGCGGGGTTAAGTGTTCCACGGCTGGGGGTATAAATTTGAAAAAGACACTTAGGGGTCGAAAGTCCACGATCTGACGCCGGATTATCGTAGAGGGTGGTCGAGACTATGTACTGTGCGAATTTGGGATTTAAAAAAAAATAGGTTTTTGAGAATAGCGGGGTTAAGTGTTCCACGGCTGGGGGTATAAATTTGAAAAAGACACTTAGGGGTCGAAAAACCACGATCTGACGCCGGATTATCGTAGAGGGTGGTCGAGACTATGTACTGTGCGAATTTGAGATTTAAAAAAAAATAGGTTTTTGAGAATAGCGGGGTTAAGTGTTCCACGGCTGGGGGTATAAATTTGAAAAAGACACTTAGGGGTCGAAAGTCCACGATCTGACGCCGGATTATCGTAGAGGGTGGTCGAGACTATGTACTGTGCGAATTTGGGATTTAAAAAAATTAGGTTTTTGAGAATAGCGGGGTTAAGTGTTCCACGGCTGGGGGTATAAATTTGAAAATGACACTTAGGGGTCGAAAGTCCACGATCTGACGCCGGATTATCATAGAGGGTGGTCGAGACTATGTACTGTGAGAATTTGGGATTTAAAAAAAAATAGGTTTTTGAGAATAGCGGGGTTAAGTGTTCCACGGCTGGGGGTATAAATTTGAAAAAGACACTTAGGGGTCGAAAGTCCACGATCTGACGCCGGATTATCGTAGAGGGTGGTCGAGACTATGTACTGTGCGAATTTGAGATTTAAAAAAAAATAGGTTTTTGAGAATAGCGGGGTTAAGTGTTCCACGGCTGGGGGTATAAATTTGAAAAAGACACTTAGGGGTCGAAAGTCCACGATCTGACGCCGGATTATCGTAGAGGGTGGTCGACACTATGTACTGTGCGAATTTGGGATTTAAAAAAAAATAAGTTTTTGAGAATAGCGGGGTTAAGTGTTCCACGGCTGGGGGTATAAATTTGAAAAAGACACTTAGGGGTCGAAAGTCCACGATCTGACGCCGGATTATCGTAGAGGGTGGTCGAGACTATGTACTGTGCGAATTTGGGATTTAAAAAAATTAGGTTTTTGAGAATAGCGGGGTTAAGTGTTCCACGGCTGGGGGTATAAATTTGAAAATGACACTTAGGGGTCGAAAGTCCACGATCTGACGCCGGATTATCATAGAGGGTGGTCGAGACTATGTACTGTGAGAATTTGGGATTTAAAAAAAAATAGGTTTTTGAGAATAGCGGGGTTAAGTGTTCCACGGCTGGGGGTATAAATTTGAAAAAGACACTTAGGGGTCGAAAGTCCACGATCTGACGCCGGATTATCGTAGAGGGTGGTCGAGACTATGTACTGTGCGAATTTGAGATTTAAAAAAAAATAGGTTTTTGAGAATAGCGGGGTTAAGTGTTCCACGGCTGGGGGTATAAATTTGAAAAAGACACTTAGGGGTCGAAAGTCCACGATCTGACGCCGGATTATCGTAGAGGGTGGTCGACACTATGTACTGTGCGAATTTGGGATTTAAAAAAAAATAGGTTTTTGAGAATAGCGGGGTTAAGTGTTCCACGGCTGGGGGTATAAATTTGAAAAAGACACTTAGGGGTCGAAAGTCCACGATCTGACGCCGGATTATCGTAGAGGGTGGTCGAGACTATGTACTGTGCGAATTTGGGATTTAAAAAAAAATAGGTTTTTGAGAATAGCGGGGTTAAGTGTTCCACGGCTGGGGGTATAAATTTGAAAAAGACACTTAGGGGTCGAAAGTCCACGATCTGACGCCGGATTATCGTAGAGGGTGGTCGAGACTATGTCCTGTGCGAATTTGGGATTTAAAAAAAAATAGGTTTTTGAGAATAGCGGGGTTAAGTGTTCCACGGCTGGGGGTATAAATTTGAAAAAGACACTTAGGGGTCGAAAGTCCACGATCTGACGCCGGATTATCGTAGAGGGTGGTCGAGACTATGTACTGTGCGAATTTGGGATTTAAAAAAAAATAGGTTTTTGAGAATAGCGGGGTTAAGTGTTCCACGGCTGGGGGTATAAATTTGAAAAAGACACTTAGGGGTCGAAAAACCACGATCTGACGCCGGATTATCGTAGAGGGTGGTCGAGACTATGTACTGTGCGAATTTGAGATTTAAAAAAAAATAGGTTTTTGAGAATAGCGGGGTTAAGTGTTCCACGGCTGGGGGTATAAATTTGAAAAAGACACTTAGGGGTCGAAAGTCCACGATCTGACGCCGGATTATCGTAGAGGGTGGTCGAGACTATGTACTGTGCGAATTTGGGATTTAAAAAAATTAGGTTTTTGAGAATAGCGGGGTTAAGTGTTCCACGGCTGGGGGTATAAATTTGAAAATGACACTTAGGGGTCGAAAGTCCACGATCTGACGCCGGATTATCATAGAGGGTGGTCGAGACTATGTACTGTGAGAATTTGGGATTTAAAAAAAAATAGGTTTTTGAGAATAGCGGGGTTAAGTGTTCCACGGCTGGGGGTATAAATTTGAAAAAGACACTTAGGGGTCGAAAGTCCACGATCTGACGCCGGATTATCGTAGAGGGTGGTCGAGACTATGTACTGTGCGAATTTGAGATTTAAAAAAAAATAGGTTTTTGAGAATAGCGGGGTTAAGTGTTCCACGGCTGGGGGTATAAATTTGAAAAAGACACTTAGGGGTCGAAAGTCCACGATCTGACGCCGGATTATCGTAGAGGGTGGTCGACACTATGTACTGTGCGAATTTGGGATTTAAAAAAAAATAAGTTTTTGAGAATAGCGGGGTTAAGTGTTCCACGGCTGGGGGTATAAATTTGAAAAAGACACTTAGGGGTCGAAAGTCCACGATCTGACGCCGGATTATCGTAGAGGGTGGTCGAGACTATGTACTGTGCGAATTTGGGATTTAAAAAAATTAGGTTTTTGAGAATAGCGGGGTTAAGTGTTCCACGGCTGGGGGTATAAATTTGAAAATGACACTTAGGGGTCGAAAGTCCACGATCTGACGCCGGATTATCATAGAGGGTGGTCGAGACTATGTACTGTGAGAATTTGGGATTTAAAAAAAAATAGGTTTTTGAGAATAGCGGGGTTAAGTGTTCCACGGCTGGGGGTATAAATTTGAAAAAGACACTTAGGGGTCGAAAGTCCACGATCTGACGCCGGATTATCGTAGAGGGTGGTCGAGACTATGTACTGTGCGAATTTGAGATTTAAAAAAAAATAGGTTTTTGAGAATAGCGGGGTTAAGTGTTCCACGGCTGGGGGTATAAATTTGAAAAAGACACTTAGGGGTCGAAAGTCCACGATCTGACGCCGGATTATCGTAGAGGGTGGTCGAGACTATGTCCTGTGCGAATTTGGGATTTAAAAAAAAATAGGTTTTTGAGAATAGCGGGGTTAAGTGTTCCACGGCTGGGGGTATAAATTTGAAAAAGACACTTAGGGGTCGAAAGTCCACGATCTGACTTCGGATTATCGTAGAGGGTGGTCGAGACTATGTACTGTGCGAATTTGAGATTTAAAAAAAAATAGGTTTTTGAGAATAGCGGGGTTAAGTGTTCCACGGCTGGGGGTATAAATTTGAAAAAGACACTTAGGGGTCGAAAGTCCACGATCTGACGCCGGATTATCGTAGAGGGTGGTCGAGACTATGTACTGTGCGAATTTGGGATTTAAAAAAAAATAGGTTTTTGAGAATAGCGGGGTTAAGTGTTCCACGGCTGGGGGTATAAATTTGAAAAAGACACTTAGGGGTCGAAAGTCCACGATCTGACGCCGGATTATCATAGAGGGTGGTCGAGACTATGTACTGTGCGAATTTGGGATTTAAAAAAAAATAGGTTTTTGAGAATAGCGGGGTTAAGTGTTCCACGGCTGGGGGTATAAATTTGAAAAAGACACTTAGGGGTCGAAAGTCCACGATCTGACGCCGGATTATCGTAGAGGGTGGTCGAGACTATGTACTGTGCGAATTTGGGATTTAAAAAAAAATAGGTTTTTGAGAATAGCGGGGTTAAGTGTTCCACGGCTGGGGGTATAAATTTGAAAAAGACACTTAGGGGTCGAAAGTCCACGATCTGACGCCGGATTATCGTAGAGGGTGGTCGAGACTATGTACTGTGCGAATTTGGGATTTAAAAAAAAATAGGTTTTTGAGAATAGCGGGGTTAAGTGTTCCACGGCTGGGGGTATAAATTTGAAAAAGACACTTAGGGGTCGAAAGTCCACGATCTGACGCCGGATTATCGTAGAGGGTGGTCGAGACTATGTACTGTGCGAATTTGGGATTTAAAAAAAAATAGGTTTTTGAGAATAGCGGGGTTAAGTGTTCCACGGCTGGGGGTATAAATTTGAAAAAGACACTTAGGGGTCGAAAGTCCACGATCTGACGCCGGATTATCGTAGAGGGTGGTCGAGACTATGTACTGTGCGAATTTGGGATTTAAAAAAAAATAGGTTTTCGAGAATAGCGGGGTTAAGTGTTCCACGGCTGGGGGTATAAATTTGAAAAAGACACTTAGGGGTCGAAAGTCCACGATCTGACGCCGGATTATCGTAGAGGGTGGTCATCTGGAGTAGATACATGCGTCCGGTATTGGTTCATCTGAGAAAAAAAAAATGCTCGAATTTTCGAATTTTCAACTTTTTGAAAATTTCAAAGTGCTGTAACTTTTTTATTTGTTGAGATATCGACGGCAAATTTAAATTGGGTTCTAATTGCGTCATCTGAAGTGAGAAAATGCGTCTAATATTGGCGTACCGTTGAAAATAGAGTAAAATTTTCAAACGGCCATAACTTCGTTATTAGTGGATGTAGTATCCCTATAGAACCATATAGGTAGTATATTGAACCCGACCTACATACAGGGTGTCCCAGAATTCCACCGACAAACTTTAACCGTATACAGATCGTCAGAAAATATGGCGATTTGACCTATTTCACCTTAGGTAAAAGTTGTCGGTGTGAGGAGCTAGACGGCTTCAAAGTTGAGGTAGTAAGTACGGTTTTTATTAAAAAACTCCAAAACCGCATCATCAAAAATTATGAAACTAACTGTAATGTCTTTCCTTTATGGTAGCCCTGAAGTGTTTGCGATATGAAGAAACTACAGTGACGCGATCATGGTAAGTTGAGGTCCTCCTAATGTTAAATTGAGTAAATTCCAATTTTTTGGTAACAAACTGTAATTTTTCAACAGGTCCATCTAAAGTTCCATTCATTGTCTAAAAGTTAAATCTCTTGCAAAATTGTCCTCCGATGAGTCCAATCGGCGTAAAGTGACTCTGAAGTGGAAAGGAAAACGAAGATTTATGCCCATTTTTAAACAATGTTGAGACGTCGTTAGGCATTTTATTAATGGTGACTGGTAATCGAATTGTAGTAGTGTTATAATCATATTTACCCCGTAGCAACAGAATACTACTACAATTCGATTACCCGTCTGCACTTAAAAAATCCTTGACGACGTATCAACAATGTTAAAAATTGGGGTAAATCCTCGTTTTCCGTTCTACTTCAGAGTCACTTTAGGACAATATGGCTCATCGGAGGACAATTTTGCAGGAGATTCAACTTTTAGACAATGAATGGAACTTCAGAAAGACTTGTTGAAAAATTACAGTTTGTTACCAAAAAATTGGAATTTACTCAATTTAACATTAGGAGGACCTCAACTTACCATGACCGCGTGACTGTAGTTTCTTCATATCGCAAACACTTCAGGGCTACCATAAAGGAAAGACATTACAGTTAGTTTCATAATTTTTGATGATGCGGTTTTGGAGTTTTTTAATAAAAACCGTACTTACTACCTCAACTTTGAAGCCGTCTAGTTCCTCACACCGACAACTTTTACCTAAGGTGAAATAGGTCAAATCGCCATATTTTCTGACGATCTGTATACGGTTAAAGTTTGTCGGTGGAATTCTGGGACACCCTGTATAACACCATCGTCAGCTATTGGTAGCATGACTATTTCCCAATTTACCTACGTTGCATTTGCGCGACGTAAGTAATTCGTATTAATATAATATCCGAACTGGAGAGTGATAATCGAACCCTCAACCTGGTAACTACTCCGAATAAACGATGTCTAAACTCATCCCTTGACTCTTCATTTAAAACCCTACAATACAAGATGTAGCAAGGACGATCTTGTTACATTACATTTCAACGATTTTCGCAAACTTCAAAGTGGCGAAACTTTCTTATTAGTCGAGATATCGATAAAAAATTCAAATTGGCTTCTCATTGTGTCATCTGGAGTAGATACAAGCGTCCGGTATTGGTTCATCTGAGAAGAAAAAAATGCTCGAATTTTCGAATTTTCAACTTTTTGAAAATTTCAAAGTGCTGTAACTTTTTTATTTGTTGAGATATCGACGGCAAATTTAAATTGGGTTCTAATTGAGTCATCTGAAGTGAGAAAATGCGTCTAATATTGGCGTACCGTTGAAAATAGAGTAAAATTTTCAAACGGCCATAACTTCGTTATTAGTGGAGCTATCGAGTCGCACGACCCGGGAATCGCTTAGTTAGCTCAAAATCTATCGGGAAAAGTGTCTGGATTTCGATTTGGACGACATTTAGTGATTTTGGATTTTTTCTAAAATCCATCACTTTGGGTACAAATTTTGCTCGAAATTTTCAATCGACCATAACTTTTGAACCGAAGCTCTGAGCGAGATGGGCGGCCGCGCATTCGAAAGAGCGTCAAAAAATCTACGAAATGCTTCTAGAGCGCATCGGAAAAAGGTAATTTTTCATGTGAATTTTGGCCTCCGAAAAATCACCAAATCATCGGTCTCGTAAAATTGAAACCGGTCTAACTTTTAAACCGATCGAGATATCGATTTGGGCGACCCGGCAATCGAAAGAGAATCGAAAAATTTATCGAAAACAGTATAGACATGTGCGAAAAGCTTTCGAATTGACCGAGAATCGTGCTTTTTACATTTTTGACATGAAATTTTTACGAAAATTTCAACGATTTTCGCAAACATCAAAGTGGCGAAACTTTCTTATTAGTCGAGATATCGATAAAAAATTCAAATTGGCTTCTCATTGTGTCATCTGGAGTAGATACATGCGTCCGGTATTGGTTCATCTGAGAAGAAAAAAATGCTCGAATTTTCGAATTTTCAACTTTTTGAAAATTTCAAAGTGCTGTAACTTTTTTATTTGTTGAGATATCGACGGCAAATTTAAATTGGGTTCTAATTGAGTCATCTGAAGTGAGAAAATGCGTCTAATATTGGCGTACCGTTGAAAATAGAGTAAAATTTTCAAACGGCCATAACTTCGTTATTAGTGGAGCTATCGAGTCGCACGACCCGGGAATCGCTTAGTTAGCTCAAAATCTATCGGGAAAAGTGTCTGGATTTCGATTTGGACGACATTTAGTGATTTTTGATTTTTTCGAAAATCCATCACTTTGGGTACAAATTTTGCTCGAAATTTTCAATCGACCATAACTTTTGAACCGAAGCTCTGAGCGAGATGGGCGGCCGCGCATTCGAAAGAGCGTCAAAAAATCTACGAAATGCTTCTAGAGCGCATCGGAAAAAGGTAATTTTTCATGTGAATTATGGCCTCCGAAAAATCACCAAATCATCGGTCTCGTAAAATTGAAACCGGTCTAACTTTTAAACCGATCGAGATATCGATTTGGGCGACCCGGCAATCGAAAGAGAATCGAAAAATCTATCGAAAACAGTATAGACATGTGCGAAAAGCTTTCGAATGGGGTCGTCCACAACGGCGGGTATAGCGAAACCAACTATATGGGGTCATCGCTTATGTATCACTGGTCACATAAATGCATTTCGTTGGGAATGTCATCAATCATTAACGAAGATAATGATTTTTTTCTAATTCATCCAACTATTTGTGTCGTCATCGATTTTGGTTCGTCAACACTTTGAAGTAAATTTAAATGAGATTTGAATGAAATGCACTTATGTGATGTGTACATATGTGTAACAAAGACAGAATTTCTAAGTGCGCCATTAAAGCGATTTTCGAACGCATCGCATCACCGGATATGGGCACCTGCTCGACATTTTGTGACATCCATTCAGTGCAGTTCGTGCATGTTTGTTTATTAGGTCCGTTCATAACTTAAATCGAATTTTTCAATTCGTGTGGACGGATTTTTGATAGATACCTTCAAAATGTCTTGCAAAGTCGGCAAAAAGTGTGTTTCGTGCCCTCGTGTAAAACCGACAGCGAAAACTCTCCGACAAAACTATTTTATACCGTGCTCGTGAAGTGCTCGCGAAGAGAAGCATGGTTTAATGCTATTGGGAAAAAGATGACTGGATCAACAGCGTACCGCTGTGAGGACTATTTTAACGTATGATTTCAACAATTTCCACATATATTTTCTGAGTTTACAGCGTTTTTCCGAGATTATGAAAGTGAGGTTAACTTTTGGAAATTCAACGAAATCTCTCATTTCTTGCGTATTTACACTCATTCCACTATTGAAACTAATACATTAACCAAAAGTTCACTAATCTATCATGCTCCTAGTCGAAATTTTAACACTTTGTAGGAAGTCCATGAAAATTGTTTCGACTCTTTACTTCTACCGTAAATAGAACAATTCCTACCTATTATGTACCCTCTATACGTACAAACGTAGCTGTACCCAGACGAGAACTATGCTGTAAACTTGAGAATTATGAATATGTAGTGAATTTATGGTAACTAATAAGGTAACTAATCAACTGTAATTGCATGTAGTTGACCGAAGACAACAAAAAATGGATAGCGTACAGAGAATTGCAGCGGAGATTGATACTGAAGAATGATGTCGTTTCCCATTTGAATATCCGATCGTGCTCTCTTCAAGTCCGACCCAGTCAACTAGCCGAATCTAATGGGAAACATATGAGTGAAGAGATATCAGCATTTTCAACATGAAACAAGCCATAAAAAGACGAAAACTGTCCAGATCGAAAATGTGTCGGAAATATGCATATACATAAGTCCTCATTTTCGTTGACATAAGTGAGTCTTCGAGTGAGCCTCTCCAATTAAAATTTGGGACTGGATAAACTTACACTCGGAAAGAAGACATTGTGGAGCAAATCGAGTTCAAAAGGGGTATTCTTCTTCATCAGCCTCTAAATTTTCAAGAAATTCGCCATCTGATCATGTTCCATCAACCATCGACTTAGTCTGGATCACTTGAAGAAATTATGTTACTGTTATGAAATAGTAGCATGAAATTATTAGTAATCCAAAAAAATCTGTAATTTCTGCAAAATTTTCTGATAATGTTAACTAATTACAGTAACTGTTGCATTATTGTCGTACTTTAAAAAAGTTTTTTAAAGTCTGTTTGGCCAATCACTGATTAATTTCAACTTTATTCTACAGTTTTCTGTAATTTCAATTGCACGATTTATTACTCTTTCCTCCCGTTTGCAATTTATTTATCTTTTCCTTTTTTGGTATAATGTTTCAAAGTGGTTAAAATCAAATTGGTAATGAATCGTTGAACATTTGCTTCTTCTGCCCTATTTCTGTATTTATTTATTTTATTTCATAAATCACCAATAAATTTTAGCGGCAACTATAAGTTGCCTTATTACTTATTAAAGCAATTTAATTTTACAAGAGATTATACACTGTTTGGAATTTAAATAAACCTGTATTAAACCTAATCATTCCTTTTATTTTTCAGAGCTCGTTATTTAGTCAATTATAAAAATAATTTCAAGATACAAAAATTTGAGTATTAGACACAAAAAAATTGTTTATGTTGTGGTATTTCAAACAAATTCAGACAGTTATACTTTGTTCAACTAAACATCGACTTATTATTATATTTTTCTCAATTGGTATCATGTCCCACATGATGGTGTTATTTACTTCAGTTTCCGCCTAGAGACTATTAGACATTAGGATTAGATCTTCGATGAAATTTTGTGCTCGGGAGTAACTCGGTCTATTACATTACAAATTGACGCATTTCTCCTCAGGTGAACATATCCTATGGCTTTGTCACTGTAACTTTTCCGAGATGATCTAAAATCAAATCATTTTTGAATCAACATTGATGTACGATCGATTTATCGCATAAGAGTGCGCCTTTACCGAAGTTCTGGACCACCAAATTCTAAGTTGTTGACGTAAAACACGTAGGTACATGGAGGTTGATTATGTAAATCGGCTTTTTTTTAATCCGCCTCTATTTTCTCACAAAAGTATTAATATCACTTTGAATTGATAGTTTTCTCGAATTTTTTTGAGGTCAAGTTGACGAATCTGAACCAAACTTTGAAAAACTATTCACATAAAGGGCAATTTTCGGATTCAACGTCGCTTTTTCCAATCTGGACACTTTAATACGGATTTCAAAAAATCTGTTTCACTTTCAATCGGCTTCTTCACATTACGCTTTTGAATTTTCAGTTTTCAACACCTCTCAACTGACTGCCGCCACCCTGCCGCGCCGTTCTGATTTTTCGCGAATTTGCCCCCTAAACTTCATAGCTCACGAGCCAGCTACTGATAATGACGTAGTTATAACCGGAACCATGCGTGAATCACGTGACTACTATTTGTGTCGTCATCAAAATTGAAAATAGTGATTTTTAGGGTCTTGAGACGGTCCGACCCTACCCCGCCAGTTTTTTTCGAATTAGTGTGATCCGCGCGGCGCTGTATAACCTGATGTTGGGACTGACGGAGGCCGGGTACCAGAGTAGATGAGAGAGAGTTACGCATCTCTGTCTGCGCGCCATCTACCAGTTGGGGCGCTAAGCTACTACGGGGATCTGTGATTCCGTAAGTCCCGTAGCAACAACGAAATAAACAACCATAAAATTCGCGGACGCTTGCCAATGTCAGCGGGGTCTTCAAAATGGCCGATTCCGCATGGGGCGCGCTTTATTTGCGGTGCAATAACCTCGTGACGAGTTAATGGAAAAGTGATGAGTCGCAAAACCGAGGGGAGAGGACGAGCGGTACCGGAGGAGATCGGATGGGAGCCGGGTACTCGAGATGTGGGAAAGATGCCGAAGACGCCGAATTCGAGCGAAGGTCTGCTATAAAAGTCGCCGCTGTTGGGGGCTGAAGGGAGTTAATCTGCAGTCGCCGACAACTTCTAATCATCTCCGAAAGTCGTCTAATACTTAATTAAATGAGTTCAGTTAGTTTGTGGTAACTAGTAAACGGTAGGAGGTCCGGTTTAAATTCCTTTGGTTAGGGTCGGGATTGTAAATGTTTTGTTTGGGGGTTTCTTTCGAGTTGTTTTTGCAGTCGGTACTATCCTAGATACTAAATTCTAGACGGTGAGTGCCAGGTAAAAACGGCCGAACAAACGCCTGAATCATAGCGGGAGTGGGTTTGGGTAGTCTGATTATCCTAGAGTATTTCATGTGGTCAGTTCGGGGTTTCTCCTTAAATAGCGCCTGACTATCCCAGAGTACTTTATGCGGTGAGTTAGAGGTTTCGCAGTCTGTGTCGTCTGACTATCCCAGGGGTGCGTTCATAAATGTGAAATTTTACTAGCGTATACTCTGGGCGAGTTTTATACGGAGTGATCCCCGAGTGCTTACATTTATGAACGGAAGACATTTGCGTAGTGTGTGTTGCCGGTTGCGTGGTGTTGTGCTCGGTTTGTATTGGACATGATTATTTCCACTTTGAACACAACCAACTGCAAACGAAACACAACGAGCAACATAACCTCATACGCAGCAATGCGCATGTCGAGTGAAAATCACCGGGCTCCGGAGATCGGCGTATTTCACACACCCGGAGTGCACTCTACACCATTTTATGAACGCTTCCATAAAACGCTCCGAGCGTCGCGGCTACATTTATGAACGGTAATATATGCCAGAGTACACTCCGAGTGTCATTTATGAACGCACCCCAGGTTGGTTCTGGCGGTGAGTTAGGGGCACATTCGGCGGGGTCATCCGACTATCCTGGAGTATTTTGCGTGGTTCAGTTAGGGCAATTTCCGAGCAACCTCCGGTCTATCTGGGAATATCTCTGGTGGTCAGTTTGAGTCATGTCCGTATATTCGTTCGGGTTCATTTGCATTTGTATTTGCCTGTTAGAGTAATTCGCGTAGTTTGGTTCCTCGTACGGGGTGTTTGACCGTTTTTGTCGTGATTTATTGTCGCCCGGGTGCGTTGGGTTTAGGTTCGAGTGCCGACGGCCACCGCTCTTGACGGGGATGCATACTCGAGACCACTTATCCATCATCGGAGATATGAAATCTCGCTTTACGGTTTATTTTCCAATAATGAGACGTTTCCATAACCTTTGTGTTATAAAAAAATAAAGATGGCACTCGGATTTTGAGGTCATATAAAGGGGTGGTACTCTAAGCGAATAGCCAGACCAGGTTCCTTCAAAAAAGAATATAGTCTGATACCAAAATGGGTCAGATTCGCAAAGACTGGGAATTGTTCTTTGAATTGGGGGTATCCCTCATTAAACGATCGACGCTATAAGTCTCGATATGCATTCTCGGTTGGGATTGGTGGACAGACGTGCTCGAACACCCACTGGGTCATTTCGTGTAATAATCACCTGACCGTTTATTATTTGCTACTGCACCGAATTTTGAATAAATGTCTGAACTCGCAAATTCGTTTTACTCATCCTCTTCCCGGGGCATCGCTTGATATCCAAACGCACTTGAGTCTTTAATTAGGTAAAGGGGGTGAAGAGGTTACTTCGTAAACACAACGTAGACAAGGTCCTAACTTTTGACGATCACATGGCTAATCTGGTGAATAAGCGCGCCAGATTTTAAAAAGGTAAACGCGCTAAATTTGAACTCAAGTCCGAACCGCTTCAGTCTTAAGGGCCTTAATTAAAAAACGAGACCCAAGCGTCTACTCAGTGAAGGGAGCAGTTTCAGAAAATCCAGTAAAAAAAAACTCGTGGACGACCCCATTGACCGAGAATCGTGCTTTTTACATTTTTGACATGAAATTTTTACGAAAATTTCAACGATTTTCGCAAACATCAAAGTGGCGAAACTTTCTTATTAGTCGAGATATCGATAAAAAATTCAAATTGGCTTCTCATTGTGTCATCTGGAGTAGATACAAGCGTCCGGTATTGGTTCATCTGAGAAGAAAAAAATGCTCGAATTTTCGAATTTTCAACTTTTTGAAAATTTCAAAGTGCTGTAACTTTTTTATTTGTTGAGATATCGACGGCAAATTTAAATTGGGTTCTAATTGAGTCATCTGAAGTGAGAAAATGCGTCTAATATTGGCGTACCGTTGAAAATAGAGTAAAATTTTCAAACGGCCATAACTTCGTTATTAGTGGAGCTATCGAGTCGCACGACCCGGGAATCGCTTAGTTAGCTCAAAATCTATCGGGAAAAGTGTCTGGATTTCGATTTGTACGACATTTAGTGATTTTTGATTTTTTCTAAAATCCATCACTTTGGGTACAAATTTTGCTCGAAATTTTCAATCGACCATAACTTTCGAACCGAAGCTCCGATCGGGATGGGCGGCCGCGCATTCGAAAGAGCGTCAAAAAATCTACGAAATGCTTCTAGAGCGCATCGGAAAAAGGTAATTTTTCATGTGAATTTTTGCCTCCGAAAAATCACCAAATCATCGGTCTCGTAAAATTGAAACCGGTCTAACTTTTAAACCGATCGAGATATCGATTTGGGCGACCCAGCAATCGAAAGAGAATCGAAAAATCTATCGAAAACAGTATAAACATGTGCGAAAAGCTTTCGAATTGACCGAGAATCGTGCTTTTTACATTTTTGACATGAAATTTTTACGAAAATTTCAACGATTTTCGCAAACTTCAAAGTGGCGAAACTTTCTCATTAGTCGAGATATCGATAAAAAATTCAAATTGGCTTCTCATTGTGTCATCTGGAGTAGATACATGCGTCCGGTATTGGTTCATCTTAGAAAAAAAAAATGCTCGAATTTTCGAATTTTCAAATTTTCAACTTTTTGAAAATTTCAAAGTGCTGTAACTTTTTTATTTGTTGAGATATCGACGGCAAATTTAAATTGGGTTCTAATTGAGTCATCTGAATTGAGAAAATGCGTCTAATATTGGCGTACCGTTGAAAATAGAGTAAAATTTTCAAACGGCCATAACTTCGTTATTAGTGGAGCTATCGAGTCGCACGACACGGGAATCGCTTAGTTAGCTCAAAATCTATCGGGAAAAGTGTCTGGATTTCGATTTGGACGACATTTAGTGATTTTTGATTTTTTCGAAAATCCATCACTTTGGGTACAAATTTTGCTCGAAATTTTCAATCGACCATAACTTTTGAACCGAAGCTCTGAGCGAGATGGGCGAAAAGCTTTCGAATTGACCGAGAATCGTGCTTTTTACGTTTTTGACATGAAATTTTTACGAAAATTTCAACGATTTTCGCAAACATCAAAGTGGCGAAACTTTCTTATTAGTCGAGATATCGATAAAAAATTCAAATTGGCTTCTCATTGTGTCATCTGGAGTAGATACATGCGTCCGGTATTGGTTCATCTGAGAAAAAAAAAATGCTCGAATTTTCGAATTTTCGAATTTTCAACTTTTTGAAAATTTCAAAGTGCTGTAACTTTTTTATTTGTTGAGATATCGACGGCAAATTAAAATTGGGTTCTAATTGAGTCATCTGAAGTGAGAAAATGCGTCTAATATTGGCGTACCGTTGAAAATAGAGTAAAATTTTCAAACGGCCATAACTTCGTTATTAGTGGAGCTATCGAGTCGCACGACCCGGGAATCGCTTAGTTAGCTCAAAATCTATCGGGAAAAGTGTCTGGATTTCGATTTGGATGACATTTAGTGATTTTTGATTTTTTCTAAAATCCATCACTTTGGGTACAAATTTTGCTCGAAATTTTCAATCGACCATAACTTTTGAACCGAAGCTCTGAGCGAGATGGGCGGCCGCGCATTCGAAAGAGCGTCAAAAAATCTACGAAATGCTTCTAGAGCGCATCGGAAAAAGGTAATTTTTCATGTGAATTATGGCCTCCGAAAAATCACCAAATCATCGGTCTCGTAAAATTGAAACCGGTCTAACTTTTAAACCGATCGAGATATCGATTTGGGCGACCCGGCAATCGAAAGAGAATCGAAAAATCTATCGAAAACAGTATAGACATGTGCGAAAAGCTTTCGAATTGACCGAGAATCGTGCTTTTTACGTTTTTGACATGAAATTTTTACGAAAATTTCAACGATTTTCGCAAACATCAAAGTGGCGAAACTTTCTTATTAGTCGAGATATCGATAAAAAATTCAAATTGGCTTCTCATTGTGTCATCTGGAGTAGATACATGCGTCCGGTATTGGTTCATCTGAGAAAAAAAAAATGCTCGAATTTTCGAATTTTCAACTTTTTGAAAATTTCAAAGTGCTGTAACTTTTTTATTTGTTGAGATATCGACGGCAAATTTAAATTGGGTTCTAATTGAGTCATCTGAAGTGAGAAAATGCGTCTAATATTGGCGTACCGTTGAAAATAGAGTAAAATTTTCAAACGGCCATAACTTCGTTATTAGTGGAGCTATCGAGTCGCACGACCCGGGAATCGCTTAGTTAGCTCAAAATCTATCGGGAAAAGTGTCTGGATTTCGATTTGGACGACATTTAGTGATTTTTGATTTTTTCGAAAATCCATCACTTTGGGTACAAATTTTGCTCGAAATTTTCAATCGACCATAAGTTTTGAACCGAAGCTCTGAGCGAGATGGGCGGCCGCGCATTCGAAAGAGCGTCAAAAAATCTACGAAATGCTTCTAGAGCGCATCGGAAAAAGGTAATTTTTCATGTGAATTATGGCCTCCGAAAAATCACCAAATCATCGGTCTCGTAAAATTGAAACCGGTCTAACTTTTAAACCGATCGAGATATCGATTTGGGCGACCCGGCAATCGAAAGAGAATCGAAAAATCTATCGAAAACAGTATAGACATGTGCGAAAAGCTTCCGAATTGACCGAGAATCGTGCTTTTTACATTTTTGACATGAAATTTTTACGAAAATTTCAACGATTTTCGCAAACTTCAAAGTGGCGAAACTTTCTTATTAGTCGAGATATCGATAAAAAATTCAAATTGGCTTCTCATTGTGTCATCTGGAGTAGATACAAGCGTCCGGTATTGGTTCATCTGAGAAGAAAAAAATGCTCGAATTTTCGAATTTTCAACTTTTTGAAAATTTCAAAGTGCTGTAACTTTTTTATTTGTTGAGATTTCGACGGCAAATTTAAATTGGGTTCTAATTGAGTCATCTGAAGTGAGAAAATGCGTCTAATATTGGCGTACCGTTGAAAATAGAGTAAAATTTTCAAACGGCCATAACTTCGTTATTAGTGGAGCTATCGAGTCGCACGACCCGGGAATCGCTTAGTTAGCTCAAAATCTATCGGGAAAAGTGTCTGGATTTCGATTTCGACGACATTTAGTGATTTTTGATTTTTTCTAAAATCCATCACTTTGGGTACAAATTTTGCTCGAAATTTTCTATCGACCATAACTTTTGAACCGAAGCTCTGAGCGAGATGGGCGGTCGCGCATTCGAAAGAGCGTCAAAAAATCTACGAAATGCTTCTAGAGCGCATCGGAAAAAGGTAATTTTTTATGTGAATTATGGCCTCCGAAAAATCACCAAATCATCGGTCTCGTAAAATTGAAACCGGTCTAACTTTTAAACCGATCGAGATATCGATTTGGGCGACCCGGCAATCGAAAGAGAATCGAAAAATTTATCGAAAACAGTATAGACATGTGCGAAAAGCTTTCGAATTGACCGAGAATCGTGCTTTTTACATTTTTGACATGAAATTTTTACGAAAATTTCAACGATTTTCGCAAACATCAAAGTGGCGAAACTTTCTTATTAGTCGAGATATCGATAAAAAATTCAAATTGGCTTTTCATTGTGTCATCTGGAGTAGATACATGCGTCCGGTATTGGTTCATCTGAGAAGAAAAAAATGCTCGAATTTTCGAATTTTCAACTTTTTGAAAATTTCAAAGTGCTGTAACTTTTTTATTTGTTGAGATATCGACGGCAAATTTAAATTGGGTTCTAATTGAGTCATCTGAAGTGAGAAAATGCGTCTAATATTGGCGTACCGTTGAAAATAGAGTAAAATTTTCAAACGGCCATAACTTCGTTATTAGTGGAGCTATCGAGTCGCACGACCCGGGAATCGCTTAGTTAGCTCAAAATCTATCGGGAAAAGTGTCTGGATTTCGATTTGGACGACATTTAGTGATTTTTGATTTTTTCGAAAATCCATCACTTTGGGTACAAATTTTGCTCGAAATTTTCAATCGACCATAACTTTTGAACCGAAGCTCTGAGCGAGATGGGCGGTCGCGCATTCGAAAGAGCGTCAAAAAATCTACGAAATGCTTCTAGAGCGCATCGGAAAAAGGTAATTTTTCATGTGAATTATGGCCTCCGAAAAATCACCAAATCATCGGTCTCGTAAAATTGAAACCGGTCTAACTTTTAAACCGATCGAGATATCGATTTGGGCGACCCGGCAATCGAAAGAGAATCGAAAAATCTATCGAAAACAGTATAGACATGTGCGAAAAGCTTTCGAATTGACCGAGAATCGTGCTTTTTACGTTTTTGACATGAAATTTTTACGAAAATTTCAACGATTTTCGCAACTTCAAAGTGGCGAAACTTTCTTATTAGTCGAGATATCGATAAAAAATTCAAATTGGCTTTTCATTGTGTCATCTGGAGTAGATACATGCGTCCGGTATTGGTTCATCTGAGAAGAAAAAAATGCTCGAATTTTCGAATTTTCAACTTTTTGAAAATTTCAAAGTGCTGTAACTTTTTTATTTGTTGAGATATCGACGGCAAATTTAAATTGGGTTCTAATCGAGTCATCTGAAGTGAGAAAATGCGTCTAATATTGGCGTACCGTTGAAAATAGAGTAAAATTTTCAAACGGCCATAACTTCGTTATTAGTGGAGCTATCGAGTCGCACGACCCGGGAATCGCTTAGTTAGCTCAAAATCTATCGGGAAAAGTGTCTGGATTTCGATTTGGACGACATTTAGTGATTTTTGATTTTTTCGAAAATCCATCACTTTGGGTACAAATTTTGCTCGAAATTTTCAATCGACCATAACTTTTGAACCGAAGCTCTGAGCGAGATGGGCGGTCGCGCATTCGAAAGAGCGTCAAAAAATCTACGAAATGCTTCTAGAGCGCATCGGAAAAAGGTAATTTTTCATGTGAATTATGGCCTCCGAAAAATCACCAAATCATCGGTCTCGTAAAATTGAAACCGGTCTAACTTTTAAACCGATCGAGATATCGATTTGGGCGACCCGGCAATCGAAAGAGAATCGAAAAATCTATCGAAAACAGTATAGACATGTGCGAAAAGCTTTCGAATTGACCGAGAATCGTGCTTTTTACATTTTTGACATGAAATTTTTACGAAAATTTCAACGATTTTCGCAAACTTCAAAGTGGCGAAACTTTCTTATTAGTCGAGATATCGATAAAAAATTCAAATTGGCTTCTCATTGTGTCATCTGGAGTAGATACAAGCGTCCGGTATTGGTTCATCTGAGAAGAAAAAAATGCTCGAATTTTCGAATTTTCAACTTTTTGAAAATTTCAAAGTGCTGTAACTTTTTTATTTGTTGAGATTTCGACGGCAAATTTAAATTGGGTTCTAATTGAGTCATCTGAAGTGAGAAAATGCGTCTAATATTGGCGTACCGTTGAAAATAGAGTAAAATTTTCAAACGGCCATAACTTCGTTATTAGTGGAGCTATCGAGTCGCACGACCCGGGAATCGTTTAGTTAGCTCAAAATCTATCGGGAAAAGTGTCTGGATTTCGATTTGGACGACATTTAGTGATTTTTGATTTTTTCGAAAATCCATCACTTTGGGTACAAATTTTGCTCGAAATTTTCAATCGACCATAACTTTTGAACCGAAGCTCTGAGCGAGATGGGCGGCCGCGCATTCGAAAGAGCGTCAAAAAATCTACGAAATGCTTCTAGAGCGCATCGGAAAAAGGTAATTTTTCATGTGAATTATGGCCTCCGAAAAATCACCAAATCATCGGTCTCGTAAAATTGAAACCGGTCTAACTTTTAAACCGATCGAGATATCGATTTGGGCGACCCGGCAATCGAAAGAGAATCGAAAAATCTATCGAAAACAGTATAGACATGTGCGAAAAGCTTTCGAATTGACCGAGAATCGTGCTTTTTACATTTTTGACATGAAATTTTTACGAAAATTTCAACGATTTTCGCAAACATCAAAGTGGCGAAACTTTCTTATTAGTCGAGATATCGATAAAAAATTCAAATTGGCTTCTTATTGTGTCATCTGGAGTAGATACAAGCGTCCGGTATTGGTTCATCTGAGAAGAAAAAAATGCTCGAATTTTCGAATTTTCAACTTTTTGAAAATTTCAAAGTGTTGTAACTTTTTTATTTGTTGAGATATCGACGGCAAATTTAAATTGGGTTCTAATTGAGTCATCTGAAGTGAGAAAATGCGTCTAATATTGGCGTACCGTTGAAAATAGAGTAAAATTTTCAAACGGCCATAACTTCGTTATTAGTGGAGCTATCGAGTCGCACGACCCGGGAATCGCTTAGTTAGCTCAAAATCTATCGGGAAAAGTGTCTGGATTTCGATTTGGACGACATTTAGTGATTTTTGATTTTTTCGAAAATCCATCACTTTGGGTACAAATTTTGCTCGAAATTTTCAATCGACCATAACTTTTGAACCGAAGCTCTGAGCGAGATGGGCGGCCGCGCATTCGAAAGAGCGTCAAAAAATCTACGAAATGCTTCTAGAGCGCATCGGAAAAAGGTAATTTTTCATGTGAATTATGGCCTCCGAAAAATCACCAAATCATCGGTCTCGTAAAATTGAAACCGGTCTAACTTTTAAACCGATCGAGATATCGATTTGGGCGACCCGGCAATCGAAAGAGAATCGAAAAATCTATCGAAAACAGTATAGACATGTGCGAAAAGCTTTCGAATTGACCGAGAATCGTGCTTTTTACATTTTTGACATGAAATTTTTACGAAAATTTCAACGATTTTCGCAAACATCAAAGTGGCGAAACTTTCTTATTAGTCGAGATATCGATAAAAAATTCAAATTGGCTTCTTATTGTGTCATCTGGAGTAGATACAAGCGTCCGGTATTGGTTCATCTGAGAAGAAAAAAATGCTCGAATTTTCGAATTTTCAACTTTTTGAAAATTTCAAAGTGCTGTAACTTTTTTATTTGTTGAGATATCGACGGCAAATTTAAATTGGGTTCTAATTGAGTCATCTGAAGTGAGAAAATGCGTCTAATATTGGCGTACCGTTGAAAATAGAGTAAAATTTTCAAACGGCCATAACTTCGTTATTAGTGGAGCTATCGAGTCGCACGACCCGGGAATCGCTTAGTTAGCTCAAAATCTATCGGGAAAAGTGTCTGGATTTCGATTTGGGCGACATTTAGTGATTTTTGATTTTTTCGAAAATCCATCACTTTGGGTACAAATTTTGCTCGAAATTTTCAATCGACCATAAGTTTTGAACCGAAGCTCTTAGCGAGATGGGCGGCCGCGCATTCGAAAGAGCGTCAAAAAATCTACGAAATGCTTCTAGAGCGCATCGGAAAAAGGTAATTTTTCATGTGAATTATGGCCTCCGAAAAATCACCAAATCATCGGTCTCGTAAAATTGAAACCGGTCTAACTTTTAAAGCGATCGAGATATCGATTTGGGCGACCCGGCAATCGAAAGAGAATCGAAAAATCTATCGAAAACACTATAGACATGTGCGAAAAGCTTTCGAATTGACCGAGAATCGTGCTTTTTACGTTTTTGACATGAAATTTTTACGAAAATTTCAACGATTTTCGCAAACATCAAAGTGGCGAAACTTTCTTATTAGTCGAGATATCGATAAAAAATTCAAATTGGCTTCTTATTGTGTCATCTGGAGTAGATACAAGCGTCCGGTATTGGTTCATCTGAGAAGAAAAAAATGCTCGAATTTTCGAATTTTCAACTTTTTGAAAATTTCAAAGTGCTGTAACTTTTTTATTTGTTGAGATATCGACGGCAAATTTAAATTGGGTTCTAATTGAGTCATCTGAAGTGAGAAAATGCGTCTAATATTGGCGTACCGTTGAAAATAGAGTAAAATTTTCAAACGGCCATAACTTCGTTATTAGTGGAGCTATCGAGTCGCACGACCCGGGAATCGTTTAGTTAGCTCAAAATCTATCGGGAAAAGTGTCTGGATTTCGATTTGGACGACATTTAGTGATTTTTGATTTTTTCGAAAATACATCACTTTGGGTACAAATTTTGCTCGAAATTTTCAATCAACCATAACTTTTGAACCGAAGCTCTGAGCGAGATGGGCGGCCGCGCATTCGAAAGAGCGTCAAAAAATCTACGAAATGCTTCTAGAGCGCATCGGAAAAAGGTAATTTTTCATGTGAATTTTGGCCTCCGAAAAATCACCAAATCATCGGTCTCGTAAAATTGAAACCGGTCTAACTTTTAAACCGATCGAGATATCGATTTGGGCGACCCGGCAATCGAAAGAGAATCGAAAAATCTATCGAAAACAGTATAGACATGTGCGAAAAGCTTTCGAATTGACCGAGAATCGTGCTTTTTACGTTTTTGACATGAAATTTTTACGAAAATTTCAACGATTTTCGCAAACTTCAAAGTGGCGAAACTTTCTTATTAGTCGAGATATCGATAAAAAATTCAAATTGGCTTCTCATTGTGTCATCTGGAGTAGATACATGCGTCCGGTATTGGTTCATCTGAGAAAAAAAAAATGCTCGAATTTTCGAATTTTCAACTTTTTGAAAATTTCAAAGTGCTGTAACTTTTTTATTTGTTGAGATATCGACGGCAAATTTAAATTGGGTTCTAATCGAGTCATCTGAAGTGAGAAAATGCGTCTAATATTGGCGTACCGTTGAAAATAGAGTAAAATTTTCAAACGGCCATAACTTCGTTATTAGTGGAGCTATCGAGTCGCACGACCCGGGAATCGCTTAGTTAGCTCAAAATCTATCGGGAAAAGTGTCTGGATTTCGATTTGGACGACATTAAGTGATTTTTGATTCTTTCGAAAATCCATCACTTTGGGTACAAATTTTGCTCGAAATTTTCAATCGACCATAACTTTTGAACCGAAGCTCTGAGCGAGATGGGCGGCCGCGCATTCGAAAGAGCGTCAAAAAATCTACGAAATGCTTCTAGAGCGCATCGGAAAAAGGTAATTTTTCATGTGAATTATGGCCTCCGAAAAATCACCAAATCATCGGTCTCGTAAAATTGAAACCGGTCTAACTTTTAAACCGATCGAGATATCGATTTGGGCGACCCGGCAATCGAAAGAGAATCGAAAAATCTATCGAAAACAGTATAGACATGTGCGAAAAGCTTTCGAGTTGACCGAGAATCGTGCTTTTTACATTTTTGACATGAAATTTTTACGAAAATTTCAACGATTTTCGCAAACTTCAAAGTGGCGAAACTTTCTTATTAGTCGAGATATCGATAAAAAATTCAAATTGGCTTCTCATTGTGTCATCTGGAGTAGATACAAGCGTCCGGTATTGGTTCATCTGAGAAGAAAAAAATGCTCGAATTTTCGAATTTTCAACTTTTTGAAAATTTCAAAGTGCTGTAACTTTTTTATTTGTTGAGATATCGACGGCAAATTTAAATTGGGTTCTAATTGAGTCATCTGAAGTGAGAAAATGCGTCTAATATTGGCGTACCGTTGAAAATAGAGTAAAATTTTCAAACGGCCATAACTTCGTTTTTAGTGGAGCTATCGAGTCGCACGACCCGGGAATCGCTTAGTTAGCTCAAAATCTATCGGGAAAAGTGTCTGGATTTCGATTTGGACGACATTTAGTGATTTTTGATTGTTTCGAAAATCCATCACTTTGGGTACAAATTTTGCTCGAAATTTTCAATCGACCATAACTTTTGAACCGAAGCTCTGAGCGAGATGGGCGGCCGCGCATTCGAAAGAGCGTCAAAAAATCTACGAAATGCTTCTAGAGCGCATCGGAAAAAGGTAATTTTTCATGTGAATTATGGCCTCCGAAAAATCACCAAATCATCGGTCTCGTAAAATTGAAACCGGTCTAACTTTTAAACCGATCGAGATATCGATTTGGGCGACCCGGCAATCGAAAGAGAATCGAAAAATCTATCGAAAACAGTATAGACATGTGCGAAAAGCTTTCGAATTGACCGAGAATCGTGCTTTTTACATTTTTGACATGAAATTTTTACGAAAATTTCAACGATTTTCGCAAACATCAAAGTGGCGAAACTTTCTTATTAGTCGAGATATCGATAAAAAATTCAAATTGGCTTCTTATTGTGTCATCTGGAGTAGATACAAGCGTCCGGTATTGGTTCATCTGAGAAGAAAAAAATGCTCGAATTTTCGAATTTTCAACTTTTTGAAAATTTCAAAGTGCTGTAACTTTTTTATTTGTTGAGATATCGACGGCAAATTTAAATTGGGTTCTAATTGAGTCATCTGAAGTGAGAAAATGCGTCTAATATTGGCGTACCGTTGAAAATAGAGTAAAATTTTCAAACGGCCATAACTTCGTTATTAGTGGAGCTATCGAGTCGCACGACCCGGGAATCGCTTAGTTAGCTCAAAATCTATCGGGAAAAGTGTCTGGATTTCGATTTGGACGACATTTAGTGATTTTTGATTTTTTCGAAAATCCATCACTTTGGGTACAAATTTTGCTCGAAATTTTCAATCGACCATAACTTTTGAACCGAAGCTCTGAGCGAGATGGGCGGCCGCGCATTCGAAAGAGCGTCAAAAAATCTACGAAATGCTTCTAGAGCGCATCGGAAAAAGGTAATTTTTCATGTGAATTATGGCCTCCGAAAAATCACCAAATCATCGGTCTCGTAAAATTGAAACCGGTCTAACTTTTAAACCGATCGAGATATCGATTTGGGCGACCCGGCAATCGAAAGAGAATCGAAAAATCTATCGAAAACAGTATAGACATGTGCGAAAAGCTTTCGAATTGACCGAGAATCGTGCTTTTTACATTTTTGACATGAAATTTTTACGAAAATTTCAACGATTTTCGCAAACATCAAAGTGGCGAAACTTTCTTATTAGTCGAGATATCGATAAAAAATTCAAATTGGCTTCTTATTGTGTCATCTGGAGTAGATACAAGCGTCCGGTATTGGTTCATCTGAGAAGAAAAAAATGCTCGAATTTTCGAATTTTCAACTTTTTGAAAATTTCAAAGTGCTGTAACTTTTTTATTTGTTGAGATATCGACGGCAAATTTAAATTGGGTTCTAATTGAGTCATCTGAAGTGAGAAAATGCGTCTAATATTGGCGTACCGTTGAAAATAGAGTAAAATTTTCAAACGGCCATAACTTCGTTATTAGTGGAGCTATCGAGTCGCACGACCCGGGAATCGCTTAGTTAGCTCAAAATCTATCGGGAAAAGTGTCTGGATTTCGATTTGGACGACATTTAGTGATTTTTGATTTTTTCGAAAATACATCACTTTGGGTACAAATTTTGCTCGAAATTTTCAATCGACCATAACTTTTGAACCGAAGCTCTGAGCGAGATGGGCGGCCGCGCATTCGAAAGAGCGTCAAAAAATCTACGAAATGCTTCTAGAGCGCATCGGAAAAAGGTAATTTTTCATGTGAATTTTGGCCTCCGAAAAATCACCAAATCATCGGTCTCGTAAAATTGAAACCGGTCTAACTTTTAAACCGATCGAGATATCGATTTGGGCGACCCGGCAATCGAAAGAGAATCGAAAAATCTATCGAAAACAGTATAGACATGTGCGAAAAGCTTTCGAATTGACCGAGAATCGTGCTTTTTACGTTTTTGACATGAAATTTTTACGAAAATTTCAACGATTTTCGCAAACTTCAAAGTGGCGAAACTTTCTTATTAGTCGAGATATCGATAAAAAATTCAAATTGGCTTCTCATTGTGTCATCTGGAGTAGATACATGCGTCCGGTATTGGTTCATCTGAGAAAAAAAAAATGCTCGAATTTTCGAATTTTCAACTTTTTGAAAATTTCAAAGTGCTGTAACTTTTTTATTTGTTGAGATATCGACGGCAAATTTAAATTGGGTTCTAATCGAGTCATCTGAAGTGAGAAAATGCGTCTAATATTGGCGTACCGTTGAAAATAGAGTAAAATTTTCAAACGGCCATAACTTCGTTATTAGTGGAGCTATCGAGTCGCACGACCCGGGAATCGCTTAGTTAGCTCAAAATCTATCGGGAAAAGTGTCTGGATTTCGATTTGGGCGACATTTAGTGATTTTTGATTTTTTCGAAAATCCATCACTTTGGGTACAAATTTTGCTCGAAATTTTCAATCGACCATAACTTTTGAACCAAAGCTCTGAGCGAGATGGGCGTCCGCGCATTCGAAAGAGCGTCAAAAAATCTACGAAATACTTCTAGAGCGCATCGGAAAAAGGTAATTTTTCATGTGAATTATGGCCTCCGAAAAATCACCAAATCATCGGTCTCGTAAAATTGAAACCGGTCTAACTTTTAAACCGATCGAGATATCGATTTGGGCGACCCGGCAATCGAAAGAGAATCGAAAAATCTATCGAAAACAGTATACAGGCTGTTTGATAAAAACTCCAGAACGCCACAGTTTCTTTGGTTGTGATCTGGTTTCAAAAACCCATCAACAAAAAATTATTTATTTTTCATGCACTACGAATAGAGCTTGTTACCAAATTTTTTCCCTCAACTTCTTTTTTTAACATTGGTAAATTTAATTTTTCAAGAATAAAGTACGATTATTTCTAATTTAAAATTGAAGTATGTATTTTTCTCTTTACTATGGTATGTAGAAAGTGGTCATTTTTTCAATGTTTATCCAAGAAAACGCATAAAAAGTTTCGCCCGATTTGAATTAAATTTTCAGGAATGTCAGTTTCAGGAGTGCTTTGGATTCCACAGCAAACGTGAAAATGACGTTTTTTGTTTAATCCGACCAAATCTGGCGAATCATTTTTTACGTTTTTCTGATGATTATTAAGGAAAATCAACTTTTTCATTGACCGATGGTATGGAAAAAAATTTCTACTTCAACTTTGAATTGGAAATAATCGCGTTTTATAATAAAATAAGTTAAATTTACCAATGTTGAAAAAAGAAGTTGAGGGAAAAAATTTGGCGGCAAGGCCTATTCGTAGAACATGAAAAATAAATCATTTTTTGTTGATGGGTTTTTGAAATCGGATGACAACCAAAGAAACTGTGGCGTTCTGGAGTTTTTATCAAACAGCCTGTAGACATGTGCGAAAAGCTTTCGAATTGACCGAGAATCGTGCTTTTTACATTTTTGACATGAAATTTTTACGAAAATTTCAACAATTTTCGCAAACTTCAAAAAATTCGGGGTCATTTTGTGGACTTTCGACCGGGAAGTGTGGAGAACCACCCCTCGAAAACTTTAACCTCAATTTTCTCGAAAAGTCCTTTTTTCAAAAATCCCAAATTCACACCGGAGACGTATTTTACCGTCCCCCACCAGAATCCGGTGTCATTTTGTGGACTTTCGACCGGGAAGTGTGGAGAACCACCCCTCGAAAACTTTAACCTCACTTTTCTCGAAAAGTCCTTTTTTCAAAAATCCCAAATTCACACCGGAGACGTATTTTACCGTCCCCCACCAGAATCCGGTGTCATTTTGTGGACTTTCGACCGGGAAGTGTCAGATTCGACTCGGGTCAGCTCCGGGAGTGTCGCAGGGGGCAGGTCAGGTCAGGTTGGCTATTTCCCGGTACTTGGAAAATCCAAAAAAAATACTGTCGTATGCAGAATCGAAAAATATTCGACCCGTGTATAGCCGTTTTTCTTGACCCGGTGGGTCACGCGAGTTACGGCCTTTTGAAAAATTTTCGGTCGAAATTTTTCCAAGTCCCAACACCGAAAAATTTTTTTTCACAATTCGACGAGACGAGAAAAGTTGAGTCGTTTGGCACTTTTTTTTTTTTTTCGATTTTTCCCCCACCCCTCGAAAATTTTGACCTCAATTTTCTCAAAAAGTCCTTTTTTTAAAAATCTCAAATTCACACCCGAGACGTATTTTACCGTCCCCCACCGGAATCCGGCGTCATTTTGTGGACTTTCGACCGGGAAGTGTGGAAAACCACCACTCAAAAACTGTAACCTCACTTTTCTCGAAAAGTCCTTTTTTTAAAAATCCCAAACTCACACCGGAGACGTATTTTACCGTCCTCCACCAGAATCCGGTGTCATTTTGTGGACTTTCGACCGGGAAGTGTCAGATTCGACTCGGGTCAGCTCCGGGAGTGTCGGAGGGGTCAGGTCAGGTCAGGTTGGCTATTTCCCGGTACTTGGAAAATCCAAAAAAAATACTGTCGTATGCAGAATCGAAAAATATTCGACCCGTGTATAGCCGTTTTTCTTGACCCGGTGGGTCACGCGAGTTACGGCCTTTTGAAAAATTTTCGGTCGAAATTTTTCCAAGTCCCAACACCGAAAAATTTTTTTTCACAATTCGACGAGACGAGAAAAGTTGAGTCGTTTGGCACTTTTTTTTTTTTTTCGATTTTTCCCCCACCCCTCGAAAATTTTGACCTCAATTTTCTCAAAAAGTCCTTTTTTTAAAAATCTCAAATTCACACCCGAGACGTATTTTACCGTCCCCCACCGGAATCCGGCGTCATTTTGTGGACTTTCGACCGGGAAGTGTGGAAAACCACCACTCAAAAACTGTAACCTCACTTTTCTCGAAAAGTCCTTTTTTTAAAAATCCCAAACTCACACCGGAGACGTATTTTACCGTCCTCCACCAGAATCCGGTGTCATTTTGTGGACTTTCGACCGGGAAGTGTCAGATTCGACTCGGGTCAGCTCCGGGAGTGTCGGAGGGGTCAGGTCAGGTCAGGTTGGCTATTTCCCGGTACTTGGAAAATCCAAAAAAAATACTGTCGTATGCAGAATCGAAAAATATTCGACCCGTGTATAGCCGTTTTTCTTGACCCGGTGGGTCACGCGAGTTACGGCCTTTTGAAAAATTTTCGGTCGAAATTTTTCCAAGTCCCAACACCGAAAAATTTTTTTTCACAATTCGACGAGACGAGAAAAGTTGAGTCGTTTGGCACTTTTTTTTTTTTTTCGATTTTTCCCCCACCCCTCGAAAATTTTGACCTCAATTTTCTCAAAAAGTCCTTTTTTTAAAAATCTCAAATTCACACCCGAGACGTATTTTACCGTCCCCCACCGGAATCCGGCGTCATTTTGTGGACTTTCGACCGGGAAGTGTGGAAAACCACCACTCAAAAACTGTAACCTCACTTTTCTCGAAAAGTCCTTTTTTTAAAAATCCCAAACTCACACCGGAGACGTATTTTACCGTCCCCCACCAGAATCCGGTGTCATTTTGTGGACTTTCGACCGGGAAGTGTCAGATTCGACTCGGGTCAGCTCCGGGAGTGTCGGAGGGGTCAGGTCAGGTCAGGTCTACAGCATCTAGCGATTTTTTTCTCTTTTTATTGGCGGAATCGATTCTCCACCTCAAATGAGCTTACACCCCTTCGGCCGTTTTTCCGTGACCCGTGGGTCAAGGGGTCAAAATGGCCGTCAAAGTTTTTCTTCTCAAAAAACCTTTCAATTTTTCCAAAACGTCCAGCGCCCTTACTCTAGATTTTTTCTGACCGAAACTGAGGGTTTTTTCCTTTAAGGGAGTGTTTTCCGTTCTCGGGACTTGTAAATTTCTACCATTTCGGTAGTAAAAAACTTCCGCATCTTCATTTCGCCACTCCTAAAAATCCCAAAAAATTCCACAGTGTACTTTGGAGTGCCCTATAATTTATTTCGATTTTAGTTGGTGGAGGCTCCACCCTTAAGTGTGTCAAAACACCCTTTGAAACTTTAAACCCCCCGGAATCCCATTTCGCCACTCCTAAAAATCCCAAAAAATTCCACAACACGCTCTAGGCCCTGACCTAATTTAATCCGATTTTAGTTGGTGGAGGCTCCATCCCCTTCTGTCCAAAACAACCCTTTAAAACTTTAAACCCCCCGGAATCCCATTTCGCCACTCCTAAAAATCCCAAAAAATTCCACAACACGCTCTAGGCCCTGACCTAATAATAAGTAACAGTTTTTCACAATTCGACGAGACAAGAAAAGTTGAGTCGTTTGGCACTTTTTTTTTTTTTTTCGATTTTTTCCCCCACCCTTCGAAAATTTTGACCTCACTTTTCTCGAAAAGTCCTTTTTTTAAAAATCCCAAATTCACACCGGAGACGCATTTTACCGTCCCCCACCAGAATCCGGTGTCATTTTGTGGACTTTCGACCGGGAAGTGTGGAGAACCACCCCTCGAAAACTTTAACCTCACTTTTCTCGAAAAGTCCTTTTTTTAAAAATCCCAAACTCACACCAGAGACGTATTTTACCGTCCCCCACCAGAATCCGGTGTCATTTTGTGGACTTTCGACCGGGAAGTGGTAGATTCGACTCGGGTCAGCTCCGGGAGTGTCGCAGGGGTCGGGTCAGGTCAGGTCTACAGCATCTAGCGGTTTTTTTCTCTTTTTATTGGCGGAATCGATTCTCCACCTCAAATGAGCTTACACCCCTTCGGCCGTTTTTCCGTGACCCGTGGGTCAAGGGGTCAAAATGGCCGTCAAAGTTTTTCTTCTCAAAAAACCTTTCAATTTTTCCAAAACGTCCAGCGCCCTTACTCTAGATTTTTTCTGACCGAAACTGAGGGTTTTTTCCTTTAAGGGAGTGTTTTCCGTTCTCGGGACTTGTAAATTTCTACCATTTCGGTAGTAAAAAACTTCCGCATCTTCATTTCGCCACTCCTAAAAATCCCAAAAAATTCCACAGTGTACTTTGGAGTGCCCTATAATTTATTTCGATTTTAGTTGGTGGAGGCTCCACCCTTAAGTGTGTCAAAACACCCTTTGAAACTTTAAACCCCCCGGAATCCCATTTCGCCACTCCTAAAAATCCCAAAAAATTCCACAACACGCTCTAGGCCCTGACCTAATTTAATCCGATTTTAGTTGGTGGAGGCTCCATCCCCTTCTGTCCAAAACAACCCTTTAAAACTTTAAACCCCCCGGAATCCCATTTCGCCACTCCTAAAAATCCCAAAAAATTCCACAACACGCTCTAGGCCCTGACCTAATAATAAGTAACAGTTTTTCACAATTCGACGAGACAAGAAAAGTTGAGTCGTTTGGCACTTTTTTTTTTTTTTTCGATTTTTTCCCCCACCCTTCGAAAATTTTGACCTCACTTTTCTCGAAAAGTCCTTTTTTTAAAAATCCCAAATTCACACCGGAGACGCATTTTACCGTCCCCCACCAGAATCCGGTGTCATTTTGTGGACTTTCGACCGGGAAGTGTGGAGAACCACCCCTCGAAAACTTTAACCTCACTTTTCTCGAAAAGTCCTTTTTTTAAAAATCCCAAACTCACACCAGAGACGTATTTTACCGTCCCCCACCAGAATCCGGTGTCAGGTCAGGTCAGGTCAGGTCAGGTCAGGTCAGGTCAGGTCAGGTCAGGTCAGGTCAGGTCAGGTCAGGTCAGGTCAGGTCAGGTCAGGTCAGGTCAGGTCAGGTCAGGTCAGGTCAGGTCAGGTCAGGTCAGGTCAGGTCAGGTCAGGTCAGGTCAGGTCAGGTCAGGTCAGGTCAGGTCAGGTCAGGTCAGGTCAGGTCAGGTCAGGTCAGGTCAGGTCAGGTCAGGTCAGGTCAGGTCAGGTCAGGTCAGGTCAGGTCAGGTCAGGTCAGGTCAGGTCAGGTCAGGTCAGGTCAGGTCAGGTCAGGTCAGGTCAGGTCAGGTCAGGTCAGGTCAGGTCAGGTCAGGTCAGGTCAGGTCAGGTCAGGTCAGGTCAGGTCAGGTCAGGTCAGGTCAGGTCAGGTCAGGTCAGGTCAGGTCAGGTCAGGTCAGGTCAGGTCAGGTCAGGTCAGGTCAGGTCAGGTCAGGTCAGGTCAGGTCAGGTCAGGTCAGGTCAGGTCAGGTCAGGTCAGGTCAGGTCAGGTCAGGTCAGGTCAGGTCAGGTCAGGTCAGGTCAGGTCAGGTCAGGTCAGGTCAGGTCAGGTCAGGTCAGGTCAGGTCAGGTCAGGTCAGGTCAGGTCAGGTCAGGTCAGGTCAG